>CM032230.1:56485000-57085000 GCA_019009955.1 Riptortus pedestris | reverse complement strand
ATATAGCAGAGAGAAAAATGGGTTGTAAACCTAGCACATTTACCATGTGTTAGGGTGACGCACTAATGAATGACCTCATCCGACAAACTGTTCTCTATTTACCCAGTAATAAGAAGACTATTTAAACAGCAAACGAAAAAGATGTTTGGTGACTCAGAGGCTCACATGAGGAGAAGTAGGGGTTTTCGAAAGGCCAAAAACTAAAACACAAATATCTTGGTTAATATTAAACCACCCTGTCAACGGTATATTACTATTATCATGTATGCACAGTTTATTTTTTGTATTATAATAATAGTATTTTTTTATTATTCGATATAGTGTTATCTATGTAAATAAGACTAAGATTTGTTTGATTATCTATTTAAATTTGGTGGGGATCAGTTTTTTTTTTTTACATTTCAGACCATTCTAAGAAAAATGGCGTGAAAATTGAAAGTATTGTCTGTCTGTCAGCCTGTTTGTTACTCATCACTCAAAAACGGCTCGGAATATTTTCTAGGATTTTTATATTTGTGAGTCAAGAATTCCATGGAAACATATGGTATATGAGAATCTGAATTTTCTACTGGGGGGGGGGGGGTTACACCTACGTGAAAATACGTATTCATCAATAACTATGTTTGTATTGCTTTTATCGAAACAACGTGAAGAAGGAATTGTGTTTAGAACGACGACATTAGTCCTAAATCGTTATTTATATTTGTGAATTATGAAATTTTGATTTCCGTCTTTCGGGCACCAAAAAGACATTACAAATTATGTAATTTTATTAGTGTGTCAACTAAAATGCCTGAATAGAATTGGGATATTGTTCGTATATGTATTAAAGGAATGAGTGTTCTCATATATCTTATATAACTTAATACTTTAGTAACACCCTCTGGAGTAGGGGTAACATGTATTTGTTAAAATTGAATTTTTCGAGAAAATGTAAAGAATTTACGAACTTAAGAAGAAGAAGAAGATGTTTAAGAATAAATTTTAAGGTCCTACAAAGTTATTTAGTTTACTGCATTTTCAAATTTTGACTTGCAACTTCCAGTAACTAAATAGAATTCATTATTGCTTCAATAGACTTGCCTGTATAAAATTGTGAATTCATTCGAATATGTATCAGGGATATGAATATTGTCAGAGTGGGCTATATTATACAGTTCCGCCATTAATATTAAAATTAGAATAAGTTTAATTAGATTTCCACGATAAAAAATTGTATTTTAACCGAGAATGGCGGGTTCCGACATCGGGGAACAACTCATACAATCTTCTACGGTATTACATCAGAATTCCTAAACAAAATGTCATTTTTTTTTCCAGGTGATAAGATGATGAATAAGATGATTTATATTTTGAGGAGAAACTATCTTTATTTGATCATAAGATGATAATAAATTAGTCAATCTTTTCTGCGTAAAACATATTACTAATTTGAAGGAAATAAATTAATTATTTAGATTATCCAATATTTATGTTTCGTTGGGAAACCATTATTATTAACTTCCGGATAACAGCCATTCTAATCATATGTTTGCCTAATCGCTTATATATCGTGTAAAAATTGTCTATATATCGGGTTAAATATCGAGCATGGTATTAATCAAATCAACATATTTGAGACAAGGACGTAAAACCTTAATTAATGACATCACTGCAAACATAATAGCATTTATCTCGCATAATTAACGGGCCATTTAAACAATACTAAGCATTTAAGATTAAAATATTCACGTTATAACAGCTTATTGTTATTAGGACATGAGTAGAAGTGGCGGGGGAGCTTTGCTGAAGGCTGAAAACTGAAAAATGCAAATATTTGGGTTAATATTAATTTTGGAGAAAGTATGTATATAACTACATTTATGGGCAATTAAGTTTACAATAAGATTAGGTTTATACACTTTTTCGATCCAAGGCATAATAACGGAGAAATTTTGAAATTCACTCCCTCTGAACCCCAAAGCTTAATTGTTTGTTACTTCTACATACACGCGCACCATTGATTTATTTTTCAGAATCAAATTTCGTGGAAGTATATGAATTAATAATAACTGGAGACAAACAACACTGGCTATACATTCAAGTGTAAAGTATAGGACTTGAACCTCGTTGGATTTTTTTCAACGTTACTCTTATATCATCTTGTTTATACATTCGATACTCTTTTTATAAAATGATTGTTGTATTTTATTTTCTTAAGTATAAATTGAATAATGTGCTACACCACGGTCGCGCTGACCTTACTATTGGTTTTATGCTAAAGAAAACTAATGAAAATTGTTTTCCTTCTTAGTAGTTGTTATTTGATTATGAAACCACAGTCTGAGAGCATAATTGCTGTATTTGAATTGACGCATAATTTTGCAAGCACGGGGTTAGATATTACACACGTTTCACAGAATTCTTGATATGGGTCCTGACAGCGCCATAATTATGTCTCTGCAAATATTGTATTACCTCTGATTGCATAGAGTTAAGCAATACATTAGCTAGCGTTATATCCGTTAACATTTTCCATATCCTACTCAACCCTAAATTTAAAATTGCACGTAATAGAATTGGTTTAAACCGCGTGTAAAATTCTTCTCGATTGGGTTTCCAACCCAGAGTGCAACGCAAACGATATCAAAGTACTAACACTTCTAAATACTATCTCAATTAATAAAATCCGCCCAGGGAGGGCTGCATAAACTAAACACATGAAAACGCTGCAGATCTGGCACGTTGCTTCTTAATGTAATAAAAGTCCGTCACGCAGGGGCTGCGTAAACTAAGCAGATTTCCCTCGTGAAATTTAGTAATAGATAAATATACATACTGGTAACACAACACCGTGAATAAATACAAACGGAAATAAATGTTTCATCCAATTCCAATAGCCTGCCGACAGGAAGCGTTAGGTTAGAAATGTAAAAAAACGGGTCGGCCTGCCTCACACCGGAAAGAAAAACAATTACTGAAATACGAGTATATCAGAATATAACAAATTAATTTTATTGAGAACTAATTACTATATCTACTAGTGTAATTTATTATGAGTCAGAATAATTGTTATCTCAATTAATAAAATTTTAGTAGTCGAAAACTTTAAGATGGGGGGGGAGAGTCACCAGGGCATATTTGTATGTATCTCGTATAATAAAGGTCTCTTGAATACAATTTTTGGTATTTAAACTTCCAATAATGTGATTTATTATGTAGCAGAGTATTGTTTACGTAACATGAGTAGAAGTGGCGGTTTGCTGAAAACTGAAAAATGCAAATATCTCGGTTAATATTCAAGATAGAGAATAAACGTATATAACAATATTTATAGTAAATTTAATTTGCAATAAGATTGGTTATATACAATGTTTCGATCCGATGCATAATAACGGAGATATTTCGAAATTTCAAAAATCCCCCCCTCTGGTCCGATTTCAGCCATTAACGAACTTGATCTGTCTTTTTACATAAAAGTCCGTCACGCAGGGGCTGCGTAAACTAAGCAGATTTCCCACGTGAAGTTTTACAATAGAGAAATCTGCCTAATAACAACTGTAGTAGTAAGTAACCTCTAAACCTAAAACATTATTTAGGGCGTAATAACCCAGTAGTTTCTCGCCCCAAAAAACAGTTAACCTAACCTCTCTAAACCTATTCACGAGGGAAGAATAGTTATGGAAACGGCCCCCAGAGCTCTCGGCGGAAAGTCCGAACATAGCCACTCCTGGTGACCACACTCAGAATACAAATGCAAATATCTCGGTTAATATTCAAGATACAGAATAAATGTATAGAACAATATTTATAATTTAATTTTCAATAAGATTTATTCTATACATTTTTTTGATCCGACGCATAATGACGGAGATATTTTGAATTTTCAAAAATCCCCCCTCTAAACCCCCCCCCTCCCACTGGTCCGATTTCAGCCATTAACGAACTTGATCTTCCTTTTTACATAAAACGATTAAATTCCGAGTTTGGTAACGATCGAAGCAAAATTGCGACCGCTAGAGCGTTAACAGACAAATATATATATATATATATATATATATATATATATATATATATATATATATATATAATTTTGAACGGACCTCATTTTCGTCATCTCCTGGGTAGGATCGATGGACATTTGAAGAAATTTTTCGAAACTCGCATCATGAGTACGACCTCAACAGCTGATTTCCCTTAAGGGAAATCTGCTAAAAAGTCCGTCACGCAGGGGCTGCGTAAGCTAAGCAGATTTCCTATGTGAAGTTTAGCAATAGAGAAATCTGCATACTGGTAAAACAACAACACCATAAGTAAATACAAACGGTAATGAGAAATCTTTCAGTTAATTTTAATAAACTCCCACCTAAAACGGCTTCTGAATTGTAAGAATAATTTATATTTTAATAACTCAAATTTTAGTAGTCCAAGAACTAAAGAAGTGGGGGGGGGGGCGGATGAAGAGAACGTATTTTCATAAATCTGACAAAGTCTGATAATCTGAGTAAATCTGAGTATTTGAAATTTCTCCCCTCTAACTCTCTCCCCCCCCCTTCGGTCTGTGCGATTTAAGCCCATAACGAAATTGAACTTTCTTTTTACATAACAGTTTTAAATATCAAGTTTGGTGATGATCAAAGAAACATAGAGACCGCTAGAACGTTGACAGTGAAGTTTTTCGTCGTGAGTGAATTTTTCTCAAGGTGAATCTGCTAAAACAAGTAGTAACTATTATTATTATTATTCGAGTTTATGTATCATTAACTTAAATTTCTAGTTCAGAATACTTAGGTTATGGAAAAGCGAGAAAAACAGATTATAATGCACAAACTGATTTTATGACGTACTTTGATAGGTTATCGTTTATAATTCTTGCAAGTGAAAAATAGGGGTCTCAGTGGCGGACTTCATTAGATGTGAGAGGACGCACAGTGGTCCCGATCCTCCACCATTGCGCAAAAATATTTTTAGTGGGCAAATATCGTTCAAAATTTTTATAATATTTATTCTAGGAAAGGTGTTTTATATAGGAAGAGGGTGGTTGACCCCCACCCCCACATTTCTAGTACTTTCTTATTTTTTATGAAAAAAATTAAATCTTTTAAATCTTCACTCTAATTAGAGCTATTGGAGTATGAAATTGCTCATATAATATTGACAGTATCCCATTCAATTCATACGAATACACATTCGCAATCTATGTATATATATATATATATATATATATATATATATATATATATATATATATAAATGAATGTTTTTGTATGTCCTTTATAGAATCCTAAACGGTTGAACCGAATTTTATGAAACTTGGTATATATATTACTACTAACCCAGGTTAGGTTTCTGGGTATATTAATATTCTCTGAGACGAACAGGAGTAGGGATTATAAGGGAGGCCTGAAATTAAAAATAGCGATATTTCGTTTCCTATTGGTTTTTCGGCAATTATGCACACAACAAAAGTTGTTTTTTTGTTATTTAAAGTAACTTTTGATACATGATCTTTTCCCGTATAACGAAGTATAAATGAGGTGAAACTATAAAAGGGGTCAACAAAGTTATAGGACACGAAAGACTAAATCGAAATCAACTAAACTCCGTATTTTTGACTATAAGCTATATTAACATTTTTTAGGAATCAATAGGAGTTAGGGAACCATCAAATGAAAAAGTGGCTTATTTCGTTTCCTATTGTTTTCTTTTTGGCGAACGTGCACATGAAAAAATATGTTTAATTTGATATTTAGAGTAACTTTGATTACATATGTCTTTATCGTAATTTAGTATTTTAGTTAGTGTCGTAGCAACGCGCGCAGGGTACAGCTAGTTCTCTAATATTAATGTTCAGGCCTAGTAAATGAGAAGCCTTAATTTGAAATGCCCTAAATGACATTTCTATTGTAATGATGTACATTCTAAACTCAATTTATTAATCAGATACTATAAATATATGTTTTGACTTCAATGTAAACCCTCTCTTTTGTCTATGAAATAAAATCTCCATATAGCATATTTTGTATGTGGATAAAACTGTATAATTTGATTGAATGCACTTGACCCGTTTTGAGTAATAAACTAGTAGGTATGCCGACACAGACAGGCAGCAATATCTTCAATTTAGTTGATTTACTAATACAAGGAACTTAAAGAACCTATCTCCGCAAGATGTAAATATAAGTTCAGAAAAAAAAGGAGATTTATCTATTTAAATCGACTGCACATAAATTATTCAACTTCCATGTTACTTGGATGGTTCTCGTGTCTTATTCGTATAAAAAGGTAATACACAACTATGGAAATCTATTATTATCTCATACCATGCCTACTAAATCGCGTTAGCAGAAGGCCATGAAGCTATTACAGAACATGTATAGTACCTCTTTTTTTCAAATTCGATTCTCCAATCTGTTACCGGGTTGAAGGTTATATAAGAAGATTTATAACCTACGGTGTAGAGCCATGTTGTCCTTATTTTCAACTAGATAATACTTAATTGCTGTTCTATTTTAGAAAAAGGTACATAAACTGAAGGCTATGTAAACAATTTAAGTAAGGTATCTCGTCTTTGTTTTTCATTTATAATTTGAACCCAAGGCGCGTTCAATGGAGCATAAAAAAACTTCAACCATGGAAATGAAAAGTCTGTCACGCAGGGGCTGCGTAAACTAGCACATTTTCCATATGCTGGCAATCCCATCTTTCCATATTTTCTATTTCTTAGTAAAAATCCGATGAGTCGAAGTGGAGGATTACAAAGTCTGCAAACAAGGAAATACGAATAACTCTCTTAATATATCAGTTAAGAATAAATTATATATCAACAATTATAGACCATCAATATTTTAACAAGATTGGTTCAATACACTTTTTTGATCCGATACATAATAACGGAGATATTTTGCAACTTCGACCCCCCCCCCTCTATTTCTGTATCGAATTCACCCTTTAACGAATGTGAACATGTGAGTTGAATGAAACGGAAATCAAATAAACATTTCCGAGTTAAGACCGGAAAATCTTCATCCAGTGTCATCAGGATACGTATTTGCTCTTAGTTCAATGAAGACAATATTCAGGGTTTAGCTTCGAATAAAGTGTTTCATGATATATCAGCTAATATGACGAGTTGGGATGGGGGTTTATTGAAGGCCGTAAACTAGAATATGCAAGTACCTCGGTTAATAATCATGATAGTGAATAAACATCACAAAATTTATAGAGCATTAAATTTGAATTAAGATTGGTTCTATAGAATTCTTCGAAACGATGTATAATAACTGAGATATTTCGAATTTTCGAAATTCCATCTTCTATTCTCCCCTACCAAGGGTTCGATTTTAGCCATTAACAAATTTTTATTTTTATTTTCACTTAATGCGTTTAAATATCACGTTATGTAACCATCAAACAAAAATTGTGAATGCTAGAGTGTTAATTTACAAATAAATATAAAAAAGTAGAACTGGAAATTCATGCTAATGTTTTAGTATAGTAATTGGTTCAATTATGAAGTTTTCGTTTTCAATGAGTCGATGAAAATGGGGTTCCATTCATAGAAAACATTTTAGAGAGTCTAATTTGGAAAATACTCAGCTTTATTGTTCTCAAATTCAACTAAAAGTGCAAAATGGTTTGCTGAACTACTTTTAATTTTTGTTTTTTGTTTAAAAGCATCAATTTGATAGCTCCGTCCATCAATGAACCACATCAAAAAATATCTTAGATTTATGATAAACAAAGAGAATCCCATACAAAAGTTAAAAGGGGTGGGGGGGGGGGGTTATTTGGGTTATTATCTTTAGTGTTGAGTGAAACTTTTATATATCTAATGTATTGATCATGAAACCTTTTCAAGCCATTTGAATAAATCTTAATTGATCACCTCATCATTTTTCTGAAGTATAAAAAATCGGCTAATAACAAGTATTTAGATACGTATCTCAATGATATAATCACGGTCATCTCTATGAAAATAAACCTCTGTGAATACTTTAAAATAAAAATCCTGTTTCAATTACAGCTCAATGTTTTCACTGGCGCAAAGAACTCCTTAAATTACATGTTATAGTTAATTCCACATTACAAAAGTATTTATAAAACTCCTTACACAAGTAGTCCCAGCTTTGCTACTAGCAATTCAAAAATTTTCATAATTGTTTTTGAGGATAGGTTTCCATTCCTAGTTTTATAATTGATCTCAGCAGATTTTTCCTCGTTATAGAAGCCCTCCTTATTAATGACCTCATTTTACGTCATCTTCATTTCTGCCATCAGCCATTATTCTATGCCTGCAGAAGCAAAATTTCGTTGCCTCTTTGTTACGACTTTCAGCTATTATTTTTGGTGTTAAAATCTTGAATTAAAGTTATGAGAAATAAAATATCTTCCACTTTTCCAGACTTCAAAACTCAATAATATCAAATGTATATAAAACTATTTATAGGAAATCAAATACGCAATAAGATAAGTTCTATACAAGTTTTCGACCCGACGTATAATACGGAGATATTTGGAATATAGGTGTAAAACATATGTTTAAGCAGATTTCCTTTTAGGGAAATCAGCTATTGAGGTCGTACTCATGACGCGAGTTTCGAACAATTTCTTCAAATGTCCATCGATCCTACCCAGGAGATGACGAAAATGAGGTCCGTTCAAAATTATATATATATATATATATATATATATATATATATATATATATATATATATATATTTGTCTGTTAACGCTCTAGCAGTCGCGAGTTTTGTTTGATCGTTACCAAACTCGATATTTAATCGTTTTTTGTAAAGAGAAAGTTCAAGTTCGTTAATAGCTGAAATAGAACAAGTGGGAGGGGGAGTTTAGGGGGGGGATTTTCAAAAATTCGAAATATCTCCGTTATTATGCATCGGATCGAAGAAGTTGTATAGAATCAATCTTATTGCGAATTAAATTTACTATAAATATTGTTATATACATTTATTCTCTATCTTGAATATTAACCGAGATATTTGCATTTTTATGAAGTCTGTGGTCGGGTATAGTTCGGATTACGTCGGCCATCTTCGTCATTTCTCGGATCAAGTGGAAGCTTCTAACCTTGCCTGTCGTTTCTAACCTTACCTTACCTTCGTTACTTTTTGAGATTTATGCAAATACGTTCTGTTCATCCGCCCCCCCCCCTTCTTTAGTTCTTGGACTACTAAAATTTGAGTTATTAAAATATAAATAATTCTTACAATTCAGAAGCCGTTTCAGTTGGGAATTTATTTTAATTAACTGAAAGATTTCTCATTATCTAATCACGGTGGTATTGTGTTACCAGTATCCAGATTTCTCTATTGTAAAACTTCACAGGGGAAATCTGCTTAGTTTACGCAGCCCCTGCGTGACGGACTTTTTGTAAATTCATAAAGTATGCTTTTGTTTCACAGTCATGAGTTGAAGAATAAAGAGACACAATCTGCTAAAACATGCTAAATCTTTTTTTGTGCTGAAGAACATCCATATTTAATATTAGTGTATTTGTTTCAAATTAAATAACCGATTAGCCTTAGTAGCACGGTGGGCGTCAAGAAAAAAATAAATTAAAATATTTAAAAACCAATAACGTTTTACAATAATATAAGCAATCCAGAGCCTTTACTGTCTTTCATACCATTAGCAATTTTAACTGAAAAAGTGCCAACATGACTAAATCAAATAAGTACAATTACAATTAAAAATAAATAAAATTTATCGCAAAAGAGTTACAACTCAGCTGAACTCTGCCAATGAACTAACCCAGAAGGAGTCTCTCCAAATCGCAAATAGAGAAGTCCGCCACGCAGGGGCTGCGTTAACTAAGCAGATTTCCCAAGTGCACCACGTATTTGCATTTATCTCAAAAAGTAAAAGTTCAGTGAGACCAATATTTGGTGTTTAAACTTCAAATGAATGGCTTCATGATATAACAGCTTATTGTTAATATGTCATGAGTAGGAGTTGGTGTTTACTGAAGGCCGAAATCTAAACAGTGCCAATATCTCGGTTAATATTGAAGATGGAGAAAAAATGTATATAACAATACTTAAAGGATATTAAATTTTCAATAATATTAGTTCTATATACTTTTTCGATGCGATTTATAATAACGGATATATTTCGAACTTTCGAAATCCCCCTTCAAACTGGTCCGATTTCAGCCGTTAACGAACTTGATCTTTAACTTTACATAAAACCTAGCTTATTACCGGTCAAATAGATGTGCTATTCTTGCTCGCGGGAAGTCATCTTTTGAGATTTATATGTATAATAGTAATATTTGTGACTGTCTTCGAGTATTAGTTCTAATTGTAAGTTAGAAGTTTGTATTAGTTGGATTTCTTAATGTTCATCCGATAGATGTCGAAGGTTATTCATGGCTATTTTTGGCTATGGATGATCTAAGGATCTTCTTTCTTCAAGTACTAAATGAATCTCCATTTTGTAGGAATGGAGGCCAAGGTAATCACCACCAATAGTAACATCCTCAGTTACAGACATTTTTCCAACGACCCTTTGTCGGGATTTATACAACTAAATATTCAGCTCAACAGGCCATGGCAGACCAACTGAACTAAAAGACATTTAGATAGAAAACATAATCAATACATTTATATAAAAAATAATAAATTAATGTCAAGAAGCTCAATCTCATGATTTCAATTATCGCTTCTAATTTTTTATTTTTCTAAATTTCTATTAGTACATTTTTTAAATATTATTCCATTACATATCTTTTGAATACGTACTAAAAATTCCACCTCTCATCTACTTTACACGAATTGCAGTTCTTTCTGAAATCAAACAAATACAAATAGTAAAATGATCGCCAACTCGAAATGTGCATGGTTTAGGTGAGGACCTACTTTAAAAGTAGCGCATTCCAGATATTCTATTCATAATATCAATAAGACAAACTCCAGAATTAACGGATAAGCACGACTCAATAAATTTTTACTTTTGCAAAATCATGCGTACTGTCAGAAACATTTTTCTATGCGATAATTAGATTGAAATAATTTACTAATATATTATTTAATTAAATTACAGGCACAGTTTAATGACAAACATTAAAAAAAATACCACAAATCCATAGATTTCATAAATTTGCCGAAGTAATTGAACGATTTACTAAAAATTATTTGCCTTTTTCTTGGTATAAGCGAGTTCAAGTTTCCTTTTTTCCTATTGTTTCTTATCTCCAATGAAATGGACTCAAAAAAGAGATTTGGCATTGAAATAGAGTATTAGCGAATTTCCCTTTAGAGCAACCATCTTCAAAGCTATTAATATAGTTCTTGTCACCCATTTTATATTTATAACAACGAAATATTAAGTCATGTCGCAGTATATGGAGATGTCATACTGAAGGTTGAATAGATGTCAGAAAAACTAAATCTAAAGTAGAACAGATTCTTTGCCTTTGTAATCGAACATGGATAAAAATTCAGAGAGCATAAGCAGGCAGGTATTCAAACAAGTAAGATTAGACACACACACACACATATTTGTGTATACGTTTGTGTGTGTGTGTATATATATATATATATATATATATATATATATATATATACACACACATGAGTTGTTAGGCAATTAGTCTTTGTAATCGGGGTTTACTAAACTTTTATCGTGTGGTTACTAAACATTCATAATAGCTGTGGTACTTCTTCTTGCTCAGTACATCTTGCTTGACGTTAATGTTATTAATAAAAGTCCTTCATGCAGGAGTTTCGTTAACTAAGCAAGTTTCCCACATACGCCACGCAATTGCATTTGTCTTAAAAAATAAAAATTCAATAAGAACAATATTTGATATCTAAGTTTCAAATATATATAATATATAATAGAGTATTATTTATGTAACATGAATAGGAATGGGGGGTTTACTGAGGACTGAAAACTAAAAAATGTAAATATACCAGTTAATATTGACGCTACTATAACCATTTCTATCGGACATTTGAAGACATTATTTTACTTCTTTCTGTAGTTCTTTTCCATAATTTTGGGATTTCTGTGATTTTGAGTTATTTTAAAAGGAACACATTTTTTTATCATCTACTAAGTAGAATCAGAGTGGCAATTCGATGACATCTTAGTAAAACTACATTACAATGACAAGTCCAATAGTAGGTTTCTCCAAAAGAGATATGCATATACTTTACTTGATGGGTTTTTACATCAATTACAAAATATTTTTTATTGAGGGTTATAAATAATGGCTTGACTTATATCTCTTCTATGTAAATGATTCTTCTTCAAATAAAGGAATTCTTTTTAATGAACAATCATGAATTTATGCAGTCATAAAAGCTTGAAGCAATTTTCAGATACATCATAATTTCTGTTATATCTCTGATGAAATGCCTGGAACCAGTCAGTCGTTTAAACAGAACTCATTCTATCATGAATATACTTTAAATGAAACTCTGAAGTTTAAAGTAATCTAACGCGAATATCTTATGTAATCCAAAGAAATTCATATGTAATTAATAAAGTAAATTAATACAGTGTTGAAGTTTCTGATAACTATTCACTCATTTGTGAATGGGCATCTTTATGTTCTTAAGTATTAATTTATCATTCCATCTCTCCAATCAAACCACAGTAAGAAGTATTTTCTATACATTCCCATAAGAAGTACAGAAAAAATATACTTATTATCTTAACTCTGTAAAAAACTATATTCAAACTTGAAATACATTCTTGAATATCACCATAAAAAAAAAAAATAAAATGAAATAATAAATAGGTTAATAAAATACATGAGTATATTAGTTGCGAACTTTAAAAAATTGAATAATGCCATTAAGACAGTATTAACTCTTGTGTTGAGCGAGCTTTATTTTGTTTTTTCTCCTTTATTGTTTTGTCTCCTGAGAAGTTTTTTGTGATTTGGATAATTTTGTTTCTGAGATACTACAATAATTTGGATGGTGTTTTTAAATGGGATTACTTGCGGGTACAAAGTTATTATTAGTAATCACTCCGTTTATTTAATTAGTTTTCATCTGGGTTAGGGGCTTTTCTGCATTCCTGGGCGAGGGACATTATTACGTTTGGGCCCTGAAGTGAACTTGTTACTTTCGCTGAGCAGTGTAACCACTGTCGAATTATATCGTATTCAACGCAATTACTGTTCTTACCAATCCGAAAGAGACAACAAACAAGATACATGAATTCCCCTTTATTCAGGAGGGGATTCAGGGAATTAACAGTTAGCAGAAAATCACAGACCTATATACCTCCTACCGGTGTTCTTGAATATTTCAGGAAAATTATCTTTAATTGAACATTTCAGAAAGCAACATATGATTTTCTGGATTACTACAGACATTTCTTCTTTTGAGTTTACAGAAAGTACTTTGCATTGTCATCTATCCTACAGCTTACTTGGCATTCCCACCTTTTGTAATGTCCAATCTAAGACATTAGATTAGTGGATGAATCAACATCCCACTTCACTGACATATTTCTGTGGAAAATTAGCAGAGCTGAGATCATCAACAGACTCTGCCAGCAACCAGTGTCCTTCTCCCCCTCCCCACTAAAAAAAAAATTACTACAAATAGATGGGATATTATAAGGTGTTGAGAAAGAAATTCTGCATTCTTGTATTTTTTCACGAAATGCAATACATTTCCACATATTATAGACATCAGGAAAGGAACGTGATCTCTCTTCATTCAGATAGCATTATTTCATAAATATATACATATCTCAATTCCACGTGACCACTATCCTGAAGCCACCTCCTGCAAACTATTGCAATTGCGAGAATATTTCTTCCGAACCAGGAGATTCGATTTTTTAGAAACAGCTTTATTTCAGCAATCTCGCCTTCAATAACTTAACCCCAAAGATATTGGTTGCTTAGTCTCTGGATTTAAGATATCCTTAAATTACTGAGCTCACCATCGCCTAATCTAATTAACATTCTTAAAAAGATTTTCCTGTTGGTTGAAACCGAAAGCAGTTTTATCATTCATTGCACACCATTAAAGCAGTTTGAGGTGCTAGTTAAATATTTAGCAGGAGTTAGATAAAGTAAAGTTAAATTACACACATTTACATTTACAAAATAGATTGTTCTAATTGCGAATAGTGTTATATAGGGCAGTCGGAGTAGTTGCTCTAAAAGCGCTTTATAGAGTATTAAAAAAATATAAATATTGATAAAAATAAAACGGTAGGCGAATCATGCGTTTCACAACAAATACCATTTCGATTTCGAAAACATTAAAATTTTAGGTAAAGAACGAAATTCGATGATGCATTAAATAAAATAATAATATGAATAGTAAGTATTATAAAAATGTTTAAATGTTATTTATTAAGCCCACTATATGCAACTATGGATAGTCTATATAGTTTGCTACAGTAGCATAAAGTGGAAGTGAATAAATGACTTATGATGTTTTTACAATAAATATAAGTAAATAAAAAGAAAACACTAACTCTTTTAACAGCATATTAACATGACAACATAATTGTCAATCGATATCTTGATTAAAGTGATATTTTGATATTAGGGGTGATATTTTGATATACTTCATCTGGGAACTAATTTCTCAATCAGCTGATGAATCAGCTATTTTGAGTAACTTCCACCATTTTCTATTAATCTTCACATGGCACTCCACCATGTAATTTTTGGTTTACAAATACTCCTGAAAAGACTGTCGTACATAGCGAAATATGTCGAGTGATAGTCAATTATGTCTTTTTTTTTTTCTTAAATAAGTATGAATAAATGAGTAGTTTGTATTTTGAGGACATATCTCTTTTACTCGTCCAATGTTTAAAGTTATTATTAAGTAATAACTGAATATATATATTTGGATATTTTTTATGACTTCTAGTTTATAGGTCTTGTATGTATTGATGAGTTTGAAATCATTAGAGTATTAAATATCTTA
Source organism: Riptortus pedestris (assembly GCA_019009955.1). Classification (NCBI taxonomy): domain Eukaryota; kingdom Metazoa; phylum Arthropoda; class Insecta; order Hemiptera; family Alydidae; genus Riptortus; species Riptortus pedestris. The sequence goes on along the minus strand of CM032230.1, from coordinate 57,070,087 downwards.
ACTCAATTCAGAACAACCTATGATTCCGTCCTCCAGAAGTAAACCAAAAGCTAACTTGAATGTTCTTTGGCTGATCAGGTTAAGCAGTAAAACGGCTAGGGCGTACAGTTCCATCGAATAATTCAAATTTTAAAAAAGCAACAATTTTTTGTTGATTTTTATTAAATTGTTAGATTATAATATTTAAAACATTTTAAATTTTTAACTTTAATGGCATCATTTATTTTTTTTTTAATTCTAGACCTGACGGAGATGATGGAAAGGATACAAGTACAATCAATGAAGATGACAAGGATTCAATATCAAAATGGAGGGTCGCCTTTCCTCAGGTATTTAATTGAAGTACAAAATATAATATTATTATTTTGTATAAAAACAAGTATATAATTCGTTTATTTATGTAATTTAAATATTGTGAAATAAGGAAACTTTATTTTCCTAAGGTTTTGGCGAGTACGGCTAAAAACCTCCTCCTGTTGGACTTGGGTATGACAATTGCATTTGCCACCATTGTGATACCAGTTCTAACGAAGGGGACTGATTCCCAGGGCTTGGTTTTCGATCCTGAGGAAGCCTCGTGGTTTAGTAAGTATGAAACCTTTTATATAATATGAACCAAAGTTATTAACCAAAATAAACTGATAAATGGTTATGGTAAATAATAAATTTTTATTAATTTTCACGTGATGAGTTATGCAAATGTTACTACTTCGGCCGCTTTATGCCATTGACGTGCAAAGTGAAATACTTGGTACCAGTTTCAGCTGTGTAGTGTCTTCTCCCCCCTCCCCCACCCGAAAAGGATTTCTATGGCTAAATATTTACTATTTATCTACGCCAATACAAATAAAGCCCATACCAGTAAAATAATAATTATATTATTACGAAAATAAAGAGTAGACTGATATTCGTCCGGTGGAAATTAAAATTTATATTTTGAAAAAAAAAACAATTTTTAAACCTATGGACAAAATTAATACCATAGAAAAAGGAGAGTGCTTTCACTTTCCAGGCAAACATCCAATTTCGCCTCTTGATGGAAAAGATGTTAGGACTAGTAAAGGAAGTATGCTGGAATTAAACAACCTACTTAGTGTTTGTTGACCATCATCACCAAGTATTTTACATCTTAGTGATGGGAATAAGTACCAGTAGCAAGGATATATGATAAAAATATGTATGAAAATAAAAATCATGTTGTTTAGAACGTAAAATCTTAAATTATTACATCATACCAAACATTTGCACATATCTCACACAGAAAAAGTTTAATGAAAACACTATTTGTTGTTTAACCTTCGAATAAAGTGGTTTATGATATTACAGCTTATTGTTATTATGACTATAGTAGGAGTGGGGGTTTATTGATGGCATTTAACTCAAAAAATTCAAATGTTTTGGTTTACATTCAATATAGAGATAAAACGTTTTAAACAACAATTATAAAAAGTTAAATTTTCAAATTTGTCCTATAAAATCTTTCGATCCGACGTTTAAGAGTAAGATATTTTGAATTTACGAAATCCACTCCCTATGTATACATCCCATTTCTCCACGTTGATGGAAAAGATGCATACACTTGAAGAGGAAGTGAGTCGGAATGAGACTAAACCAATCTGGAGTTTGTTGAACATCACCAAAATGTACAATATTTACACTTTACACCTTGATGGGGAAATATGTACCTTAAGTAGGCACGAGCAAGTCCTAACATAGACAGTAGACGGTGAAAGGGCCCGTAGATGACACATATGAACCGTCGATGTGCTAAATGCTGAATGAAACCTGGAAGATGAAAATGGTGCCAAAAATAAATTTATTTAGCAAATTATGACTGATATTTAATTGACCGTGAGGGGGGTTTTAGTATCCTGCAATTTTAAATAAAATACAATTCCTCAAAAAATATCTATTATTATTTATTAGCGCTTTAATGGCAAAAACCTGATCTTCAGTGAAGTTCAGAGACCTCTACAGCTGGTAAGAAGCCAGCTGATAATCCTCTGACTTGCTCATAAGCTAATGAATACTTTGTGTGGGATTGCCATTTTATTTAAATTAGGTACAAACCATGATTGATTGGTCCCAGCGAATCCTAAATTTGAACAGATGATTTATTTGTGTCAGTATTTCAGTCATCAATGAAAAGTACGAAAATTTCTCCATTTAGACAAGTTGCCAAAGACAAGGTTCTACGGAAAGTTCCAGCAATGAAATACCATATTATATATTATATATACTTTCCACGTTGAGTCTCATGTACTATCCATAAACGTTACAAATTGGTTTAGGCTTTAAGACAATGCTCATAGCTAATAAGCTTATTTTAATTTTTATTTATAAGCATTAAACTCAAACCGAAAAAATATTTGCCTCGTATTTTAGGGCAACTACATCATAAATACAAATATTAGACTTTTAAAGGATTAACTTTTGAAATATAGCGGCACTATCAACTATGAACAAAATGTCACTTTAAGTAGACACATTTAGATTACACTTGTCAACCTCAAGATCATTGTTCTTTACAAGGAATGTGTATAGATAAAGAGAGACTCCACAATATTCTAAAATATTTTTCCACAGATGTAGAAAATAATTTACTTACTTACGTCAGCCCTGTTACCATCTTTGGTGACGTCATTTCAAATTAAAGTTGGCCAAACTTCCGTAAGTCCTCAAGTCTATGAAGCTACCTTTGCTTACCTTACTATAGTCTTACGGGCTAGAGACTTTCTCCTTTTTCCGTTACTATATTTCCAATTTAATAGCGCAGATGATAGCAAGTAGACAATACAAGTCCATTTGACAAACATTATTTCTATAACATTATCTATATTCCATATAAAATAAATATCAGTATTAAAGTCTTTCATTTTTCAACATGATTTGAAGAGGAATTAGAAAACAGGAAACAACAGATATAAAAATATTATATATACAATGATTATCTTGGCAATATTTAACTATAATAAACTACATTTGCAAGTTAAATAGAAAACTACTCAATCATAAATTACATCTTCCTGCATTTTGTATTCAAAATGTTTTATTAAATATTTAAATTTCCTATTTATTACTACACGTTTTAGTCTTTCATTTACTACTTCTTATCGAAATTATTCATTACTCAATAGAGTTATCGTGGGGACTTACAAAAGGCTGGGAAAAAAAAAAATACAAATAACTGTACTAATATTTGAGCCAGAGAAAAACCTACAAATCAATAATAATATTAAAATTCCGAAAACATTGGTTATATAAACTTTTTCGATCCGACTCATAGTAGTGAGATATTTTGAATTATCAATCATTCGCCCAAATAAATTCCTCATCTGCAAGGTCGATTTAAATGTAGCTGTACATAATTTTCTATTTCTTGAATATAAACCGAGATATTTACATTTTTTTAATTTTAGACTTGAATAAACACTCACTTTTAGTGGTCGCACTTAATAAATAACCGAATATATCATGAGAAGTTTTATTCGAATCATAAATACCTAATACTGTTTTAACTAAATATCACGTTTCATTAGGCACTAAAGATAAAATTCATTAATGGCTGAAATCGGATCAGGAATCCAGGGGGTTTAGAGGGAGTAAATTCGTAGTAAAAATCAATATATCTTTGTTATTGTGAGTTGGATGGAAAAATGGTATAAACTAGATCTTAAGTTAAACTATTGAGGTTTTACAACTGTTGTTCTAGAAAATATCTCACAATTGAATAACTAAGAGTTATTTGTACTCTCTTGTTTCCAGCCTTCAGTAAACCCCCACTCCTATTACATCACTAAACGAATCGTATTCACCTTGCATTCTCTTAAAAATAGTGAACACAACGTCAGAACACATTATCAGCGAATCATGAGACCAAGTGGAAAATCCGTTTATCTTAGGCAGCGCCTGCGAGGTACTTGTTGATTGTAGGAGCCTCGTATTGGTTAGCAAACAAGAGGATCGTTCCATAAATTATGAAGGCTGACAAGATATTGTTGAATACGAAAAGAGGGCAAGGCTGAGAGGAAGATTTTGCGGTTTCATGCTCCATCTGCTGAAGGTTCATAAAATGGAGACGATTTATCACGCTGATTTATGTCCCTATTACTCTTTTCTTTCCAACACTTAGCAAACCACAATCGGTATAAACTCTCAACTAGACGCTCCAAGTAAAGCAAGTTTTTTGTGGTTGAGATGCGCTATTTCATCCCTTACCCGGTATAGATTTCATTTAGTATGAACCAATGGGTTTTTAACTGGTTCTGTGATTCCTGCTCAGCATCGTGAGACAATTGCATGGCTACCTGAATACAGAAGTAGCTACCTTCCCTAAAATCGGCAATTAACGGATCAACCTTGCCTCTTGACCTCTCAGCAAAACCATGTCCTTTGATACATTTTTAAGCCAAAATTTTCATGTGTATATGCACTGAGGGTGACTCTAACCCTTGTTAAAGGGTTTATTCGGGACTTTCATTCAAGGCACATCCTGTTATTACATATTTGGCAAATGCGATTAAAATGAGTAAAGTCTCATTTATCTGAGGGGCTCAGGAATGTCTCGTGAACTTAGGCGTTGGTCTTAATCTTCTTACTTCGTAAACCTAGAGAGGTTGGTTCGCTTTCTTCCTAGGCAACAGGAATTTATTTAGTGTCGAATTCATTAAATAAAATTATTAGTCGCATCCTAGCTAGATATGAGTGGAAACCTGCAGTCTGGCCCCCTCTATTAGTCATAGCACAAGAAAAGGGATGAAAATAAGGAACATATATCTGATATAACCAAATGATTTCATATTTTGAACTACTTGTTATTTATCTCTGTGATTTTCAAAATGAAATTATCGGTCACATTCTTTTTTTTTTTAAATCGAATAAAATAGCTACACATTTGTTCAAGGGTTTGGTGTTCCACATGAAAAGGTGAAGTGGAATGAAATTTATTGCATGAAATTAAATAGGAGATGTGGAGATGGTGTTGAATGTGCCTTGACTTGACTTTGACGTCAAGTGTCAATTAAACACTCTCTCCCTCTAAACCCAATCTTCCGATTATAATTGAAGTAGTGGTTTGTTGGGGGGGGGGTGCCAACTGTAACTTTGGATGTGTGGAATGAAGAAAAACAAATATTCGAACAAAGTTTGTTGCCATTGTGATACTGAAAGAATGCAAAATAATTATTAGTCATTCGTGTAGTCAATTTAACTATATTGAATAAACCATGTGAGTTACGGTCTTGTTCTTAATGAATATGGAACTTAGAGTCATGTATTCCATTTCCACCAGAGCAATAGGAATTTATTTAGTCCCAAACTTATTATTAATATCAGAAACCATGCATTTAGTAACTGCGTTTAACAACTGGGCACCTAAATCCAAAATGGCTCGTTGATACCCCTATCAACCACCACCACCCCATTCCATAAACAGTATCTCATAATCTGAAGAGCATAAGTAACCTGACAATTTTATTTTATTTTGACACTTTATTGAGTTAGTGATTATGAAGAAATTTATGAAGATGGGTCATTGGAAAGTAAGCAATAAAAATGTATTCTACGTTTCTCAACAACCATTACTGCTGTACTAACAGCCTATTCGTTGCTTCAGAATTTTATTACTGTTATTACAAATATTGCAAAAGGATAAGACTTACAGACCATAAAACTTGATTTCCTTAAAATAGCCTATACTGCTTTCACAATATAAAATTTTATAGCCAGTCTGATGAATATGTTAACTTTTGTATCACGGTGTTCAGAACAACGTGTATCACGAATTTGAGTAACTTTTGATTATGAGAAAAAAAAAAAAAAACATGTATATTTCCCTAATACAGGATTGGCAGACAGAGCATGTCATATCACAGTTAATTTTCAATTTAGTCTATAGAACGTCAACTAAATAAAACCAGACATTTACACTAGACATGGCAGTTTTACTGATGTAATATCCTTAAAATGAAAATCCTATGAGGAGTGGCCATTTATTGACGACTGAAAGCATAAAACAAATACCTCCTTTAATATTACAATAAATTATAAATTACAATACAGTTTGTTACATAAAATATTTTGACATTCGATATTTTACATTTTAGCACACGATTACCCAGGTTAGCGAACTCGATCTTATGTTTCGCAAGTACGCTTGTATTTTGACGGAGTTCTTTTTTGTCATCGATGACCTAGGTATGGACATCCATGGGAGGGTCGTTCTTATAATTTTCAAAACCTCCCTAGGCGTATCCTTGTATATCTAGTATATATCAAAGTTTGAAAATAGGCATGTAATGGATTTGTAGATAAAACTTATTTTAAAACTGCGTTGTTTTACAAAGTCGGTAACCTTTATACAGTATTTTACACGATACAATAAGTAAAAATGACACATGCTGCTCCGTCGATGCTGCGATGGTCTAGTAGTAATCAGTACATAGGCAGGACCTATGAAAATCTACTGTACGTTGACTAGACTATGAACTTATTCTTCGGATACCACTTTGAAGCCGAGGTTAATGAACTGTGCCGCACATTTGGTCTCTTTACCTTAGGCGGCTGGTGATCTGGAAGACACTAGAATTAATCTTACTGGTCTTGACGTTACCGAAACACCTTCCAACTCCAAGCTGACAGGCTTTTAGGTACAAACCGGGAAGATGACCCTGTCTTCACTTATATGAGTCTACCCGCAGCCAATTTCATAATTCAATAAGTTTACTCTTGTAGTTTGAAAGATAATACAAGCTATTTTTTGTTGCAGGTAGTATAGTGTTTGCTTGCCAACCTGTCGGGAGCTTGCTCTCCGGCCTGGTCTTGGAGCCCATAGGAAGGAAGAAAGCGATGATGTTGGTCAACCTCCCTCACATTCTAGGATGGTTTCTATTCTACTTCTCTACCTCCAAGGCATTGATATACGTAGCAGCGACCATTATGGGACTTGGTATGAAATATATTAATACTATTTAAAAAAAAAAAATAATTATAAAAAGATATTGCCTTGGTCTCGGCAGAAACCTCAAGGAGTACTCTTTTAGCGAAATTATTCCCATCTTGTACGAATGAGACCGAATTTGCTAAATGCCCGACTGTTCCATGAATTACGGGCATATTTTGGTGTAGTGCAATTAGTTTTGGTTATTGCATATATCAAAATGAAAGCTTTGTAATGTGTTGCACATATTCAAAAGTGAACCAGTGTCGCTATCCAATCTGGCTTAGCCTGGCCATCAAAAGTAGTTTATGACACGAAAGGCGGTTACTTTTAGGTCAAATAGAGTTATCAAAACGGACTCGAAACATTAAAGTTTCGATATTTTAGAGTAATTTAAGCTTATTAAAATTTGATACAACTTTTTCGAGTTGGTGTAATTAACGCCCTTTTATCTGAACTGAGTTGGGGGTTGTCAATTACCTTCATTATACTCAAGCACACATGTTAGGAAGCATTTGTGCAAGATGGGAAGCATTCGATAGGCGTAAAAGAGCATCTCTCAGACGATAGTTTGATAAAGCTACAAACCAAAGCCTTTTGTATATTCTTCATATTTTATGTCAAGGACCTCCAATAAAAAACATTTTTTCCGGTGCAAACTTTAAAAAGTATAGACAATAATGAAAATAGAACTGCTTTGACAGATCTCCAAGAAACCCCCTCAATTTTGAAAATGTTCAAATAATTGATAAAAAAAAAAACAAATAACACTAAACGAAAAATAAAAGAGAATTTCACATAATAAAAAAATAGAAAACGGGCAGTAAACAAAAAAAAAAAAGAAATTGAATACATCAATCATATATTCTATAATACTTTATCTTAAATTAATCCATTTTAAATTATGAAGCGTAATAATCGAGGTCAAGATTGACTTGTAAATAATCGATTTGTAGTCAGCTGACTTAACCTACCCTACCCCGGGAACCTCAGTATCAACTACCTCCTCTGTGAGGACAGAAATGTATTCTGAAATGTAATTAGCAATCTATAATTAGATTTAATAAGTATATATCATAAATTATTAATGCAATATCTAACAAAAGAATTATTAAGGGATTTGTTAAACTAATGTTATTAATTTTTATATATACTTTTTAGGAAAAAGGAATAGCCCCTGATGAGGTGGCAAGTAAGCCACGAAACATGTAGGGCAGTTTCAATAAACTTTGCACCGGATAAAATGTTTTTTATTGGAGACTCTTGCCATAAAATATGACGAATATATAAAAAATATTGGGTCCAGAATAAGAAGAACAAATCTTCTTGTACTCTTCATCAAAATATTACCTCACGATTAAGAAATTAAGTAACAGCAGCAAGATGTTGAAAAATATAAACATAACAACTGTATCAATCACAACTGGTGTTCCAAACATCGAGCATATTTTCTCTATGAAATCATGAAAATAAGACGCACAGAAAGGAACATAACCTAGCACGATTACAGTTCGACCACACCAACTGAATACCATTCATTTTAAAATCTTTTGAAATGTCACGACATTGTGTCCTTTATACCAGCAAGACAAACAAAGAGTTTCATATATAACACAGGATAAAATATCCTTAAGAAATTACTTTTCTAAATTTATGCCAATTTTTAATGGAAAATTCAAGAAGTTTTACGGTGTCTCTAAGGATTTTAGATGTGCATCACTCAATAACTTTTTTAAATATAAATTATAATGTTATATTTTAATTTTCACAAATTATATTCAATATTTCAGGCATTGGTTTCATGGAGGCTCCTATAATTACGTACGTCGGAGAAATCTCGCAGCCACACCTCCGAGGAACTCTTACGTCATACGCCAATTTGTTTGTTACTTTCGGGATGAATGTTGTCTACCTCCTTGGAGCTTGGTTGGATTGGAGGACTGCCGCAGCATTCTGTGCATTAGTGCCGATCATCACAATATGTGCCATCAGCCAGGTATGGAAACTTTTAGTTTTTACAAAAAAGAATAGATAAAATATAAAGAATTTTTATATGAGCAGTACCTTTATAGAGCAAGGGCTGCTCAAAAATCTCAGCGAACGAAAAATTTTAACTTGGCGGGAGTTGTTTCTACGTGTCTCACTAGGCCCTGTCACATGCGGAAAAATAGATACAAGAGGCTCCTGCCCATAGAAACCGAGTAAATCTGAAAGGACCTAAAGTTGGGCTTCCCTGGAAGCCCTTGTCCGTTCCAGCCATCGTCATCTCAGCTACATCTTACCCAGTGCGCTGCGTTATATATTTTGACTTTCTTCGTTTATCCTCTCCCACCTCAGAAAGGCTAATAATTCTTTATTTATGCATTACTTAAAATATTCAAATTAGTTTCGATTTAATATGTAATGTCGTATACATGTTATTTGCTGCTCTGGAAGCCCACTACGTAACTTCCGGCAAACATTTTTTTAATGATGTTGATATTATAAATGGTAACTTAGGGTTCCCTGGGCACCATATACATCCAGAAATTTGTTCTAACTGTAACACCGAAATGCGCCCAATAAAGAGTTAACCAAATAATTCGTTTTCTATATTTATTTAATTCGAACGCTACAAAGGCAATTATTTATACAATTAACATAAAGTAGTTCATATCCTCATAGTGCAAAAACTTGCTACTCCAAAGGCAAACGACTGACAACGTTAGAACGTTATATGGACACTGCGGCATTTGCTAACAAATCCACTAAAGGAAAACATTGCAGATCTAGCAAGGACAGCTGTTCTTTGGGTAATTAACAGTAGGCATGATTTCCAATCAGTACATTAAGTAACTCAACTTCTTCACCTACGCCAGATGTTCTGACAATCATCTAAATCACACCTCACAACCAAATCAGCATAATATTTCCTTATGAAGTCTAACCAATCTCCGTGCCCCAGCAAATTAGAAGAGTTTAGAATCGGTTATTGTTTTCATTTATGCATGTTTAAGCTCAGTGAAACAATGGCATCAGAAGAAGAGGAAACCCTGCAAAAAGAAATGTAAATGATTTAGTTCCATTTGAAAATTATCGACAATGATATAAAGGTTTTCCCAATGACATTATTCACAGTAGAATTCTCCAAATAACATTTGGTTTTTCACAGAAATAGAAATTTTCAGCAATGGATATTTTCAGTGAACTTATCCTTGGGAAACAAATAGTTTGCATTGTAAGGATATTTTACACTTGTTAAAATCATTCAGTAGGGATTATATAAATAAAATCTCAACTCGACTAACTTATGACGTGCAGTTTCAATTATAAAAGTCCGTCACGTAGGGGTTGCGTAAACTAAGCAGATTTCCCAAGTGAACTTCTACAATAAATAAATCTACATACTACTAATACTTAACATCACCGTGAATATTAAGTAAATAAGCACAAACGGTAACTAGAAATCTTTCAGCCAATTTTAATAACCTCCCAACGGAAGCGTCTGAACTGTAAACAAATAGTTCAGGCAACCTCAGACAGCTAAATTCATAGATAGGTATATTCTTCACCGAAAAGAAAAACAATTACAGTGTCATCACTAGGAGTGGGAGTTTCCTGATGGATGAAAACTAAAAAATGCAAATATCTCCGTTAATATTCAAGATAGAGGATAAATGTTTATAACAATATTTATAGAACAGTTAATTTGGAAAACGATTAGTTCTATACAACTTTTCAATCCGACGTATAATAACGGAGTTTTTTGGTTTTTCAAAATTCCTCCCCTCGGGGGGGGGGGGCTCCCACTAGTCCGATATCAGCAGTTAACGAACTTGATCTTTGGTTTTACATAAAAAGCTTAAATATATAGTTTGGTAACGATTAGACCCAAATTTCCATCGCTAGAGATTTAACAGACACAGACGCACGCACACACACACACACACACAAACAAACAAACACACACACACACACACACACACACACACACACACACACACACATATATATATATAGTTTTGAATGGGTCTCATCTCTTGGGCAGGATCGATGGACATTTGAAGGATTTTTCGTCTCAATACCTGAATTCCCCTAAGCAACCCCCCTAGGCAGCAATTAAATGCACTTTTGTAAATAAATCAAAAATCAGTGATTAAAAGAACAATCTCCCTGAAGTTTTGAGGATTTGTCTTTTTTAAAGGTCTTTTCCCCAACAATTTAACGATATGAAAATGCAAATTTCTTGTATTAACCACTCAAATTACAGTATCGAATTCTTTAGCCTTAAGTATTCAGGAATATTTCGAGCTAATTTTTAGCTAAAAGGCTCTTCTTTTATTAATAGAATTCAATTACATGGTGATTTTGGTAATCACTTTATAGTCAATTAGTATAGTGTCATCTCAGTGATCACCGGGCTTTAGATTCTCAACTCAGTTGAGCAACTCCATGATCAAAAAAAATTATGTATATTATTCATAAATGAATGCATGTTTATAATATACGAATAAAATGTACTTCATGCCTTTATCGATTCATCTTTCGTGCAAGGTCTAATCTACTTTTAAGAGATTTTCAATGTCAGATTTATCACTTTTTTTGTTAAATAAAGGGATTGTTACGTAAAAATAGCACAAATTAACTAACCATTGAAAATTATGTGATTAAAAGAATGGCATGGCCGAGAAAATCGGTAATGAGGGTTATATCACGGCTTATCGTGAAGATTCACCTTCAGATCTTTATGAACTAACAGGAAAATCTTAGATTTGTGGATTATTCAAGGTTAGAGTCAGCTAATCGACAAGTATTAGAGGAGATGCTGAGTTCATTTGAATGAGATAAATAAAGACAAATTCCTTATTTAAAGAGTCCTGTAATATAGTGTAGCGGCGACACGTACTCATGAGTCGTTCGCTAAAATAAAGATAACCTGGGGGTATAAAACATAATACCAGATGTTTTTATATATAGTTAATAAAAATGGTTAATCAGAATTGCGAGTGCTAGAGTACTATTTCTTCTGCCTTGTGCTACCAGCGACCGATCTATATTGTGTTAGATGCGACTGCAACATTGTAAATAGACTTTTTTGTTGTACCCTGTAAATATTCCCTCAAGATATTATTCTTGTTAATATACAAGTAAAAGTGAACAGGACTATTTATTTCCCCAAGTCCACGAAATAGTATACCAAAAACTGATATGGCCCAGGTATTATATATAATATTATTTTCAAGTTAGTCGATGAGGTTAATTTGCAGAGGATACCTTTAAGGCGATGGCACAGTCTCCAAACCTGTCGAATGTTGGTGGGTAAACTCTAGTTTTTCTAAGTCAGCGGTAGGTTGTTTACATGTATCTAAAAATGAATAAACAGTTTAAAATTACTCGCATGACAATAAACGTTTACGGGAAGGAACAAGAATATATACGCTTGTCGAGGGTGTGTGATGGAGAGGATAAAGGATCTAACTCTAGAAGGCCCCAACAATAATAGAAATAATCCTATTATATCAATATAAAAATAAACAAATTAAATTCACTTTCAGAATAAAATAATTCTTTTAATAAAAAGTCCGTCACGCAGGGGCTGAGTAAACTAAGCAGATTTCCCACGTGAAGTTTTACAATAGAGAAATCTGCCTAATAACAACTGTAGTAGTAAGAAACCTCTAAACCTAAAACATTATTTAGGCCGTAATAACCCAGTAGTTTCTAGCCCCAAAAAACAGTTAACCTAACCTCATAACCTATTCACGAGGGACGAATAGTTATGGAAACGGTCACCAGAGCTCTCGGCTGAAAGTCCGAACATAGCCTACTGGTGACCACACGCAGAATACATATGCAAATATCTCGGTTAATATTCAAGATAGAGAATAAATGTGGTACTTGTGTATTATATCCACCACATTTTAGTTCCACACTAGAGTGCGGTACTGATTTAAGTAGCTCGATTCATTGCCCGCAAGGGAGGTTATACTTACCTTATAACCTTCTACGGAATTATAATGATAAATAAAAGAAAACACAATTTTTAAAAATAAAACATTTTATTCACATTTAGGCGGAAAATGTGTGGAAAGACTGTTCTTCACATCTAAGGACACAACTCCCTCATGTAACTGTTCCAATCAATAGCAGTCTTGTTGGAAATTTTGAGTTGTTTTTTTGCAAAAATTGATAGATGTCAAGTCTTCACACCAGCAGTAAATGAACTTCAATGCATTACAAAATGGAATTTTACTTCCTTCGAACCAAGTACCAATCCGAACGCCGACTTGCTCAACACACTTTCTTACATTACACTTCCCAAAAAGACTTTTTTTTTTCCACTATAAAGTTTCATACAATGTGATTTAGAACACTTTCTTCTGAAAGCCAAAATATTCCTCTCATGTAAATATTTAACAGCGTCTTCTTCAGTCGTTGGCAAATCTCAAAGAGGCATTTTTAAAGGACTAAGAAACTCTAAACAGCAAACGCAACTATGACAAAAGATAACCTCATTAGCCTGGGAGAGCTAGCGTCGCACTTCAGTAGCGCATTCTAGCGTGGAATTAGTGGAACTAAAATGTGGTGGATATAATACACAAGTACCATAAATGTATATAACAATATTTATAGTAAATGTAATTTGCAATAAGATTGATTCTGTACAATTTTTCGGCCCGACGTATAGTAACGGAGATATTTCGAATTTTCGAAAATCCTCCCCTCTAAACCCCCCCCCCTCCCACTGGTCCGATTTCAGCCGTTAACGAACTTGATCTTTCTTTTTACATAAAACGACTAAATATCGAGTTTGGTAACGATCAAACAAAAATTGCGACCGCTAGAGCGGTAACAGACAAATATATAGATAGATAGATAAATATAAATATATATATATATATATATATATATATATATATATATATATATATGTGTATATACAGTTTTGAACGGATCTGATTTTTGTTATCTACTGGGTAGGATCGATGGACATTTGAAGAAAAATTTCGAAAATTCCGTCATGAGTACAACCTCAATAGCTGATTTCCCTTAAGGGAAATCTGCTAAAAGGTAAATTAAATGTTTATAGTATCTATTGTTAAAAAACCATAATAATAACAATAGTCATTGATCACTCATTATGTCTGGAACCTCTTTGGTACAGCTGTTTGGCTTGATGTTGACCTCGTTGGAACTATGGCGGGAGGTATACCAACTTTCCTTTCAAGCGGGCAAAACTTAAATAAATTGTCCTACCTCTGGCAGTCATACTGACGTCTTGGAGAATGCGAACGAAAGACGAAGAGCATAGGAAGATGGAAAACACAGACACTACATTAACTTACTTCACGCTATACTAAGGAGCACATCTTACACTGACTGAAAACGAACACTATACTAAAAGCTGTTCCTCTTTTGGTATCGATTATTGCTACTACCGACTTAATTGGCACGAGAATTTCCGCTACAACTTATCGATTATTGGCACTGCCAACTAATTGTTTGGAGAATTTCCGCTACTACGTAATAGAATAAAAAATAAGTAAGATTTTAAGGCGGACAATATTTTTAGAAATTTAAGGCAATACTTTATTCCAGAGACATGTTGAAGAGGTTAGTAAATAGATCCAATAGTGTCAGAAGAAACATACCATAATAACCTTTTTAAATCCTCCGTCAGTAACATTTTCACTTGCTGAACACGAACGAGTCCTACAATGCAATTCAGGATCCTCAGATTCTTCGTCGGACATCTTACTTGAGGGAGCGCACAAGTGAAGCATAATACCTTATAGGATCCTTTCTATGGCACCCATACCTGGATGTTTGCGCTAACTCCCACAAACCATCTGCATGTCTTTTGCAACAACACCCTCGGGGTTATAGGCAAGATCCGGCCAGTGTTCAATTTCTTACTCAAATTTTGAACTAGAAATTTCCTTTTTTCCTTAAAGGATAAAAAAGGTGGTAACCTGTAGATAACCCGTCCCAATTAGCCATAGTTGCAAAAAGTGTACGTTAATAAATAATTTAATTTTTAATTTAATGGAAAATCACCAATATGATCTACCGCAATTACCGGGTTAGTTATTTTTTAGCATATTTCACTTAAGACTAATCAACTATTGAGGTCATACTCGTTTCCTCAAACGTCCATCGATCCTACCCAGGACATGACGAAAATGAGGTCCGTTCAAAATGATATATATGTATATATATTTATTTATTTGTCTGGTAAAGCTCTAGCGGTCGCAATTTTTTTTTTTTGTTGTTACCAAACAACCACATTTAATCGTTTTATGTAAAAAGAAATATCAAGTTCGTTAATGGCTGAAATCGGACCAGTGGGAGGGGGGGGGGGTGGTTAGAGGGGGATATGGAAAATTCGAAATATCTACGTTACTATTCGTTGGAGAGGGAGTGCTTAGCTTATTTTTAACCTGTTATGTGTGTAATTATAGTTGCATAAAGATCATCCTGGCCTATTTTCTTTTACATCTTCTACAAACTAATTAAGAATAATCCTTAGTCCCAACTTGCTTAGAAGAGGTGGGTAACAGTAGATAACCCGTTCCAATTAGCCACAACTGCACTGGGTGGACGTTAATAAATAATATAACCATCAAAAGTACAACAACCCTAATGAAATTAAGGCGTATCTTGAGAGACACTGATATACCTGAGTTCAGACTAAAGGTTGAAGATCATCATCATCATCACTGATCCTTCATTTATCGCGGGGCCTTCACAAGGCTGCCCCACTTCACAGGCAGTGTGTTCCAGAACAATGGACCGGGATTTTTTCCACCTATCTACACCTTGAGATAAGGAACTGGCACATGTTAATTATTCGGAAAATCGTCTGCTGGCTCTCGAGTTCCACCTTCGACATAATTTAGGTGAACGATAAAAATAACCGTGAGAAATCGATTAGATCGTACCAAAATGATTCGCTAGCCAATTATGCAAATAATAAACTTTATGTAAAAAGTTCGCCACGCAGTGGCTTCGTAAATTAAGCAAATTTCCCACGTGCTGGAATATGACGCGCTGATGATCTCATCTCTCGATCTGTTCACTATTTCTCCTGTTGTAAGAAGCCTAGGGAGCCTATGTAATCATGTATTACAATGTAACCTGCAAATGAGATATTAGTGATTGAAGTACATGAAGTTAAAATTGGAGGAGAATAAGTGGAAGTTCACAAATGGCTGAGCCAAAAATATCTGTCATTCAGGGGCTGCTAAACTAAAAGCTGATTTTCCACAAGCTTGAATGACACTAGTAATGTCATCTCATAATATATTCTCTACTTATAAGTCAAAATTCAATCAGTAGAAGTGGAGTCTTTTTTCATTTAATAACTGCATCTATTTTCATTATACAAATAAAACACGTTAAAAGAAATTGTTATTTTTTAACTGTTACTCTAATTACCAATCTATACTGCTCTGAAAGCAGTTTTTAGTATAGAATAAATAACTGTGAAGGAATAAGGCCTTTGTTTTCTTACCTGAGATCCCTCCTTCCTACCTCCTTCACCATCAATTACCTCAAATATGGACAAATATTTCTTAATATTCCAGTTAGAGAAAACATGATTATAACAACAGTTATAGAAAAGAAAAATTCAATATGATTGTTAGAATAAAATCTTTCGATTCAGTCCATTGTAATGGAGATATTGGAATATCCAATTATCTCTCCCCCCCCCCCCGTAACTCCTTATCTATAAGGCCAATTTCAGCCATTACCCATTATAATTTTAGTTTTCTACACATTTTTCGTTGATCAAATAAAAATCATGTAGCTTCCCTTGAATGTAGTTTCGAACATAAAATCTTAAATGTTGATGTTACATGGAATATATTTGCAATATTCTCACACGCTAAAAGCACAATGTTCATTTCCTGTGTAAGATTGATGGACATATAAGGAAAGTTCTTGAAAATCATGTCATGAGTACAACTTTAATAGCTGTTCCCACAATGGAAATCTGTTAGAAGAGAATGACTCTAGAAGGGTTTTTATTTTTTGTTATGTAAGACCCTAGAACACCTAATAGCTTTGAGGTTACCATTGGCTTAAGGCAAGTGGATCTACTTATATACTTAATCAGCTCATAGTGTGTCCTGGCATATGTTGAAGAAGGGTGGAACCATTACAGCACCTGTTAGTCCTGTCAAAATATTTTCTCTAAGTTCAGAACTGGTGTCCGCTCAAATGGAAACATCCATGATAACCCTATGTTCTGCTCTTACTGTGAAGCAACATACCTATGACATTGAGAATTAGAACAAAACTTGAGTGAAAGAGAATCTAAAGGAAAGATGTAAAGGTTCTACAAAGAGAAGTGAAATGAGGAGAACATCTGAGATCCAGGATTACGGTTCATTTCTGGTTCACGTCTTACAGAGTTCTTGACTGTTGTCATCTTTACCTTTTGATTTCCTCTTTAAATAACATTGTAATATATTCCTACATATACCATAATGCAAGCCACTGAAGGAGATTTCTATGAAATGGTAGATGAGGCCACTGAGTTGTGCTACAAGAGGTAGAAACTTTCAATTTTAATCATTATAGTTATTTCAAAGCAAGTAGTTTTTTGGTTTATTAATTTGCTTCTTCAAATTTCAGGTACCTGAAACTCCAATTTGGCTATTGGCTAGAGGAAAGAAAGAGGAAGCTGAGAAGGCTTTATGCTGGTTAAGAGGTTGGGTACGTACATTAATCACTACTTTTATTAGTTGAAATTCCTTTAAATATAGCATAATGAAGCACTAAAATAAAAAGAAAGAAAGCGAATTGAATTCAATAATGAAAAGAAAACTGATTCAAAATCAGGTCCACCAATATACTAATGGTGCCCAAAAAAATTGAATGTTCTTAATGTGGTAATCCGTTTTTATTTTTGTCCTAGCATTCTTAATTTTTGAAATTATTTTTAACCTTTTATAAGTTATATATTACTATGTTACAAAATAAAGAATAAAACAACTTTTTCAGTAAATGAATTGCATTTAATTTTTTTTCTAATAATCAATTATTCTTTATAGATATTTAATCAAAGACTACTATCAAAGACCATGATATTCTGTTTTGTAATGGCACAGTTCTTCCAACATTTCAATTCTGAACATAAAATATTTTTGGTCAGCAATTGTGTATGTGAACAATGTTGCACTAATAAAGGAATAGACAGAATGAGAAATTCTGCTTAAAAAATTAATTGAATTTAACTTATTAGCCATCATGCACTTAAATATATATATATATATATTAAAATGAGTAATGAATAAGCCATATTATTGAACTAAATTTGTAATAATGCGAAAACTAAAGCTTGGTTTTCAATGACTTCCTTGCTCATAAATTAAAAACTAAAAGTTTTTAATGCTACAAATATAAATATATGTTTTTATTGCACCATTTCAGGTGGAACCAGAATTTGTAAAGGATGAATTAAACGAACTTAGTCGTTACAGTGAGGAAACCAAATTGAAAAAGGATAGAAAAACTGGTGTTATAAATCCCGGATTTATTAAAGATGATGGAACACCAGCTCATGTAAGTTGCCAACTCTAAATTTTGAAATGATTTCTTTCTCTTTGACTTTTTTTTTTTATTATGCAATCCATTTCTAACACAGAACCAAATTTTGATAGGTTTCATTGAATTTCAATGCTTTCTACAACACTAATCAAAATATTGAAATACAACTGATATCACCATATTTATGGAGTTTGGGTTATTAAATAAAGGGCTTCAGAGATTAGTAGAGAATTAGTCTTATTCGTTCACTTAATAAGATGCATAAAAGGATAATTGGGTGGAAATCAAGGTTGACAAAGACCACTATAAAGAAAATCTAAATAAACAAGTACACCCTAGATTCTTTTACTAGGGTATGGTCAGTTACTGGTGGGAGGGAGGGGGGGGGGGTATAACATGTTCCATAGCCTTTCTTATTCATCTTCTTTTTTTTGGTTTTTCTACAAAAACCATCTTTTTATCTTTACATTGATTTTCATTTTTATTTCATTTACAATTAACAACCACTTTATACAACTAAGACTATTTGGGATGGCTAACCACATTTCTAACCAGAGTGGGACTACAGATTTTTTAATGGAGTCACAATTCAAGTTTATACAGGTATTTACAAAATTTTAATATGATATTTAATGAGAGTTTTTTTTTTGTTGGGGGGGGGGGTTGACAGAGAGACACTGCTGCTATATTAGCATATCCTAAAGAATTCACGTGATAGTATGACAGAAATAATAAAATATTTTTTTTTTTGTGAAATCGGTTATATAATATGAGTAGTCTGTAAAAGTTATGTGATCTTATACAAAAATCAAAACTATAAGTTAAAATGTATAAAAAATTTAAATTTAATATTCAAAATTATCAAATGTATTTCATTTTACTGTGTTAATCTTTCTTTAAGGTAAAGGGCATTCAAATTGGTAATAATAAAAAGTTTGAATTTCGAAATTGTATTTCTATTATATAATATCAAATTGATGTCAAAATTAAGGTGTTAGTTCAAATCAAAACAGGGTTTTGATATCATTACAACAATTACTCTAGTTTTGAAAAGGACGTTGCTTACTATTTTTTCTATATTTTGTTTAGAATAATAAAGACCATGAGGAGCTTTCACTATCTGAAAAAGCCAAGGACTTTGTTCGGCCGGGGATGATGAAGCCTCTAGGTCTCATCATTGCATTTTTCTTCTTCAGCAATTTCACAGGAACTACATCTACCAGGCCTTACATGAATCTCATCGCGGAAGAATTGAAAATGCCTCTTAAGCCAGAGGATGCAACTGTAAGCAAAGAAATTTAATGTGATTTCTAGTTTATATATTTTTAAATAGTTGATGAAACAATGATAAAATTTATTTTATTATTCCAAGAGATAGGATATAGCACCCATATTTATTGCATATTTATTTTTAATGTTGATTTTATTTTAATTGTTTAAAAAATATTCGAGGAACCCAGAATTTATAAAAAAATCTTATTAAATTACAGCCAAATAGGTAATCGGTAATATATAAATACTATAAAACCACGCACGTACTAACACTAAGTGCCAAACAGCATTTTGTAGAGGAGATAAGTTTCTGTATTGTTGTTTAAAGTATGTTGTTTTACAAAATAAATACAAGCCCACATACATGCAAATAAAATATTTGTGCTTTGGTGTAGCCTTTTTTTAAGCCACAGTAATTAAAGACAATTGCCTCTACAGACTGTCATTAATTGTTGTCAGTGATCATTTTGAGGCTGGATGAAAGAAACAATATTTGAGTTAGTCTGTAAGCAAACCAGTAGTATTAAAAGAGATGTGTATTGAAATACTCATAATAATTATTTTACTTTTTTTTATTTTAAATTTACTTTTATTTGAACATAACTTACAATATGCAAATACACACAACACACACACAAATGCTCAGTTATTATAGTAGTCTCTTTATTTCTATCTATTTCCAGATTGTGTTTGGTTCAGTCGGATTCATCAGTTCTGTACTTTGTATGGTAACAATAGCTTTATTTAAGAAGCGTCCAATCGCCCTTGCCTCTATGGTTATAGCAGCTGTTTCTGGCTATTGTCTTGTATTCTTCTCAGACCCTTGGGTTACATTCTTCGCATATACCACACTAACATTTGGAAGCATGTACGGAGCCAATGGGCTAGTGTGGACTTTAGTTAGTGAACTTTTCCCATTCAGGTAATTTATTTAATGTCTATATATCTATTAATTACATGTCAACTTTTTGAATGTTAATTATAATTTATTCATTTCAAGATTTCCATACCTTAAAATTAATTACATTTGTCCTATTTTTGCTTATGTGAGTTGGCTAAACTATTAAACTACAAACATCTTAATGCCAAAAGAGTGCTAATGGTTCAACAATACATGCCAGAGGTATCTGTACTTGCATCAGTGGCATACTCTTAGAATTTTGTATATGTTTAAATTAATCATTCGTAAATTTTCAAGCAAGTATTTTGCAGTAAATTAATTTCCTGTGTTCTGTTTCCTTCTTTTGTTATTATTTTTGCAATAATGAATGACTATGAATATTGACTTATGAAGTTATAATGATTTTTCTTATTACAATAAAGGAAAGCACTTGAAAATCTATACAGACTTCTTTACAAAAAAAAACTATTATCAAAATTTCTTCACCAATGATTTGGAATGGGCAGGTAAACATGAAGATTCCCTGATGAACTTTGATTTGAATAACTTAGGCATTACGAAAATCCCTCAGTTACATTTGCAGTGTCAGGTTTTATGCAATTTTCTATTCTGATGTACAATATTGATTGAAAATTGTATCTTCTAAAACCTCAATCAATAGCCGATTTCCCTTAAAGGAAATTTGATGAAAATGCCTTCAGCTATCATGTTGAAAATTTGAAATTCCAAAACAATTTCTTAGTAATGAAAAATTTGTTTAAAATTTAAGTAGAGCAATAGACAAACCTAAGATATAAGTATATAAATTTCATTGAGTTTTAAAATTTCCAGAGGACGAGGCCTAGCGAGTGGTATAGCAGCCGCAGTATCCTATCTTATATCATTCTGTGCAACCAAATCGTATCAAACCCTTAAAGACAACCTGACGCTTAAAGGAACTTTCGGCCTCTACAGCACATTATCCATGATTGGTGTGATATTCCTTTACTTCTGTATGCCTGAAACGGAGGGAAGGGCACTTGAAGAAATTGAGAGGGAATACGAGAAAAGACCATCACTCCAAAGTCGCCAGAGCCAAAATTCAAATGTTGTATGATACCAAAGAAATCTGTATGAAACCAATTTTTTTTATTGGGCTCATAATAACCTTGTATTATTCATTTTTAATTTCATAGGAAACATTATTTGAATTGGCAAAGCACAATTTAAATTTAAACAGTCTAAACAACAAAATACTTCAAAATCAATGACCAAAATATTATTAGTTGTGATAAAAAGGATATATTTGATTTAGTGGAATGAATGTAAGACTGTTTTTATTCAAAGATATTATTCAACAATTGTTTCAATTTATATTCTACCATTTTAGATAGTTTATTATAATTTAATCAATTTTCTAATATAATTTAATAAAATTAAATCATTAGAATGAGATAGATATAAAATATATATTTGCCATAGCATAGTAAATGTGATATATCCATGTTTACAACTAGAAATTAAAAAACAAAAAAATCAAACCACAAAGGATCAATTAAATACAACTAAAAAGTATCTAATGTGCCTTTAATTGAAACTTTTTTGTTATTCCATTTTAGTTTGTGTTAGGTAAAATATTAATAAAAAAGTTTTAGCTAGTATTTAAATGTTGACTCAAAAAATTTAATTTATAATATGATTTGATAGTATACGAGTACAATGTATTTTATTTTTAAGATTGTAAATATTTCTGTTTAGAAGTATGATCCCATCAAGTGAGTGTTTTCTCTGTAACTTTTTCTGTAAATGAGAACTTCAAAGTTATGTAAATAAATAATTTTATTTTAAAATGTTTCAATATATCATTTCCCCTCTTAAAAAAATGTGTACTAGTTTTCACTACAAGTGCAAAACATGACAGATAGATCCCTTTAGCTCAAGTGCATTCTGTTTTGTGAGTTATTGGGTTTGGATAGAATGCAGCTGGAAATATTGGTTCTGAAAAACAGGTGGTAATAAGTTATGTGTCTTTGAACTGAAAAAACAAGCAAGTTGTTTGCATTCCTGTTCTAGTTTGAGGGAATTTGATTATGAACTATATAAAATCCTTAGTCTTACTCTAGATAGAAAAGCATTCCATGGATAAGCCATCTGAATCAGTAGTAGCATGAAGTGGATATTAATAAAAAGACTAACCACATGACAATTTTTTTTTGTTTATTTATTATCTTAAATGTTGTTTTAAACTCCATTATTGGGAACTCATTACAGTTCTCAAGTTCATCATATCTCCAGTGGTCAGGTAGTCTTACAATATTTCTCAGATTTTTCAGTCAGTTTCTGCTAGTGGTTTTGTTTATAGTGTTATATATATGGCAGCTCCTAATGATTGGAAAACCGGCTAAATATTGTGGGCAAGTCTACCTTACACTGTTGGGGATGACAATAAAAAGCTTTTCAGCATTGGCACAGAATTTCTGTCATAATCACATAAATATTGTATACATTATTTTTAATAGATTTTTCTTTTATTTGTTTAATTATTTTTATAGATTTAATTATTGGGGTGAATTGGCACCCTACCCCTAAATCGTATCTATGCTTTCCACAGATACTTATGGAGAATAGATACTAATTATTGCTCAGGTTAGCCATTTGAGTTAAAGTGCTATTCTTAATCTCACATGGTAAACGTAGAGTGGCGAGTTCAATGCTCCTAGTAACCTGTAGATAATCCGTCCTAATTGCCCTTAGGAGCACGAAGTGGACGTTAATAGACAAAAATAACAATAATTTATTATTAGGTAAGTAGTTTATTTAATTTAATCATGCATTGCCCAAACAATGGGGTTTATATTTCATAATGTAGATACATCCTTATTTTTACTACAGTTGATTTGTATGTAATCATTTGGTTCTCAAAAGCTAGAGTAAAGATGAAGATTTTGAAGAATTAACAGAGGAAAAGAAAAATGCACATTTAAATATATTAACTTTGTATACAATTTATTCGATTAAATATAGTATATGTTTTACAAACAATGTACAAAATAAATAAAGAATATACACAGAATATAACAAGAGTAAACAGGACTATAAATTGTATAGATACACGAAATACACAATAATTAGAAAATTCAATACAATTATGGACCGTGTAATGCAGTAAAGTTTCTATTTAACTTCAACATACTAAACATTTTCATTTTATTTTATCCTCCATGGAAGTGAATATTTATCTCCCTACATTAACATCTCATGGCATTAATAATATATTAAGTGATGCTCTTAAAGCACTTATTGAGAAGTTAAGAGGTAAAAATAATCACTCATAAAATCCAATAGAATTGAATAAAGTTTGTACAAACAATGAAACACTTCAGACTAGACGTCCTGGATTACTGACTTGTTGGAAAAGACTAGAAAACTAGAGGACTAGACACTAGAGGACAGTGAAATTTAGGACAAATAAAATAAAATGAAAATTATAGGAAAATATGGTAAGGTAAAAAGAAACTCCTACATAACCATAACCATCCAAAAATAAAAAATGAAAATCCTAAAGGAAGGAAATAAAAGTATGATATGCATAATACATTAAAGAAAATATATACATTTGGCTACACTTGAGCTGGAATCAACCATTACCAGGGGTATAACAATAAATGTATATAGAGCAAGGGATACTAATAACAAGTTAGATTTATTTAATTTCTGGGTCACGTAGTATTAAAACTTTAGAGACGTCTATAATAAAATAAAACTTTCTTTCATATTAACTGTCTAATTCGTTGTTCTAGATTGTTTGTACTATAAACTCAACAAATTTATCCAAAACTAAAAAAAACATAAATCTTTATTGTCGAGCTATAATTGCTCAAATTCCTCATTCTTCACAAGAACTAAATGAAATTACATCTGATTTTGTTCATATAAAAGAAATGATAGTATATATAACAAAAGTTGCCAGAAGAGTACTTAAACTTGATTTATTTATTTTTCAAAAGTTAACCCTGGGATCCTACAGAAAGAAAAATTGCATTCTTAATGTAGAAACACTTTTGATTCAATTTTGAGAAACTTTAACAAATAGTTTAATAACACATTATTACTATGCAAAATAACAGCATAACTAATCATGTTTGCCAATAACTACAATTTATGTTTTCACGATTTTTTTTTTCTTTTTCTACTTCTTTAAACTTAAGAGAATTCAATATTAGTAAATTCTTAATTAGTTAGTTGACTAAAACTCCACATTTACTAGCCATGAATATCCATAGTATTTTTGTTTATTTTTATACAAGAATTATCCTACTAAAAAAAAAAAAAAACAACAAAAAGGAAAACAAACAAAATTAATCAGCATATCTGAAACCACTTTAGATATAGTATTACAAAAAGGGACAAAGACATCATAATTTTTATAATTTAACATGAATATTGTAGCAATCAATTCAATTGAACATTTTCCCAAAAAGTTACAATAAATATAACTCATAATAAATGTACCAAATTTCTCATTCTTTAAAAATAAGTCAAATTTAAAACCATTTAAAAAACAAACAATTGCTAGAATCCTCTTTCAATAATAATAATAGGACAATTGTCCTTACTATATAAGGACCCTTGTTAATATAGAGAAAATAAATTAAATATCCGCAGGATTTTGGCTGAATTCATTTTACAGAAAAATCACTAGTTTGGCAGTAAATAGAGTATTTATATACAAAGTAATAACTGAGTAAGGTCTCAGTGGAAAAACACAATATCATTCTGAGACAAGTTTTTTTTCCTTTTTTTTTTTTCCCCTAAATGTGAAAAACGAAATGATATATTTTGTTTAAATACTAAATCATTATTTACAAAGCACACAGCCATAGAGAAATAGAAGTTTATTAATACAGGGACAATATTATATTTCCATCTCCTTTGAAATGTTAATAATTGTAAGAACATATGTAACGGGTAATACATTAACAAAATAAAACAAAGTGTATAATTCATTTTCCCTTAACAAGGTTCCACAGAATAACAGATCTCAATGAGAATAATAATGGAATATTAATTATAAATTAACAAACAACAAAACAAAACTTTTGACCAGATCTGAACCTATCTGTACCTTAAAAACATCATAAGCTACAGAATATATATACAAAAAACTGACTGGAGATGTTTAAGAACAGATGGAGGATCTACTGGCTCATTATCTCGCTGAAACCTTCTTTAATGATGACTTTCCAAATGTTCGGATTGAGTGGAGTAGTTCTTCTCTTGGATCTAATGATGCCTTCTTGATCTCTCTCTGTGACACAGGTTTCAGCTGCTTCACAAATGGAGGAGCAAGAGGTGCTGGAGGCGGAGGTGGTACCTAAAAATAATTCATAAAATATTAATTCTTGTGATATATTCTCTAATGACTTGATATGTTTATAAAAAGTCCAAAATGGAATAAGTTATTGCGAAAATTCATTAAATTTCTTAGAAGAGTGAAGATTATAGAATTTGTAGAAACCATTCATTAACAATAATCCAAACTGTGTTTTAAGCTTGATTAATTTAAGAAATTATTGTTATTCATGCTGATCATTAGAACATAAGTGAAGAATGACGTAGAGGATAGTTGGTTATTGGTTACAAATGTATTCAATCAGTTATAGAGTTAGATTAGGAGGGATTTAAGATGTCACCACCTTACCACGAGATAGTATCTCCCTGCTCTCGCTCTGAAGAAGGATAACAATGATGTCCAAAGCAGTTTGCAAAAAAAAAAAAACACATCTAACTGATTGAGTACTTATGTAGCTGATAACCAATAACCCTCTACATCATTCAAAACCAGCGGTTAACTGACATCCTCCAGATAAGTGAATAATTGTAAAGATCAAGAAATTATATGATATACTATCAAAACTGCAACAAAATATCAAAACATTGGTAAACAATGATAAAAATCTACTATTTTTTTGTCAAAGTGAGCTAGGGAAATTCATAAGTACTGACCAAAATGATGATGTTATTTTCCAATTAGAATTAAGTTCAACGAAGTATTCTGTAATTTAGGAGCTATAGTTTGAAGAGAAGAAATGCATGCTAATTTTGATTTGTGATGACGAGTACTGATTACTGGTTACAAATAAATAGCCAGAAGACATTTCAGGAACAAAATGTAATTGTCACACTTAGTATATTTGCATGCATCTCAAATAGTAAAGCTTTGTTGAAAACCATATTTGATATTTAAGCTGGAATAAAATGTTTCATGATTTATCATCTTATTGTTAATATGAGGTGAGTAGGAGTGGGGGATTGCTGAAGGCTGAAAACTAAAATATGGAAAGATCTCTGTTATAAATTGAAATCTTTATTCTATGAGAGAATAATAGCATTATCTGTTATAAAAATGTCCAGCTACATACTATATATACAAAAACTGACATTTATAGAACTGTGAAAGAACAATATTTATAGGGAATTAAATTTGAAGAAAGATTATTGCTATTAAAGTTTCTGACTCATAATAAGAGAGATTTTGAATTTTTTATTTCTCCCCCTCCATTCTGTTGGTCTCATTTAAGACTTTGGCAAAGTTGATCTTTAGTTTTACATTACATTTTTAAATATTGAGTTTGATAAAGAGAAAAACAGACAAGTGTATATATAATTTTGACCAGGCCTTATTTTCATTATCTCCTAGGTAAGATGGGCATTTAAAGAAATGTTTTGAAAATCATGTCAAGAGTACAACCTCAATAAATGATTTTCCTTAAAGAAACTCAGCTAAAAATAAAAATATTTTCTAATTTAAA
This sequence comes from Riptortus pedestris, assembly GCA_019009955.1. Classification (NCBI taxonomy): domain Eukaryota; kingdom Metazoa; phylum Arthropoda; class Insecta; order Hemiptera; family Alydidae; genus Riptortus; species Riptortus pedestris. Next base: position 57,042,651 of record CM032230.1, on the reverse strand, counting down.
ATATTGTAATTACCGTAGGTTCACAGCCAAATAAATAAGAAGGTGGTCGAATTTGCCGACTCTCATGCCTGGAGATTAATTTAACATGACCAAATGGCTTATCTCCATTCAAGAAACCGTTTTCGACGGGTGGTGCAGTTGGCGTTTTCTTGAGTTCAACACTCCTGACAATAGGGATTCTACCAAGGTCTGAGGCGGGCAGTTTGATCGCCTTAGTATTGCCTGTTTCGATAGACTTGTAGACGCTAGTGCGAGGTCTCCTGTCGACCATTGCTTCAGCTGGTGGAATGACTCTTGTTGGGCTGACTACTTCTATAGTTACCGCAGCAGGAGTCTCCAGCTTGGCACCACTTGTCACGTAATCCCTGTCAGTCTTTATTGATACTTGTCGTTTTGGCCGTTCACCCCAAGTTGTCAGGCACACTGCCGGCTTTTCTTCTTTTCTGAAATAAACAACAGCATCATTAGTTTAAAGTAAAATTGTAAATATCATGATGAGAAGAGATACATTTCATGGCTATTCATAATGTAATTTGAACTCTTTATTTACATTATTGGTAAATATTTAGGGTTGGAAAATACCATAATCATTTCAGTCAGTACTTATGAATTCCCTAGTTCACTTTGTCAAAACATTACTACATCTTTATCATTTTTTATAAACATTTTGATATTTTGCTGCAGTTTTGATAACATACCACATGATGTTGCACAAGAAAATTCCTTAAATAGTCAAGTCTGCTAAAGCCATAGATAGTAACTATGAAACAATGCAGATGGATCTTTAGACTCTGCTATTCAAAGTTAGGTTAATAATCCTAATTTCCAGATAATATATTTGGAAATTCACAAACAGACTGCATACCCTATTCAAACTGAAGAACTTATGCAACAATCTTTATTCATAATCTATTTACAAAAAAAAAAAAAAGAAGAGAGGATAGAGGTATACAACACAATCCCCACGTATACATCATTTTAGAATTGAATTTACATATTTTTTTTAGAATTACTAGAATGTTTTTAAAGAGAACTTATAGGGAATTTTCCTTTATTTATTTTTATATACTATGAATGTCATTAATTCTTTTTTTTTATATTAATGATTCCCATATAGTAGGGGCGGGGAGAGAACAAATTATGTTTCTTTTCTTTTTCATTAAGTTATATTGACACGTTGATATGATTATAACTTCACTAATTGTCATAAAAATTAAATGATTTTTAAATTACTAGATTATTTTGCTCTACATGTTTTTTGTCTCTATATACCACTCTGCTAGGAGCCTTAGTGCCTAAATGTCGTAACCAAAGGTGCCATTTTTAGCATACCTCCAAATTTTATATGAATTTCTAAATTTCTTAAAATAAAAGCACCCACTTATGTTATTGGTTATGCTAATATTTAAAAAAAAATTATTAAAGTGTAAGTCAATTTTAACCCTTTAATCAACAAAATGGCTAAACAGACTTGGCTAGTTAAGAAAGACTTCCTTGGGTAAGGATTATACAATATCTACTAGAAATTAAACATATACAACCTATCTTCATATCTATTTGATCCTTATTAAATTAGAACATAATTTTGTGAATAACTTCTTTACATTAAAACTGACAGTGACTTAGCAAATGTTAAGCAACAAGTTGCAAATCTCGACTGAAACTTTTATTGCACCAACATTTGAATTGAGGATTGTAACTAAACAGACAAAATTAGAAGATCAATATAAAACCATAATCTACAAACTAAATGGTATCATTATAGTTTTAGATAAATTAAGCCCCTCTCGAATCACTCATGTGATAATTTAAACTAAATATTGTGTTAATTCCAATAACGCCAAGAACAGATAAAGCAAATTATCTGATACATAGATTACTAGAATGTATTTCAAGATGAAAAAGATGAATTTGTAACTATTATTCAAAATGATTTATAAAACACAAATTTGTTCCATACTTCTCATTTATTTGTCCAAGAGTGTTGAGGGCTCCTTGTGATGCACTAAGTTGAGGCAAGATGGTTCTTAAAACCTGAAATGTAGAAAATAATGTAATTAATAACAATTAGTCAGAATATAATTATTGCATACATGACTAGAGCTTGAATGGTAAAATTAAAAATACTGTAAGATAATGAAAAATATAGACATTTTATTTATGCTATCTTCAGTAATGTTAATCTCAAAGTCTACAATGGACATTTTTATTATTATTATTATGAAAAATGAGATTTGAACACCACATGACTTCCTGGCAGTCTTAAAAATAAAATGTTTTGACAATTTTAATTAATTTCATTTGAAGGTGGCATAAGACATTCCTGTTCCAAAATATCACATCAAAAATTTCATGGAACATAATTTATAATCATTTTTATGATAATAAAAAAGACCTATTATTATCTTTTGTATCTCTAATAGGTACAAAGAAATTAACATATTTCCCCCCTACTTCCCAAACACACCCCCCCCTCTGAAGTTTATTTTCCTGAAAAAGGAAAGTGTACTAGATGTTACAATGGTCCTAAATATGACATTTCAAATTTCAAGGCTATAGTCATTTTTGTGTTATGTGAGATGTATACATACATATATACAGGAAGTACATAAAAAAAAAAAGAAACCAAAATGGGGCTCAAAATCTAAATACGGTGAGTCAAAATAATAATTCCATTAAAATTTAAAAATCAGGTTTTATTGCCATTACAATACTTCCTTTTCTTAGTATAGGGAAGTGAAAAAAAAAAAGAGTTTCATTGTGTAAAATACTTTTAAGAGTAAGAAATATTTTATTTCATTACAAATAAAAACACCAATGAAAAATAACTGTATCTTAGCAATGTACCAAGTATTTCATTTTTTTAACCTATGTAAGTTATTAATTTGTTACCAAATCAATCAAATTTCACAGGAAATTGCTTGCAACAAAAAAAAAAAAAGCAGATAAGTACTTAATCTGCACACATTAAAGATGAAGATGAAAGGCCTGCTGTAAGATCATTCCAAAATGATGCAGTAAAATAAATGAATACATAAATAAACTATAAGGAACATATAAAGTAATATTTCACAAAGGCTTACATGATTCAAGAATGAATTATGACCACAACTAATTAAAAAGTGAATTACTTTTTTGGAATATTTGAAGGACAGCAGGACACTGACCTTCTAATCTAATCCCTAGTTTGGAACTTAATGTCCGTGGTGATAAATTCCTTTCTAAACTGGTAAAATATGAGTGATATATCTCATATACTTCAAACCAAACCAATATACCAAATAAGCTTCAAGGAAAATGTATATATGCTGAAAACTCAAATATTTGTGAACGGATCCCAAATGCTGTCTTGTAATTCCTAAAATTAAACTTCATAAAGGAACTAAAATATTTTTGGCACAACTTAATCACAATGTTATATTATAAATCAGATTTTTAACAAAATTGATCTTATATGGTTTGAAATAGAAGGGGGGGGGCAGAATAATACCAATTTCACTTGTCCATTTATGTGCTATTTTGGAATTTACAAAGTTCAGTTATGATATTTTTAAGATTAATTATCACGAGAGCTTTACAAAGATGCACTTTAGCATGGAAAACAACAGTAAAAACATTTTAAAGATTCTAACTCCCTCCCCTCGTTTGTTGGCCCCACAAATTAGATAGTCAAAGCCACTTTATAGAAGTTATAGCCAATATTCATTCATAACTATGTTTACATAGAGACAACATTTTCATGAGTTTTATGTTTAATCATTGTGAAGAATTAAAAGTGTTACATGGACGTACAGAAGGATGAGTGGAAATACTGGTGAGACTAAAATGGTCCTGGTTGAACTCAATGATCCCTAACAAATTTAATAAAAAAAAAAAAAAAAAGTATAATTATACCTGAAAGGAGAGCCTATACTATTAATAAATATGTATAATTGATATATAGATAAGTTATAAATTATTTCAAATCAGATCTATTAGGTTCAATGGACCAAAGATTAAATTTACCTGAAGAGATTGAAGCCCAGTCTCCTTCTTTGAGAGCGATTCCTTTTCCTCACTTGGATCTAGAAATTAAAAACTACATACAGTATTTATATAGTGAAATTAACTTATTATAATTTAAAAACAATGAGGAAATATTTTCCTCAACTAAAAATTATTTCAAATAAAGTATATTTCAAGGACAGCAAAAATATCTTAGAAACATATCATAACGTTTCTCACCAACCACAATAATAGTCAGAGAATATTCTGAAAACCATAATGGATAGTTTTAAAACTACATAATAACAGAAATAAAGTTTTTTTTTCTTTTTAGAAATTTACAAAGTCGTCTGAGTTTTTAAGTAGAATTAAAACATAAATTTTGTTTTGAGTTTAGAGCCTTGAAAGTGGCAATACTTCCGAAGTTTCGGCCTGAGTTATGGGTTCTACTCCTTGCACATGAATTTTATCCAGGATACTAAAAAACCCAAAATTATTTGCATATTTTAAAATATAAATATATATATTTACGTATCAATAAATTTTTAATTAGTAAACTTAAAGGGCGATAGATTTTTATTTTCAACTACATAATCATCTCAAAATAATATGCCTTGCAATTATTAGAAGATATTTTGGCAATAACAACTATAATTTGATAAATGCAAGTCTAAGAAAAATAGAAACAAGACTGACGTGAAATAATTACGACTGTAGCCATGGTGTAAGTGTGATGATGCTGGATGGAAGAGTGGACTGAGTGAGAATGAATTTAAATGAAAATGAAATAGATATTTTTTGAAAAAAGGGATGTGGGCGAGACTGTGGGCTGGCTGGTCTGCCTTCAGGAGACCCTGCCTCAATCAGACTAATAACTCAGGGAGGGCCTACGTGGGCGTACAATCCAGACCTTCTCCCCTCCATACAACACATGTATATTGTTTGGATTCCACACATTTCATGAATATTTATTTATCTGTATAAGGCAAAATGCCATCAGGCTAATGAGCAAGAAACAACCGAGTAAACAATATTCATTTGGTCAGTTACACCGAGTCTCATTCCGTAAGGAAGTTTCAAAACAGGCATATTCAAAGGAGATTAAAAAGAAGATTCAATAAATACAGAAATAATAATCAATTTTTATTTTTGTTGTAGATGTCAATAATAAGGAGATTCACAATAAACAAAATAATATTGGTGAAGCGTGAAAATTATTTATTTATTTTAAAGAAATATTGATGTTTATTTCACTGATTAGAAAAGCATTTTATTCACAGCTTTCCCTCACAAATACATGTAGAATAAGGACAACAAAAGATCTCCAGGTCCCTCAACAGTTGAAAGCTATTACTATTCTTTTTTTCTTTTTAATATATGTCAATCATAGAGAGATTGCAGTAAATAAAAACATAAATAAATGAAATAAGAAAAAAATGCTTTGCCACTGTTTTAGAACAAAAAAGTTTTCATCTTGTGGGAGAATATTGATTTTAGCAGTTAATATATATATATATATATTATATATTATTTTTTAGGAAAACTTTATTTTTTAGCTTTTCCTCATTGAGATTAAAGATAATTTGGATAGGAGTAATGAATATTCAGGTTTCACCATAATTTATTTTTAACAATACAGCATATATTTCACCGTTTGGAGCATTTTTAATACTGGATAAACAAGACAAAAAAAAAAAAAAAAAAAAAAAAGTAGGGAATATTTATAGTCGTCTTAGAAAACCTAATAATTGACTGAATTGTCTGAAATAATAAGCTTTTAAATTTAATTAGGTTCATGTGTGTAATAGTACACATTTGTATGTGTAAAAATGCAAGCTTGCTGCTTTTTCCATGTACAAGCATTTTTAGGTTTTGGTTGGAAAACAAGTTTTCCCTTGCTATCTGCATGAGGTCAAACAACAATAAAAACATGAGGAATAATTTCTTTGCATATTTTACAGAGTATTAGCAACATTTCTATTAAATCATAATTAGACAGAAGAAAAAAAAAACATATCAATATTATACCTTTTTGGAGTTAGTTTAAGATAAAAAAAAACTTTTGGTGTTTCATTACTTACCAATATTAATGCTCAATTCACTACTAGTTTTCCTTAAATTGCTCTTCCTTAAGTTGTTTACTGGGCTTTCATCAACCTCAATAAGATTGCTGTTTGACCTAAAACATAGCAATGCATATGTACATATTAGAAGTTAATTATATCAAAAAGGTAATTAGTAAACGAGTGTTTTAAATAAAACATATATTACTTGATTGCCATTTATTTCTCACATTCACAAGACTAAGCCCATATTAAATTAATAAGTAGCATGTTTTTTCTTTTCGGTAAAGTATTAGCCAAAGATACATTTAGGGTTTCACTTGATTTGCCTAAATAAGGTTCTAAATTGAAAATGTATAAGGTACCAAAAATTACAATCCATAATAATTTCAATTTAATATAATTTGAGTTTAACCCGGCAATGCATTTTAAGTGAACAATGTCTTTGATGCCCAGTAGCACATCCTTTGTCAGGCATGTCTTCATCTCTGCTTTCATCAACTGACATGAATTTCTTACATTAATAAGAATATATATTTTGAAATCAAAAATATCTAAATAAAAGTATAAATACATTATTATGACCCATTTGTTGAATTTACAAAGATAGTTTATCAAATGTTACAACCCATTCAAGTAATTGATGATGATATTTCCAGAAAGAGCAGGCTATCATTTGAAGCATGAAATGAAGGAAACTCTGCTTCTTGTAAATAACTTTTTTGTATAGAATACTTGGACACCTAACCAGAGTGTGTACATGTCACCTGACATTAACAAATATGAGGGATATCATCTAAAGAACGAAGCATTATTATCTAGGCTTGATGATTTCCCGAGATAATCCCGGTACCCCAGCTAATATTATGCTATTCATTATAATATAAAATAAATAACCTTACTCACCTAGAAAGGTCCAGCCTTCGTTGCAAATTAGTAACCACTGAAGCGGATCTTTTAACTACAAAAGAACCTTTCTTCTCCTCAGCTGAAGAATTTCTCCTAACAATGCCATTTTGTTCTTTCTTGATTTCTTTCTTAGGTGTCTCTTTGTATATTTCAACAGGTTTGGAGCTCGTGTAGGTTCTAATGCAAAAATTTTTCAATGGGAGGGTTTGTCGTTCGATCGGTTCAGGCCTTACTTCTTTTGGTTTTGTCTGCCTCTCAGTTATTACAGTAGTCAATTCATTGAGAATAGCAGATTGCTCTTGAGTCCTCTCCTGCCTACCATTAACTCGGATCACTGTATCACTTCTTTCAACTTTGGCTCTTCCAGTATTCTTATTAATATCATGTTGTTCTTCATTCTTTATGCTTATGCACACTTTATCAGTCTTAACATCAGAAATATTTGATGAAATTACAGAATTTGTTACAATATCCTTATTTCTTTGGTTTTTAATTGTAATATTTTGTTTGACTTTGTTACTATTTACATCTGAAATTTCTGTTTCATTACTGGAATTGATATCAATAATTTCTTTTGTTTCTTTAATTGCATTATCGACAGAGTCTGTAACAATACAATCCATGACTGGAGTAATGTAAATTTTTTCGGACTTTTTAACTACATTATTGTGAGGATTTTCAGTATTTGTTTCACTAAAACCATTGAGCCTAATTACTTCAGAATGAACTTCTTTATTATTTGAATCAACAATATTTTTGTTCTTTGAAGGAGTTAAATGAATTTTATCATTAGGTAATTCCTTATTTTCAATTTTTAATGTGACTTCTTTAATTTTGCAGTCTGTCTCTGAAACATTATTCACAATAGGCAGTTCAACATTTACAGCAGATTCTTCTTTCACAACCTCTTCTGTACTCTCAAGAGGTTCAAAGAGAATCGGTTTGCTGTTAGCGGCTGGCAGTACTTTGATTTCAGCCAGAGATGGAGCAGTAACGTCATCCCTAAAAAAAATACATCATTTCTTTTAATAGACTGATAAACGTTGAGAACCTTGTTCTTTGCAATATAATAGGAAAAAGAAGAAATTTTAGAAAGTATGTTTAACAACTAAACTGTTTTATTCCACAAAAAAACTAGCAGAATTAAGAGTCAAATAATTTTTTGTATGTTCAGGAAAACCTTCATTACTGGGCAAGTGATGAGAGCCAAAGACAATAAATATTTAAGCCCAAAAACAATAAAGAGCAATATACAAAATCATTAATTATAGAATTTCTGGAATTATATTTAATAAATATATCATGAAAGTAGACAGTTATTAATACAGTATCTAGCAAAGAATGATCATAAGGTTTTGTTAAATTAATGTTAATATTTTTTTAAATTAATGTTATTATTTTTTTTTTAAATTAATGTTCTTATTTTATGAAAGGGGATAGCCTCTGAGGAGGTGGTCCACAAAACTTCTAGGGTAGTATGAATAAAGCTTGCATGAAAAAATGTTTTTTATTGGTGACCCTTGCCATGAAACTATGAAGAAAATTTAATTATTGAAGTATAGGGGATTAATTATGGTTAATAATAATACAGCAATACCAGAGAGATTGCCTATAACCAATGTTAACAGATAGCCAAGTAGTTAAGAGAATAAACTCTCATACAGCACAGTCGGAGCTCAAAACATCCATCTCAACTCCTATCTTTTTTTTATGATCATTGGTTTTGTGGTTTCCATTAATTTAACAATCATAGTGTCCATTAAATTGAAATTTTATTTTCTCTCTCTGTTAATGTAAAGGATTATTTAATATTATTAAAATTATAAATAAAAGAGATATAATTAAAAAATAAAGCCCACTCCCTTCTCCACTGAGTATAGGCAAAGGCAAAGCCATTTATGGGGCTACATTAGTGGCACCCAACATGGGGCCCAAACTCACAACACTGAGATTAAGACTTGCCACGCTGGTGGTTTATATTTTTAACCAAAAGGTTGTCTGAAATGAAGCATGGGGAAACTTTGGTAACAAGATTAAAAAAATAAATCTTAAAGGTCAAACAAACATCCCAAATACCTGAAGGTCGGAGGTGCAGGAAGCCTGTACTCCCAGTTCCAATCAGGAGAAGGTCCCCTTGAGAGTTCAACCCCTGACTCAAGGGAGACGTGTTCTCTCGTTGCTTGCTCGAACATCCTCTCTATTTCAGCTTCAAGTCGAGCACTTTCACTCTCTGTGTCTATAATAACCAAAGATTTAAGTGAGATGAGAAAATACAGATTCCTTAAACACTTAATTATTTTAGTAAGAAAAGAAGAAAGCTACTTAAATGTAATTCATTCGTGGCTACTAATTACTACTAAGTACATTTTTGTCACCACAAAGTTCATAAAATAAATAAAAAAAATGCTGAAGTGTGAAATTTATATTCTATTTTGGGAACATAGAAGAATGTAAAAAATGAACAAATAAATTAATGATGTTAAGCAATTTTTACTTCCTAGTACAAAGTAAAGGAAGGATTATAATTATGAAAATAATAAGCTTTCAGATTTCAACAGAATTGTCTGTTTTGACCCTTCCAAACTCAGTTTGACTAGTTTTGGGATGACATCTGTACTTATGTATTTTACATACTTCAAAAGTGGCTAGCTTTAGAATGTTGAAATTTCATATTTAGGACTGTTATAACATCCAGTAGTGCATCAAAATGGACTATAGTAGGAGAGGTAGGAGGGTTTAGAGGGGGGGGGATTAAAATAAAATGTTAATTTCTTTGCATATATACACAGAGATATGCACAGAGCCTTTTTTACCTTTAAAAGATCTATAAATTTTCCTTTGTAACATTTTTTGTTTCGATGCAGTGAAAAGAAAATATTGTGAATCACTTACAAATGAAATAATTTCAAATGAAGTGGTTTTTTTAATTTAATTCTTTGTATAAATAGGCTATCAGAGGCCATATTCTAAAAGTTAGATCAAATATTCAAATTCACTAAAGAACCCCACTTAAATTTAATAAAAGCTTATATATTCAAATCTCACTATAAAAAGGGAGTAAACTTCAATAAAACGAAGTACTAAAATCTAAAAACATTACTAATATAGGGAATTTTTGTTTTAATTTTTGTAATATTAAATGTAGCCACCAAATTAAAAACCTCATAATATAACAAGTTTTCAAAAGAACATAAAAAACAATCAATCTTTTACAACACTTAATTTAGTTCTTCTACTGACATTGAAATTGATGTAATTAACATTGACTGAGGAAATAAAAATAATGACAAACTAATGGAAATTTTGTTAATCATTGACCAGCAATGAAAATCATTCTTGCTACCAACTATTCCAAATTGTCAAAAACAAAACAAACCAATATTTCCACAGAAAATATCACACATACACTCACAGAATGTTTATGAAAAATGATCTGCTAAAACATTGCATGCACACAAAAACATAAATAATCCACATCAATTCAGATAGAGCAATGCATTTAGCGATTTTTCATATCGGACTCCATCAACAAGGACTACTCACCCATTCCACCACCAATCAAGCTGCATGCGGTAAATGAATAATTGTGTTAGGCAATAGTGCATAAAGAAATAAATATAAAGCAAGTGAGTTTCTGAGAAAAGATGACATGAAAAAAATAGTAAAATCTGTAAATAATTTTATTACGCATTGATCTTAATTAAAACAAGTATTTATACTTTCATCAATACACGCTCCTTATAATTAAGAAACTAAATACGAGTTTATATATTTAAACTGTTTTTTGAATTTATATCATTAAATATAATAACAAGAAAAATAACTGCTTAAAACGTTTCATATAAAGTCTGGGGAATACAACTTTAGGATACAATCAAATAAACTGGAAAACTTTAGAAAGTATTGGTAATTTTGAAACTGACAAGTTATGCAAATAACTACGATGACTTTCTTAGGGAATTTTAAATTATTATTTAGAAAAAGAAGTAAATTTCTAAAACATGGAATCTGAGTTGTTTGAATATGTACTTTTTAATTTTATGTTGACACACAGATCATTTAAACAATAAAGAAAGAACTGGTATAACTTTTCTTTTTTTTTTTTTTATTAAGTTTACCAACAACTACAAATTATATAGGGAACTATATGCATGCACGGTGGATATGAAGGGAGTATTTAAAGTTCAATTTGATTAATATTTTTTAGAAAATTTTAAGCAAACAGCATTTATTTCAAGCAAAAAAAATGAGACAATTCGCTGAATGCCTAGCCTAGTTGTCAAAAGTTATCTCCTCCTATCCAAAAATAATTTAAATTTGTGAACATCAAAAAATGAAGGGTGGGGCTCGTTATAATTTATTTTATATCAACAGCAAGGGATGGAAATGAATAGTGCTATAAAAATAAAGAAGTACCAAAATTTATTTGGACCAATATATGGAGATTTCCTTCTTGCAGAAGTTTACGAAAGTAAAGTCTTAATTTAGCTGTTTCTTATTTATAAAGACAGTCAAAGTTAAATAATTTGATCTGTTTTTTTTTTCCCCCAAAAAGTATTGGCCAATTAACCCATGGTTAATAGGACACACTGTGGCATATCACGAATCTATTACTGAGGATATAAGGTATACAGTAAAAATTAAATTAATCCGTTTTTAAATTATAGAGTAAATCACTTTCAAGAATTTTAAACTTATAATAAACTAAAAATTAAACTGCATAAAGTTGCATATGATAGTGTGTAATAAAAATATTTAATTTTTAAAGACTTTCAAAAGAAATTAAAGTTCCATAAAAAGTCTGAAGAAAAATCTACATTATAAATATTGGAAGACCCACATAAAACACCAATTGAAAAATTCTAAACAAAAGAAAATAAACCCAATAGTGAAGTAACATATGAGAAAAAAATAGAAGAGAGCTCATGACAGAACATATGGAAAACTGACAAAGACAAATGACTTTCATTTTCAGAAGAAAATTAAAATTATTCTGCATACTTGTACTTTCTGCACCCTCCGGAGACATCTTCTTGAAAATCCCCTCCAATTTGAGAAATACATTAGGCGATGGAGTAAGTGTTTCAAATGCTGTGCTCCTAGGTCGAGGAACTGGTGCCCTCGGCTTGGTCCTCTGTTGCGTCACCAATACTAGCAAGGGGAACATGCCACATGCACTATCTACCAATTTATTACTCTCCTCTACCACTGCCTGATAGCTTTATTACATTAATGCCATTTTTATTCAATGAGGCAGCTCATATAAGAAGCTTCACAAGGAAAAAAGAACCCATTAAATTAAGAAGTTATTTTCACTAATATTACTTAATTTTATTAATTAATTTTATGATGGTAAGTCCAACCCTGAAAGTTGAAGTATTCTTGATATTTTTACTAATTTCAAAATACAGGAAAGAAAGAATGGATAAAAAAATGAGCCACCAAAATGAAATTATGTATATTTGATAAAATGTATTTAATTAAAAAATACTTTCTTTTTTATATCTTTAGAGTTTGTTTTAGGAAAGATTATAAATGTGAGAAACTCTCGAAGCCCGTTTATAAAATGAATTCCGTTTCAAGAGTTTTCCACAAAACAAGCTACAAAAAACAAAAGCATAAAAATGGCATTTTTTCACATTCAATACATTACAATTGTCTTGCCGAGATTAAAGAGAAAAATATTCAATCATGAATAATTAATTGATAAAAACAATGTGAACAATTTTTATTATTAATTGAAGTATAAAGCATCAGGCAGTTTAATTAGGATACTAAAATAAATTATATACAAAAGCACCAATACCTAAATGTTTTAAATGATATTGGCAAAAATAATTAAATATCAACATTATTTATAAAGCATTAAAAAATCTCTACTATTACTTAAATATATACAAATCAATTGATCGATATACGTATGTACATTTTCTACAGAATACTGCAAATTATTGTTCCTTCTATTCATCTGTAAGATAATGTAAGAAATACTTTTTAGTATTTACACAACTAATAAGTTAAGCTTTAGTGACAAAAAAATACTATGTGAAAGGGGAAAAGCCAAGCAATATGTGAATTAAAATTTTGATTTGGATATGTGCAAATTTAAGGAATTTATAAAAAGCATTATTTAACATGGATATGACATTCCTCCATAGAAGTGAATCAATTTTTTATTATTTTGAGAACTATTTTGGTATTCGTAACCAAAATAAAGTGAGTTGAGCTCAGTTAAAATTCCTTTTTCTGACCTCAAATATGCATTACTGTCTTATGAAAATTTCTTAAATACAGAATTAATGTCAGGCTCAAAGAAAAAAAAATAGAAAGCCTAAGTAAAAAATTAAGCAATGAAAAGTAATATTATTTTTTCATGTAAATATGAAAAATAAATTCAACCTGCTATGACTACAATAATCCTATCATGTAAGACCAAGCCCATAGGAGCATAGAAAAACACAAACTTCTGAAAAATTATAGACCCCCCCCCTCAAATGATACTCTATTTAGTCCTGAAATAAAAAAATATGAACCAAAGAGATTCCAAGAGTACAGTTACATTATAATCCACTTTGTGCAAAAAATAAAATGAGATCAATTAGAGCTCCTTACGTATTATTAACAAATGAAAGGAAGAATTCAAAGAAATTCTTCAGGCCTACTATTAAATAGTTCTTTGAGTTTTTCATGTACAAGCTGTACTTCAGGAGATTCACTCCTTTCATGTGATGTTGAAGGCTTTATGCTTTCCATAACCATGTACGTATGGTCACTGCAATCACTCAATGGGCTTTCATTACGCTTTATTTTAAAAGCAGAAGTACGAGAGGGAGGGGTCCTTGGTACCCTCACATAGACAGGGTCTGGCACTTCACATGTGCAGTAGTTTTCAGCCTTCACATGATCCATATGATTCCAGTCTGCTGACTTCTTCTTTCCCTTGTTGAAAAGAGATTTACTCTTTCGTTTAAGGAAGTCTAAGTGAAGGGGTGAAGAAAACCGTTTCTTCCTTTTGAAGCTTTGTACAGAACCATCTTCTGATGATGTTTCTTTAAAGGAATCTCTTTCTGAAAATGTTACCATTTTTAATTTTGGTTTTCCATTCATCTGCATAGGGCTTTCACCTTTGCAAGCTGTGTCACTTCCCATGACTTCTTCTGGAATGGGCTTCATCGATTCATAAATACAAGAGTCATATGATACATTGGACTGGAGAGATTCTCTTCTTCCTTCTTGAGATTCCTTTTCCAGATTAGAAGTTAAGTTACCAACTTCAATGTCATTGACTGTACCAAAATTTGGTTCTACTGGCAAAACAGGGTTCAGTGCTTCAAAATTGTCGGTTGGGATAACATTTGAGTTGCCATCAATCATAAATGACTCTGGCCTCCTAATATTGTTTACAATGGTATTATTTGCACTGTTCTGTGTTGGAAGCGGATTATTTTCTTCTAATATAATGAATTTGTTTGAATTTTCATCAGCAAAGACTGGCTCAGACACTGTTTTAATACAATCTGAATCACTGTTATCAGATGTATTGTTATTCTCTGTCTGTTTATTTGGAGGAAGTGGAGTTACCTGATAAACACTAGGAATACTATTTTCATCAGAATCACTATCGCTATTACTATCACTTGAATATGAAAGTCTATCAACGTCACCATTGTCTGAAGCGTCTTTCCCTGGAGTCTCGGTAATATCTTCCTCAATTTTAGGATCACATGGGAATCTAGAAGGAGAAGTCTCCTCCATTTTGTCAATAACTGGTGTTCCTGTACAAGTATTTTCCTCAAAATCGTTAGGGTACGGCTCTATATCACTAAGAGAAGTCAAATCACCTTCAATAGGAGGAAGTGACTCATCAATCATGTTTATATATGATTCTATATTATCTTCATCCAAATGTTCAGCATTGTTATGTGAACCATTATTTTCCATTCCAGTGTGATTGTCACTTGATTCTTTACTATCTGCAGCTGTAATTGGAGGAGGTAACATAAGATCAGGACTTGTCTGTTGAGATAGCCTTTCTAAATCAGAAAGATATGGGCTGTTGATTGGTTTAAAATAAGAGCTTGCATTCAAAACAGGAGAAGAAGCAGGTGAGATACTGCGCAATGTTGAATTGTTCAATTTTTTTGAATTAAAAATTTCAAATGTACTTGTGACTGGTGTGATTACTCCTGTGTCAGTACTACTACTCGTTTGAAATTTGTTGAGTAATTTCTTTACATTATTTATAGGTGGATTACCTGAAATCCTCGCTTCAAGCTCTTCCATAACATTTAATGGTATAATAGGTACAGCATCTAATGGAGGAGTAGCTTTCTGTTTTGCTGATATAAAAGTGCTTCTGTGTGCTGAACTGTAAACTGGAGTGTATTCAATTTTCTTTTGATACAAGGCAGTATTCTGTAAGCTTTCGAACTTTTTCACAGATTTAGGGACACTTCCAAATGAATTGGAATCAAGAGGTGCCTTGGGTATCTGGGCTACATCTAGAAGCTGTTCAGACAAGCGCTTTACCAATCCTGGGGGTATTGCATCATTTACAGGATTAGTGAGACTGGTCACTGAATTTGATAAGGAAGAATTTAAGCCTTTAAAGTTACTAGGAGGAAATGATTTAACTTTCACTCTACTATTAAGTTCTTTAATCATAGAATCATGGATACTACTTTCTAAAGGTGACGGTCTAAATTTGTTTGCTCTTATCGAATTATCTGGAAAGAAAAATTAAAAAAGAACAATATCTACTTGAAATATTGAAAATGTACATTAAAAAAGTTTCAATTCTAAATGTATAGAATGTTAACATTATTTTGTATTCCTGTAGTCATCAAAAATTACATGACAACTAAAGTGTTATGAAATTTCAAGACCTCTTTTCAAACAGTTAAAATATTTTCTTTTAGAAAAATGCTTATTCCTAAAATTAATTTTTCTATTAGGAATATAAAAATTTCCCTTTGATATCCCCGAAAAGCAAGACAAATCATGTGCCAAATATGATGAGGGGAATAATAGAAATTATATTAGAGTGTTAAAACGAAATGATAAAAATCAAAAAGGGGAAACAGCCTAATTTACACACTTTCTTTAGCAGAAAGAGCTTAGCTTCTTCATTATTTTCAAGCTTAAAGTGGTAAATATATTTAAGGGGCATATCACAGAAATAAGTTTAGTTAATAATAAAAGTTATGATCAAATAAAACAAACAAATAACTTTTGTACATCACATGCAGTCCAGATATACCTTAAGTCATAAAGAAATAGCAATTTAGAGCAATGGGGTCACTGATTAATGAAAATGTTTTGGTTATACTTATTTTTAAAAATTGACATATCTGAGGTGATTTCAAAAGGCCCAAACATTTTAAATTTGAATTCTTTTTCATGGGTGTTATTGTTCAATGTCAATTGCATGGTTATAATATCATGGTACTGTTTTACTTTTATTATTATTATTAACTAGAGAAGTGAAGAAATATGTCCGAGAAATTTCGAACATGGGTTTTGACATTGTTTTTAATATGGAATCTTAAAATTTAAAAAACATTTTACCCAGTTTTTTTGTCATGCAAAAAAAAAAAACTTGACACATGCCAAATATTTGATGCCAGAAGAAATTTGACACCTCATGACAAGAATCATAAATTTATCAGATGTTATTCAATTAGTTTACAAAGCTATAATTTAACTGTACAATTAAATTTTGTTGTAAATAGCATAATGTAATGTGAATAATTTACCTTGATCATCTGTAGACCTAGGTAGCCTAGGAGCAGGTGAAGCGACAGTATCTTTAGAAGGCTGTTCAGGAGGTGTTTCAAGAAGCCTCGCGCAAGGAGGAAGAGTTGCGCTTTTCTCCTCTTTCTCTTCAGCTATTGAAACTGGAGGCGCTGGAGCTGGCTTCTTTTTCCTACCTAAAAAAAATTAAACTGAACTTGTAACAAGCCTAAGTAAATCATTTTTTGACATAAATTCATAAAATTTGGCATGTATTTATCCCTCTTTATGTGATAATCATTCCCCCACAGCCACTTCTTTAGCATTATCTAGGTAGGATTGATGAGATTTGATGAAATGTTTTGAAAATAGCATCATGAATATAACAGCAATAGATGATTTACCCCAAAGGAAAATTTGGTAATTGAGTTAAAAATATGTTTTAATAAACATGCTTGGGGTGGATGTGTACAGTAATAAACCCATAAGAGACATGAAATAATTGAACCTAAATTAAATAAGTAATTGAAATAATCAATAATAATAAATATGTAGAAAATAGATGTTTGATAATAAACTGCACTTACTTGGTACTAAACAAGATGTACTTTGTGCAGGCTTCATACCCGTGCTAACGGCTGCAGACGTGGATGCTTGGTGGAGGTTAGACAGTGATCGAGATAGTTTACTTTCCACCTTATTATTATTAGGTTCCACTGTTGGCAGTTTACTCCTTCTTGGTAAAGAATCTGGAAGGCTGCTGTAAAATAAATAAATTTCATACACTACACCAATATTTTGTTCATTAATCAGAATATATTCCTAGTAGTATTTATTTGTATAATTTGATATTCCTTAGAGTGGCGAGTTCGATTCTCGACTGAGCAATAGGAATTTATTTAGTGACAAACTCACTAAATAAAATCCTTAGTCCCACCCCGGCAAGAAAATGGTGGTAACTTGTTAATAACCTGTCCCAATAAGCCATAGGAGCAAAAAGTGGATGTTAATAAATAGTAATAATAATTTGATATTCACTCAGAAGATCTATTGGATTCTATTTTGCTTAACTTATAGTTCAATAAGTATATAGAAAACTTACATAATCTCTGCAAATACTAATTATGCTAAATTAAAAAATATATACAGAGTGACAAGCAAGATCCCCCCTCCCCATCTGGGCAATATAAATTAATTTAGTGACCAACTCATTAAATAGAATTCTTAGACCCACCCTGGCTAAAAGGGTGGTAACCTATAGACAGTGTGCCCTGATCTTCATTCCCTTTTCAAATTGAATAAATTAAGAAATAATAACTGATAGAAAAAAAAAAATCTCCCATTTAAGGAGACCAATGAAATAACAATAACTTTATTACTGAGCTATCCTTTTGTGATGTGATTGTTGGTCAAATAGGTTGTAATAAAACTACTACAGCTTGCCGATGTTTCGGTGAAATTTATTACCTTTGTCAAGGTGAACTGAACTTTGAACAAGGTCTGAATACTGCAATTTAGTCAAATGTTAAAAGAAATGAGCATAATATAAAATGCTCTTTCAGGGAGGAGAGTCCCGCCACAGTCTGATTTCGTTCATGTATTATCTCCGACTCTCCTTCCCAAAGGAGCATTGCCATTCAGTTTGCCTTGACGCAGGTGATAAATTTTACAGAGGCATCGGCAAACTGAAGTAGTTTTATTTCAACCGTGACCACATCATATAAGGATAGCTCCAACAGTGGTCATCACTTAGGTTATTACTGAGTTCAAGTCTATCAGTGTGGATCTTAACATCCTGCTATGACTTAAGGATACATTAGAAAATAAAGATTATGAATAGATAATAGTTAAAAACAATGTTATTACCTATTATTTGAATCAGGGCTCTCACTTAAGACTGATGCCTCATGATAGCCACTACTGTCAGAAGATGTCCGAGAATGACAAATTATTGTCTCACTCTGAAAGCATATGAAAAGATTAACAAAATTGAGGGACAATACTTAAAAAAAAACTAAATAATAATCTCTTAAACAGGTTTGAAGAGTCTAGGCTTTCAATACACTACTTTCAGTTTGAAAAGCATATCATAATTCAAATAAAGCTTACAAAAAAGTTAGAGAGAGTTATTGATTTATTAGTTACTTCTCTTAATGACAAATATTGATTCTTAAAAATTAATAACTAAGATAACTACTGACTACTCTGTGAATGGCTTCAACAACAGCATATTGATATAACATTGAAATACAAAAAGTGCAAGAATGATAGGCTAGCACATAGAGGTCACATTAACCATATACCTTAAGATATACCCCAGCTACAATTAATCTATATTCAAATGTATAGTATGTACATATGGCCTCAATATTAAAAACTCATTTGGACAAGGAGTGAGGGTAAATGAGAGTTGCTCCCATTCCCAAGCATATTTTAGTAGCAGTTCTGATAGTGTTCAGGACTGAGGAGGAATGGTTGGGACAAGAATTTGTCACCAACACACTGACAGGCCTGGAAAAATGCAACCCCCCCAAAAACATTAACATCTACTCGGCAAAGAATTAATGAAACATTAACCACAGATTATTGAATCTCTTTTAATTAAAACATCATGTTGTATTACCAATCCTCCTAGTCAAATGCCAACTAACATATATACTCGTATGTAAATGAACAAGACTAGAGACACATAAGTGTAAGTTTCATTACCCACAGACTATTTAGTGCCTAGAGATCTGATCCAAACATCAATTTATACTTTCACAGTTGTCTCTCACTACTTTAACTATTATGAAATCAAAGGTTAGCCTAGTTTTTATCCAGAACCTCTCAACACCATATCTATTAACAAACTCTTGCTGAAAACCCAGACCCAAAAAATGAACGATTTAAAATGGTATCTATTTGCCTTTCAGACAAAAACTCTCATTAAAATTATGCATTGATATATACAATGTTAAGGTGATTCTTTAAGTAGTAGATACAGAAGCATTACTCACTGTACCATGTAGTTAATGGATAGTTAATGACATTGAAACATAAAACAAATCCAGGCAAGAAAAAAAACTTAATTGTCTTCACCTATTCTGGTAGCTGTCATTAGATCCATTCCCTCCTTCATTTTGATTTTTCCACCACTAATAGTAAATAAAGAATCTGCATTCACTTCATGTAGTTTGTCACTTTGCAATCATCACTAATCAGTGGGATAGATAATGAAGGAAGAAGTTGTATCAGCTGAGTATATCAACTTGTTTAAATATTATTGCAGACCCCTAGGTTTCAAAGTCGAAATTTACTAGCTCGCGATTTTTGTTATTTATTCTGAGTATTGAAGGCTTTTGTTTGTGAATATACATTGATATTGCAAACTGAGATTGAGAGATATTCATGGCCATTAGCCCCTTTGAATACTACATGATTTTTCCTCAGGAAAAAAAAAGAAGAGTAAATTATATATATATATATATATATATATATATATATATATATATATATATATATATATATATATATATACATGCAATTCAAAAATATGGATTTGAATTTTGATTACATGTAAATTATTTATATTTGCTCAAGATTATTTTTACATAATAAAAATACTGATTTTTTTAAGATTTATTTTCAAAAAGCCTCAAAAAAAATGTATATATAGAAATTGTGAGGAAGTATTTTTGAATATTTAAATACATTTGTATTTCATTAGTGCTTTGGAAGGTTTTATTACAATTTCACTCTTTGATATACGGATTAATCTTTCCCTTGTGCAGGTAATGATAAATTAATTTCCCTAATACTAAGTTGTATTAAACAAAGAAATGAGAAACTGGCTGAAGTTATACATAGTTAAAATTTTTTTGAAGAAATAAAAACAAATGCGTTAGTAGAATCTCAGTTTTCTAACTGAAAACGACATTTAAGGCAAATGGTTTCTGTTACATCAATAAATTATTCTGAATCTAGAAAAACTTTCAGGTTATATATAAATAATGCATAATTTCAGTCCCTTAAACACAAAACAACCTAATGAGAAAACGAAAATGAATATGGAGATTAATCTTCAAATTATATTAATTTCTATGGAGTTTAATCTTCAAATTATATTAATGCTTATAGTAGCTGAGTAT
Source organism: Riptortus pedestris (assembly GCA_019009955.1). Classification (NCBI taxonomy): domain Eukaryota; kingdom Metazoa; phylum Arthropoda; class Insecta; order Hemiptera; family Alydidae; genus Riptortus; species Riptortus pedestris. The sequence continues at coordinate 57,021,833 of CM032230.1, read as the reverse complement.
TGTTTAACTTAAAGAAAACCACTATTCTCTACTCCAAATGGGGCCAAATAAACATATTTCCATTACACTTCAAAATAATTTGTTTACAGTATAAATGAGTATTATTACATAAACGTCCTATTAGTTTTCTCACAACATGGCCAAGTGCCTAATCAAAAATATTGAACAATTTATATTTGACGTACAATACAGTTAACATGTCTGATAATGCAAGGGACAATGTTTGCTTACAGTGAGTAAGATGATTTTACTTTGCTAAAAATAAGAGTACCAAACTGCAATTAGGTTAAAAAAAACACTCATTTGTTTAAAATTGTGTTTTATTAGTTTACTACTAACCTTGTACAATGCCCTCTCCATAATAAATGTATTTTATATTTTTCATCTAATGCCTTTACAGCTGACCTGATCGATGTTATTTTTTAACATAAGTATGTTTTCACTAACTAAAGGCACAAAGAAATAATTTGAACTCTGCCCCATAAAAATAAAATTATGTGCTAGAATTTATCAAGAAATTCTCTAAATCAATGTTAGTATAAAATTGTGAGGAGAATAATTCATAAAATATTTTAATACCTAAACTATTCGCTTATTGAAAAACTCTAAGGATAATATACAATTATGAACAATAAATTCCATTCCCGTTTTACAAATGACTAAGACTAGTATACTTTAAGCCCATTTATACTGATATTATAAGCTAAAAGACTGTCTCAGTGCAAGATCAGCAAAGATACTGGAAATGTCCTCTTCATCGTCCTGCAACTGTAGTAATTTAGAAAATACCTACTCCTATTATACCAATATTGTGAAATTGATCACACCAGACATTAATACTTTCAAATTATTTTCAAGATTATATATTTTCCATCAGTGTAAAAAATAGAGAGGCATTGCCATAGGCATAGAATTGGAAGGGGGGAGTAGCTACCTAATATTAAGTGAGGAATTCGGAAATGATCAAACAAAAATTGCATCCACTAGAGTGTTAACAGATATATATAGATAGATATCAGGAAATTTTTTCTGAAAATTGGATTATGAGAAGAACCTCAATAGCTGATTAACCGTGAGGGAAATTTGCAAAAATATAAATTTAAGGCAATTAAGAAAATGGGAAAAGTAGGCTAGTTGGCCAGGCTTGGTGCCTTGAAAGAAGATTAAATTGGAGTCAAATTGAATTCAGTAAGTCTAGACCAGCTTGTTATTCCCTACAACATATTGTTCATTTTATAATAATTATGGTGAAACATTGAAATTTCTTATACAAAAAAAACTTGTAGATTTGAAACAAGACTTTCATATGTTTTTTATACATAATGCAAGTGACACACTGTTACAGTGACTTTTTCCTGGTGTATATCAACTACCCCCCCCCCCCACCCAATCAAAGCAGAAAGTCTGAGTTTATGGGCTTTACTTATTGCAGGAATATTATATTATTACAAACATATAACAAAATGGGAGGTATGATCAATCTCTTTTTAAAATTAAATTAATTAATACTCATTCATAACTGGTTTTTAATAGATGAATGCTAACTATCTTCGCATTCTTAGTCATTTGATTTTCATGGAGTTGAAAAGAGTAGACACAATTGTGGTTTTAGAATAAAATAATTACCATTGCAGTACCTGCATCAAAGTAAATGATAACATGTATAATGATTTGAATAATAAGTATTTATAGCTTTAAACATTGCAGTAAACAAATTTTAAATAATAATTCGAATTTAATAAACTAAACTGATCATTGAAGTTTCCATATACTTTGTTCCACATTGTTTAGTTTTCACTCTTATTTATAAATTGGATATTACCTTTTTTTCTTCACAAAAATATTAAACGCCCCAGTATTTTAAACTTTAAGTACAAAGTTCTTTGAAAATTACATTAAGATATGTCAAAAATTCAATTTCATCAGTCTAACAACTTTCAGACCATATATTTAAGTGTCCAAATGCCTAATATATTTTAGTGTAATCTATTCCAGTCATTCAAATAATTTAATCATAAGAATTTATTTAATGAAATTTCTTCCACTACCTAAAAATTAATTAAAGTGTAATGTCATCTGAGATTTACAAATGTAAAAAAATAGGGAACTTCTCAAATGATACCCAGGTTTAATGATTTCCTGAAATACAACGCTTAAATAAAGTTGGGATAAAAATAAAATTTACCTGCTGAGGCTTTTTTTGCTGAACAGGAGGTTTAGGCGCCGGTCTGCGTTTCCTTAAGGGCTTTGGTGGTTGGGCTGGAGGAATCGGTGAAACTGAGCTAGCTGCGCTACCAGATCCACTGTCGCTTTGCTGAAATGACACAACCTTCTGGTTAGGGACCAATTTCCTTAATTTAGTCAACATGAGCACTTTTGAAACAGAATGTTGAAACGATCAGAAGCACATTCACAATCGAACTGGAATTGTCTATTAATTGGCAACCACTCGAAAGATAACAATACAGATAACTTCAAAGGAATTTATTGTCTTGATCATATAATTAAAAAAAAAGAGAAGTATTAATTGAGAGATCATTGGAAGCATTCAATCAATTATATTTCCCAGCTTAATAGAAAATCTCATGTCATGAATACTCTTAAATTCATCTCATTAATCTAGATTGTAATGAATTAGAAAAAAAAGAGAGAAAAAATGTGAGATGTGTTAATCTATAGAAGAGTATCATATATTAATTTTGAAAATATTTGTTTTCCTTTTATAAGGGACACTGGACACAATAATTCAATGGAAATTATGTTATCAAAAAATACAACTATAAGGGAAAAAATTGATATTAACACGTTATTTCTTTTATTCTTATCTGAATAAAAATAGGATTAGAAAAAGCTTACAGAATATTTATATTATTCAGTTCTCAGTATCCAATTTAAGAAAAACTCCCTCTCATTTTGACTTGAAAAGAGAGAGGGGGAAGAGAAATAACATAAAATGTAAGCTAATACCATTTTTTACTTAATGCTGTCTTTTTTGGTTCCTGGCCTCTACCACCATTTTAAATGACTTGCTAAAACCCATCACCAGCAATTTACAGTTAGATCCCAAGCCCCTTCAAGTCCAGATATTCAAGCCAGCTCAAGAGTCTGTTCCTCCTTTTTGCTCTGGCTATAGTACATATTTTATGGGTCGGGACACAGGGTTCAATTCTTTCAAAATGACATAACAGTGTAGCCTTCTAAGTAGCAAAGGAAATATTAATTTTTGATACAAATCCATCAGTCTAAACTTTATCACTTCTAAAAATATTCATTAAGGCACTAATTTTTCAAATCAGGAGGGTTCTCCAAATTTGCCTTCTTAAAAATCCATTTTTGCAATCATAAATAATGGCAAGTCTGATGACTGCTTTATAAATATTGATTTTTGCCTTCCTGGATAGACTATAAATGAGAGAGCTTTCTGAAGGGGATAGATGCATCTGGTTCCTGCCATAATTCTAGCTTTTATAACTCCATCCGTGCTATTTTTCTCTGTTACTAACCCTCTCATGTACTTGAATGTGCTTAACTATGAAATGTGTACCCCAGTTTCAGTGACCACAAATAACCCCAGAATGTTCTCTTTAGGCATAACTAAAGTACCTAACAGTGCATTATTTTTAAGTTAAGCGAGAAACCCTAGCAGGGAAGCTTAAGAATACAATTTATTATAAAAACACTTTAACAAACATTCAACCAAAGAAAAAAAGACTAATACTAAATTAATAATTTTTTTAAAAAAAATAACCATTTGAACTATATAATATGGAATTACATTAAAGACAATATCATCAACTATTAAAAAACTTAAACTACAATGTGAAATAACAAATTTTACATACACATACCGTTTTATACTTGTTCATCATGAGTATATCCTCAGTAGAGACAGAAGTAGGGACATTTTTTATAGATAGCATAGTAACCTGATTATGACCATACTCAGCAATACTCATTTCATCACAAAGAGGTTTGTCGAGGTACTCTACAAAGAAAAAAAAAATGTTTAAATAATGAATTACTTAGTATCAAATTAAAAGAGTAGATAGAACCTTAACAGTTTTCATTTATGTATGTAATATATAAATATATATATGTAAAACTTCAATATAGAATTGGTCACTCGGGGAAGTTAGACCGTGCCCCCTTAGGGGGAAGGCTTATGAAGAGTAAAAATTTCCTCTTAGTAATTTCTGGAAAAAGAAGGACCACTTACAGTATTTATGTATTTTTCTTATTCTTTCATTTGTTCCTTCGTATTCATATATATATATATATATATATATATAAATCAAAGAGGAAATATTAAATAAATGTCAGTTGCTAGGCAATAAATAGCATTTACACATCATGAAACAAAGTCAAAGACCATGAGTATGACAACATTTATAGCACATTATATTTGTAATAAGATTGATTCCATACAATTTTTCGATCCGACGCTTAAAAACGCAGATATTTTGAATTTTAGGTAGGATCGACGAACATTTGAGGAAATTTTTCGAAAATCTCGTCATGAGTACAACCTCAATAGGTGATTTTCCTTAAGGAACATCTGCTAAAATATGCGTGCTATATGGGAGAACAATTTACTTGTTCAATATAAAATTTTAATTAATGGATTGAGAATTAAAAATATTGGCGAATATTGTCTTGAGATTAATGGCGAAGTGGATAAAAGGAGCTTATTATTATCGATTTTATCTAGTTTAATACTTTGATATAATCAATAATAAATTTAGATAACTTTTTTATGCAATACGGTTTAGAAAACGCTAACTTTGGCATTGTTAAACTCTTAATTGTTGGGGATATGAATTAATTTCACATAACACTTTGATGGCACAAGGTCAAAAAGAAAGGAAACCTCAAATGATTATTAAAATTATTTTTAATTCTCTAATAGTTTCGCGTCCACGTAACGCCCCTCAGCAGAAAATGTAATACTAAGAAGTTAACTACAGTGACGGCTACTATTCAGATATATTTTAGTAATTGTTTTTTCTTTCCGGTGAAGAATATTTCTATCTATCTATTCAGTTGTGAGAGGTTTGCTGACCTGTTTATTTTCAATTCCGACGCTTTCCCGTTGGGAGGTTATTTATTATTATTTATTTATTTATTAACGTCCACTTTTTGCAACTTAGGCTAATCGGGACGGGTTATCTACAGCTTACCACCCTTTTCTAGCCAGGGTGGGATTTTAGGACGTTATTTAATGAATTTCGTCACTAAATAATTTCCTTTGCCCAGGCGAGAATCGAACTCACCACTCTAGGTTTACCATGTGAGATAAAGGTTATTTAAATTTGTAATAATAAATAAGTATGTAGATTTGTCTATTGTAAAACTTCACTTGGGAAATCTGCTTATTTTACGCAGCCCTGCGTCATGGACTTTTTTTTATTGAAGGTGAGATAAATTCTGACTTACTCGGATGCCTGAGAGTGTATTTGCTGGGATCCAGATTCTTTTCGTTGCAGGCCTGAAGGAGGATGTCCCTCATGCTGCAGCGGCCTGACACTCGAGTTACATACAGCTGATTTCGTGGCAAGTTCACCTGAAACAATTAAACTTATCATTAAAAAACAAATATTTCGTCTATTGACATTCAAGTTAGAATCAACCGTTGCCAACTAGAACCCCCCATTGCCCAACTAGAAAGTTTGCTACGTTTCCATGGATAAAAGAATTTATTTTCAGTAAAGGATTTTATATGGTCAGGTGTACCATGGCTGATGAAATTCGTGCATTAATAAATAACAATAAACGACCAAAAATAACAAAAATACATTTAAACTTTATTAAAACCTTCCACTAAAAAAATTATGTACATAGCGTTTTCATATCGAATGTAGCTGTGATAAAAATAAAATTGCGACCATTAGAATGACATAATTTCATCATCTGCTACGTCGTGACATTCGAAAACATTTTTCAAGAATCACGTCATAAGTAGAACCTCAATAACTGATTTTCCTTAGGGAAATCTGACAAAAATGACAATATCGATGACGTTGGCAAAGATTGATTTTTGTCATATGCTTTTAGTTCATTTCCTTAAGCAGATCCGGTGGTTTTCGACGAATGAAAACCAGACATGGGAATTCCATTTGGCTTGAAAGTCACGATTTACATATTTTCCTGATTAGTTCATTTGATTAATTCTTACGAACTTAATTGAATTCATTTGAGGTTTTAGTACTATCTCAGTTACCATGCAAATCCCCAAATCTATGGTGTTTTTTTTTTAATTTGTTTTGCTATATCCTAAAAAATTATTTCTTAAAAGTTCCAGTAAGGAGTCTAGCAAAACAAATGGAAAAAAAAAATTAAAAATTCATTGACTTAGGATTTGAGTTCTTAGAAAACAAATCGATTCAGTATAAATATTAAATATGTTTTACTCATCGCGAAATTTCAAGACAAGGGTCTGTTCATTATTAAATTTTACGTAGATTCAGAATTTGAACTAGAAATGTGCGTCACAAAGGGACTGCGTAAACTAAGCAGATTTCCCACGTGTGCCACGTATTTCCATTTATCTCAAAAAGTATAAGTTCAATGAGAACAATGTGGTATTTATGCTTCAAATAGTGTGCTTCATAATATAACAGCGTATTGTTAATATGACATGAGCAGGAGTGGGGGTTCATGGAAGGCTGAAAACACAAAAATTGCAAATATCTGGATTAATAATCAAGATAGTGAAAAAAAAACATTTATAAAAAATTTAATTTTGCAATATGATTGGTTATATACAATTTTTCGACCCGACGCATAATAACGGAGATATTATGAACTTTCGAAATTCCCCTTGATCTGTAGTTTTACATAAAACGTTTAACTATCATGTTTGGTAACGATAAATCAAAAATTGTGACCGCTAGATGCGTTAATAGACATATATATCTCGGATCGATGGACATTTGTTTAACTTTTTTTCTAAAATAGTGTTATGAGTACGACTTCAATAGCTTTTTCCCTTAAAGGAAATGTGCTAAAATTTGTTGCAGGGTATTTAATGTGTAGGAAATATAGATTAGATCGACGGGCATTTGAGTAAATTTTTCGAAAATCGTGCCGCGAGTACAACCTCAATAGCTGATTTCCTTTAGGGGAAATCCGCTAATAAAAACCAAGTAAACTTGAAGAGTAAATAGCACCCAAAGGCTAAACAGTGAGACCTTTATTGCGGCTAATGTGCCTGAGAGTGAGACTTCAGTTTGTAGTTCTCAAGCAAAGGGTAACGCCACTGTAATTGGAAGTCGAACCGATATGTGTCATGTCTCTAATGTGAACTTTACTAGGTGACCTTATAGGACATTGTTAATATCTTATTGATGGCAGAGACCTTCTTGACTCGTATTACTTCCTTGGTGATGTGAAGCACTCTTTTTTTCAGAATATCGCTTGTAATAGATTAACTATACATTACCAAAGTTCAGTAATTGTATCCACTAGAGAATTGAATTGTGTTCAGTTTTGACATTACTTAATAAAATTTAATACAACAAGAAAAACGATCTCATTGATTAAATATAAATGAGTTGTTCAAGCACCACTGCGTAAATTTCGTATTTTACGGTTGTATTCATTCTAAAAGATTATTAAAACTAAAATATTATACCAAGTTTTTTTTTAAAGGTACTAAGAAATTATTTCTTTCGGAATAGATGATGCACACAGAATATAGGAATTCCAGAGAAGAAGATCTCATGGACATCTTGCAAGGGGCAACTTTTGTTTGAAGCTGAATAAGAAATGCATCGGTAAAGAGGATGCCAAACAAAGGGAATTTGCTGGAGCGCCACCACCAAGCAGAATGCGTACTCGAATCAATGATAGGTCAACTACAGCCTAGAACTAGAAGAAGAAACCAGTGTTTCTATGCTAACTACATCATATAGGACCTTTAACCTGAGGGACGTGAAAAGGGAGGGATTTCGTATCGTTGTAGACATGAAAATTGTTTTCTTAAAGAGGACCTCCTCTGATCTTCGCAAGAACTATGATGGGAAGAAAGAGGGACACAAGGACAAGCAGTTGTTTCCTATTAAAGCCTCCTTCTCATTCTCTCCGTAGAATGTAGCCTGTATAATATGACTAATATGGCCCAGTACAAGTATGCAGGTTACAACTCCAACCTACCCTAAAGTCTTGCCCAACTAACATAAATTACAGAAATGAAGCACTTGCAACTCTTTAGAAGTCTCTTATTGCTGATAATTCGCTAGCTAAGCTATGTCAATTAAGACAACTGCAATTAAGAATCAGAGTAATCTAAAAATCTACTATCTAAAAAGATTCCGGATTAGATATGATGCATTTTTTATTACTCCCTGCCTTTTGGAAATCAGCTAAGACTAAGCAGCTCTTGGGTGACGTACACTTCCTTATCTATGGTTATGTGGAACACATCCTTCAAACATGAACTCTCTTAAAGGCAAAACCCAATGGGGTTCTTAAAGGCAAAGGTTATGGTGTACAGTATTTCAAATTATTACATTTAAAAAATAACACTGTTTTGTTGCAGCTTCGACGTACAATGGGCTTAAAATAGGACAATAATAAAAAATAGAGAGAATAAATAAACCAAAGAATAGGAAATTACAAAACATTCCCTGATAGTAGGTAGTAGGTGAGTGGAGTGGAAAGGAGGAAGCAAAAGGGGAGTTCGCATGTAAGTAAATCGTGTCTGCCTCCGGTATCATTTTAAACCACTCCCCCGCATTAATATTTAATACATCGAGATTATAGGATCGAACAAATAGCTATATGGAAAAAGGGATGTATTCATGTCAAAAAATGAATTCAAATAAGCTATATTAGCTTTGGTATAGTGATCATAAGTGACTTTAATAAAATAAAGCGAATCTGTGTTTTTGATTATCAATGGGTAGAAAGTAACAGACATGTTCGCATTGTAGTCTCCAGGCAAGTCGTGTGTAGAAAAGATCTACACTTTATCTTTGATATTTCAGGGCCTCTATTTTTGCTCTATCTCTAGCACGAACATTAATTGATACAAGCAATAGTTAATTCCTTAAAACTCTTGTGTCCGAGAAGAAGACCTTTTGTTATTGGGGCGTTTTACTATTTATATTCTTTTATGTACGATTCTTTTCAGGTATCGAACAACGTTTGCATTCACCCTTCACTTCATTAGATTTAATGCGGTCGTGGGTTTGCTGATCTTCTATGCGAAATTATTTCACACCCTTGATATGTTTCCAAACCAAGTGATCAGCAACCTACCTGACTGATGTCATAGGAGCCACAAGAACAATATATATAATATTCTCATGGCAGTTTGGTATGGAGCTGATCCATGATGCTTAATACTATATGTCAATTTTAGTGTGTCAAATGCTATATTGATTCAATGCTTGCTACATTGTCTTTCAATGTTTTTCGTTGTGCCTTTAACAAAAGGTATTACTGTTGTTTGACGGTGATCTCTTTCACTTGACCTTCTTTCCTATTATCTTTTTGAGTTGTTTTCTTATTTCTTACTTCTTGTAGCCAATTTCCTGTAGAAGACCCAATTTGTAATAATTAAACCACTATTTCGCATTCGTCGTAATATCGCGTTGACAGAGTAGCAGTGGTTCCTTTGAGAGTCAAAATTAGAGAATTGGATGAGATGCATTTGGAAACAACCATGGCGAAGAAGGACTCAGCAGAGCCGACCACCGTGTTGAATGTACAACAGGAGCATGGTCATTCAACGTCCTTCAAAAGACCACGTGACCTCCTCTCCATTCCTCCATAGTAATAGCCTAGTTTTTAATCTCTAAGGACTTTCCTTCCCGTGTGTCGAGTCGCTGCGTTTCTCTGCACGATTTTCCCTTTGTACTGCTGCTCAGAAGACCAATGCGCTCGGAACTTTTCTCTGGATTTCCTTTCCAGACATAAAGATATATTATATGTGATCTATATTAGCATTGGGACTGATCCTATAATATATCCCAATCCTTACGCTAAATTGAACACAGGAAACATGTGCCTCAAATCAGGAGGTTCTTTGAGAGTTCAAAGAAGGCCTTTAAAGTTTCAAAGAAAAATTTAACATATCTATTTTCACAATTGTAATGTACCTCTTTGGTACGTTGCGACTAGGGTTACATAAAAAAAACAACGTCTTCCATTGATTTTGATTATTTAAACCAGGTACGGGCAACCTTTGAACTGTTGCGGGCCAAACTAGTGTGCAAATCATTCGCGGGCCGCTTTTAAAAGTAGTGAATTTTAAAGTAGTATAATTTTTAACGATAGATATCATACATGAAATTATACGACAATTTATTAAAATAAAAAATGAAATGAAAAAAATAGGTATAACATTATAATTAAATCGTAAAATTTGGGGTTATTACAAACAACGAAAGTTAAATTGACACTTGAGCTTGGGAATATGGGAAACTAATCCATCGATGTTTGGATTAATTCCACTGATACAAAGACGAAAAGATTTTTCCAAATTATCGTCAGTCAGCTTTGTACGATGTTATGATTTATTAACATTCATCATTGAAAAGAACTGTTCGCATTTATAAGTACTGCCAAACGCACAAATTTCTCTTCATCTTCTTTATTTGGAGTAAATAGTGTTATATGTTTGTTTAATTGGGCTTTTCAAAATGTCTCGCGGGCCGTTGGTTGTCCACATATGATTTAAACCTTAGAATCTTCAGGTTTAATACCGCTTCTTAAGGGACCAATATACAGTGCTCGTCTTTCTCATGCCAATATCAGTACATATTACTATAATGAACCTCTGGCAAAGGTCACACATCTAAAACACCTTTTTCATTTTCATAATTTCTCCTACCTCTACATGTTTGGGTTTATTATTACTCTATGTCTATTGGGGGATACAGGCGTTCAAACTGTTCACCCTAATGACTAGTCTCCTATCCATGGTACGCTAATGTAAATAAAAAGCTTTTCAATATGCAATGCAGTATAAGTAGGATAATTGTACAACAATGTGAGCGGAATATTAGCTTTGAATTTATTGTTGTGTTGTACCTCTGAAGAGGTTGTAGAAAAAATAAACATGAAATATGTACAATCGAAATAAATGTTGTGAAAGAAGAAGGTATTTTATTTAGGGGATTTTTAACAAACTGTAGAAAAAGTTGTGTATTCATCATTAGAGGCAGCACTTAAAATAAGGAAGGAAATATAAAGGTGACTACAAATTAATGTCTGGAAAACGAAGTAGGTATAAGCAACTTATTAATACGTAATATGCATAAATAGCTTGTAGAATATGAAATACTTTTGGAACTTAAAATATATAAAAAAAGATGTCATCGAGACAAAATGACAGTCTCCACACGATTCATAAGAGTTTCATTCATATAGAACTGAAATTCTTCTGAATAACTAAGACCTTGTTTTCCTTCTTAGTCGAAGCAGTTAAAAGCTTTAAACAATTATTTGCAACAAATTGCTGAGTGTTTTACTAGTAGTTCTTCAACTACATTTCCTGGAGAAAACAACGCTTTAAGACGACCTTTAAATGACGAAAGAAGGTTGGTTGTTTAATGATAATCTTGAGGTCACCAATAAATTCCAGTGAGTTGGCAGCTGTGAGGTGATGTTCCTTTTCATTGAGAACGGCATCTCTTGACTTGCGCAATGTTCTACAACACTCACTAGAATTTGGAAAACAGAGTTCCGTGTGAGTTTTTATGTTTTTCAAAACTTATTTTACACATTTGTTTTTTTTTTATTTTTTTATGCTTGGTATATTTCAATGTGGTTAATTGTATAATAAGGTGGGCATAGATCAAAAATAAGATCCTGAATATATTTGTGGTCGAATACCTGTTCGAATTGCTCACTTATAAATATTAAAATTTCGGTGTCATGTTGCGGACTTTATTCGCTACTTTATATCCAACCACTAGCGTAAGGTAATCTATAAGAATCAAGAATGAAAAGTCAATTCCGGACATGTAACACTTGTTATTTAGTCTCCGCAGGTTCTAGTCACCTATTCTTGTTGGTCATTCAGTGGTTTTTGGCAGATTTCACTCAAGGGGGTAGTCTGTTATTGAGGTTGTTCTCATGGCGCGAGTTTTGAAATATTTCTTCAAATGTCCATCTATCCTAAAGAGGAGAAAACGAATATGAGATCCGTTCAGCAGCAATTATATATATATATATATATATATATATATATATATGGTCTGTTAATGGTATCGTTTGAGCCTGACCGTACTCGATATTTAGTCTTTTCATATATCACTAAAACAATATGCTTTGTCTCGCCAAAAAAATACTCTTGGGTCAGGTCCAGAATTTAAAACATTTATATTTGCCCATAAAATAATATACAGTGTTTACAATAGATTAATCTTACCACATCCATTTGTGTTTATTTCATCAGTTAAATCAAATATTATTATCTATTAACGCCTATGAGTTATGTCTTTACTATGTTGTTTATTGCCCGAAGAACAGAAACAGACCAAAAAAAAAAATTCGAAAAGAAAACATCCATAAAAAACCAATTGCCATTTAAAGACACATTTTAAAAGTTCGTTGATACAATGACCTCATTCAAGCAAGCCTTGTAATCTTATCATTCGAACGAACAACAAATTTCGAAATTAATAAAACAATAAGAATACAAGGGTAAGGGACATTATTGTGATATTTGAAGATTGATGAGATAAAGAGGTACTCGACAGTATTATAAACCGGAGAAGTTGTAAGTGTATACATTGATAACGCTGTTGATAAGACTACCAACAGGTGACAATGAAGTGGATGAAGACAGGGGGGGTTGTAGATACCAGAATTTACAGACTGCTCTCTCACAGGATCCCAATACCTACATAGATCTGAAAAACTTTTAAGAAATAATAGCAATTTTTTCTCAAATAACTTTCATTTTTTAGGATGCCCCATCATGTTATATTTAGACAAATCAATGATTAGACATACTGTTATCCAGAAATTAATTGATATAATAATAATGGTTTCCCGTCTAAATATACATATGGTCAACGGAAGCACTAAATAATCCATTTATTCATCCAGATTTGTCATATTTATACTTTAGATCTATTTTTGAAGCGCGGAGTGCACATTGGACGAATATTGACGACTTTATTGTTCTTGGGATCAAATAAATATCCTATAAATATTTTAGTTCCTGTGAAAAGAAAACGGTTGTATTATCATAGCATCCGGGGAAAAAATATAATAAAATGGTCCTTTGACATTCGGAAGCTATATACAGAATGGTTTTTGAGGAGTAAAGTATCAAATCGTTCATATTAACAACACTCAGTTCCTTAATTCAGGTACTTTACTTAATACATAGGCATGCTCATGAAACAGTCAACATTTCAAAATACATAAATTGTAATAACGATTAGACTAAAACAAAATTCGTATTCTAAACAAAATTCGTTCTTTTCATATTCTCGAAAAAACAAATGAAAAAGAAAATATGGATGAATATGAATTTTTACACCAAAGTAACCCCCCTCCCCCTTCATAGTTGAAAATTATAATAAGAGGTTAGAATTAGATGAAAACTCAAAGGAATACTCCTAACAATTTTTGATCGATTGACTTAAAAACGAGGAGGAGGGGAGACAGACACAAGATTTTCAATTTGTATGCCATTGTTCTTAGAGAATGATCTGAAACGTAAATAAAATTGCTCCACGACGAATTTAAATAGAGAATCTGCCCAACCTTCAAGTATAATATTATAAGAGATGTTTACATTTTTTAAAAATTATTTTAGTTATAGTAAACCCCTAAGATAAGATATTAATTATCAAGCAGGTAGACACGAGATATCTCGTCTTCAGCTTAAACTTAGAGTCTGGCTTACATGGGATTTCTATTGAAGGAGGAATAGAGGATAATCAGAAGAAATACAGCAGCAATATTGTGTTGAATCATTAGCATGCCCAGCTGGTGGGAAATTTGCTTAGTTTATGCATGGACTGGTACGGACATTTAACTTTCTGCTTCTAGTTTATCCAGACATATTTGCTCATGGTGTCGTATCATAGTCACCATGTTGTGTACCTTGAATATATTCCCTAAATAAACTCTGGAAACCTATGAAAAACTGTTAATTACGTAGCTCCTGGCTGAGAAGCGTTCTTTCGGTTTTAATTCACAAAGATATGATTGATACACAGTGAAGAGCTGAAACGTTTTTAAGTGCACACCAAAGCGTAGCATGTCTAAAAAGATAAATAAAACCCAACTCCGTGGTGCCAGAAAAGAACGTTTCCTATTTTTGTTTCTCTTCCTTTTATTTATTTCTTAAAATCTTTGGAAATTCTATTATTCAATTAAGGATATCGATTCTTAAATTAGATTACTTGATTCAGTCTCCCAAAAAAGTTGCAGCCTATTAAAGCTTAAAAGGAATATGGTGAAATGGAAAGCAAAATAAAATTGAACAAATTAGCTTCAATGTGCATTAAATTATCAGTAAATACACTCTTCTCGACCTGGGTGTAATAACCATATTAATTACATATTTAACAGTTGTAATAAATCATAATAATTATAATTATACTTGTCAACTCCAAATCATTTAATGCCTCTTGGTAATATCTAAGAATTTATGAAGTGAGAGCAATATTTTAGAGCTGAACGTACCTTCAAAATAATTGGAAATAAAGAGCCAATGGTACATAAGATAATGTTCAAAATGATTTTTTTCAAAATTTCAATTATTGATTTTTTCTACTTATCCGTTGATGATATCCAGGTATAAAGCAAAAACATGGTAAAATATAAAAATAAAATGACGTTTATGTTATTTCCTATATAAACGTCCTCTATAAAATTCGAATGCTAATTAGATAGGTTTATACACAGGTTGCTAACATTTTTTAACTAGCCCTCATTAAGTAAATTCCTGTTCTCGAAACCACAATAGGGTTATTAAATGTAGTAAGGACAACGCCTTAACATACAAGGCTAGCCCAAGCTCCAAAATTAAATTTGGTGTGGAAATAATTCTTATAGCAAGTCTTTAGTAACTTTCTAATGGAAGAACTTGCCCTGTGGGAAGAATTTCCTGGAGATGCTGAAGGAAATACTTTTGCTGATGGTTGCCTGACTCTACAGTTTCTATTTTACAACATTCCTGTCATCCTTGTCACCATCTTGTATTTAGAAATCGTTTCCTTTAATGTCGCATGGATTTATGTGTCATTCTCAACTCTAAGATAGTCTTAGCTCAGTGTTGAGACGACATTCGGATTACATGAAAGAGAAAATATTTTGATAAAATAGTATCAGGCAGGGGCTGCGTACTGTAAACAAATTTCCCACGTACCAGACATCCAGCAATTTTGACATATTATATATTGCCCATTTTTCCTATAATAAAAAACTTATGTGGACAGGAGTTCAAATTTAACATTAGACATAAGATGTTTCAGTGGCTCAAGTTTTCCGAGTAAAAATTACATTATTAGGAGTGGTAATTACAGAAGAAATTAAAATACTGAAATGTAAAAATCTTGGTTAATACTGAAGAAAAAGAAAAAAAATATATAGGACAACAATTACAGATAATTATATTTGCAACAAGATTGAGATATTTCGATCCGTTTAATTTTTGTTTCTATCTCTCTAAATCTCTCCTCTCACCCTGAAACGATTTCACCAGGTAGGGAACTTGTTCCATAGTTTTACATATTGAGGATTGGTACCGATCAAACAAAAATTGCATCCATTTATGAGTTTTGGAAACTTAGTGTGATGGTCACAAGTCAATGCCTCAATGGAGACTCTTTTAAAATAAAGTGGTGGAAAAATAGTTTTTGGAAGTGCAATTTATTTTTAAATTTCTTTTTTGTTGAACTTTGGCCAATAATCGTTGTTGGCTCATCAACATAAGTAAGTGCAACACCTCCGCACTTATCTCAATAAGGGATGCGTTTATGTTAACTCATCCTCCTAATTCATCATAAGAGATTCACACACTCAATAAGTAAATACTTTCCGTTCTAGTATAGCAATTGATTAGGTCATTTTCAGTGTTTTAAACTCTTTCGTATTTCTCACAGGCTTAGTAGCTCTAAATACTGAAATTTGGCTTAAAAATAAAACCCTTGAAATCCCTAAATCCTAAATATTTTAATTGGTCCGACTGTAAGTGATGAATTAATAATGTTTATATTGTGAAAGATATAGAACTTCTGAGTAATTCGTCTAACGTTTTAATTCCACCTTTCACTAAATTTCTAAAATAACCACCTTGGCCAAAATTGTTTCCAAACTTCTATAAACAGGGCTTTATTTTTAAAATCAGTAAAAATTTATCTATTTTCGAAATTATTTCAGGAATTTCTTGTCGCACAGCCCACCGATATATTTGGGCACATATTAACATAATCAAAAGATACCAATTTGTTATTAGGGTTGATTTCTTTGTTTTTAATTATATCATTAAGAACCCTTGCTATGTAAATGTCGTGTGTTTTAAGGTAAAATGTTTGCTAAGATATTTATTTAGTAGCATTTGAAAAGCAGCCTCACAACATCTGACTATGTCTTTCCATTTAATAAGAAACTAAGTTAGTTGGCTTCTCTTAACAAGATTATAAAATGATCTGCTTAGTAGTAAAGGAACTTATATATTGTAATTTCCAGTCGTTAAATAAACGTGTTAACTTTCAGCTCCATTTTATGCAATATTCTATCATATTAATACAATATCATGTATATTGATTAAATCCGGCATTATTCATATTAATATCATTTCAAAAAAAATTGGGCACTACAAAAGTTCTTTGTTACTCCTAATAATATTTCCATTCGGATTAACCAGACCAAAAAAACGTATAGAAACAATATATATATTTGTCTGTTAACGCTCTAGCGGTAGCAATTTTTGTTCCATCGATACCAAACTCGATATTTAAATTTCTGAAGATGAAGTTCATTAACGGCTAAAATCAAACGAGGAGGGGGTTGGAAGGGGGAGGATTTCGAAAATTCAAAATATCTCCGTTATTATGCGTCGGATCGAAAATTTATATAGAGTCTAACAAATGTTGTTTGGTATGTTTTTCATTATCTTGATTATTAGCCAAGATATTTACATTTTGTTAGTTTTTGGCCTCCAGAACCCCTCATGTCATATTAACAATAACCTGTTATATTATGAAGCTTTAAATCATGTAAAGCCTAAGTACCAACTATTTTTTTTATTGAATTTTTACGTTTTGAGATAAATGCAAATACGTGAGGCACGTGGGAAATCTGCTAAGTTAATGCAGCCCCAATGTGACGGAGTTCGTTAGTTTTACGTACAAGCTGAGCTATCCATACTAGTTGAGACGTCTCGCTGAATCTAATTGAAGTCCCTTCAGGGAGGGCCATAACACTTAATTGCTTTGGAATCTAATTACACCCTTTACTTCTCATAGGATCTCAGGGAAATAAAAATACTGTTCAGATAATCTACGCTGGTTATATCGTCTTTTATGTTAGATGAATACAGCCCAATTTTGGGTGGAACTCAAATCATCTCGCTTCCTAGTGGAACCTTCTATCAGCTAAGCTGCTGAGGTTCCTTCCCTGTAAATTCAAATATTTTACCTTGATACCACAATTCCGAATTTAGTTAACTAAGGACCAGGATTGCTTGAATAGTATATATATTTAACAGATTTGAACAAATGGGCTTGCTATAAACTAGAGGCATCAAATTACTGAATCTTATCTTTGTTTCGGACCTAGGTTTTACCAAGTACTTTCCTTTGGGGAAATATGTAATCAAAAAGTACGGTTGATTCAATGACACTAGTCGATTACGGTGTGGAAGTCACGTATCATCAGGTTATAATAGGTCTCCAGTGATATCAATAATCACAGGAATGTGTCATTAAAACACTGATAACGAACCAATTGTTTACAACATTCTGTTTCCCGGCTAAATAATTTTACTGTATGTAGGAATTTTATTTTTTTTCATTTGAGTGTGACTAATCGTTAAGAAATGACTCGAGTGCTAAAATATAGCCATTAATTTCAACGAACAGAAAGGTGTGTATTTCTTGGTGGAAAGGTACAGTCCTCTTATCTTAATACTCTGATATTAATATTAGGCATTGTACATGGTCACGCGGTATTGCCGTCATTCAAACATAAACATGCAAATAAATCCTGATAAAACAAATAGTTCTCAGATAAAAATATTTTCTTATTCTATATTGAACAGAAGACATTGTTCATACTTTATTGGATGAGTTTTACTAGATACATTCTTAAATAAAGTTATCATCGAAATTCATATATTAGATCATTTTGCGGCGAAAGTAAGATTCATTATCTTTGATTTTTTTTATTGTTTATGTTTTGTATTTTTTGGGCGACTTAACTATCATCAACTTATATGTTAAAGTGTGACATAACGTAAAAACTATGTAAATTACTTATGTTGAATATAATGACTATTTAAATTTAGAATTCACGTGTTTATGTTATTTAAAAAAATAATAGCAGTTTCAAATTAGGTTTTGATTTGGAAAATAATTTTTTATAAAATTTTCAGAAATCTGTAATCCTTCATTCCCAGCGTCAGCTACATATACGTTGTGTCATTCAGCCATGTCTTTCCTTTTTTAAAATAAATAAAATCATTTTAATGAACATAGCACAATTTTAACGTTTGTGATTTTTTTTGTATTTTGTTCATAATTTAAAGAAATACATTTTATTTTTTGCATATGATTTAACAATGAAGTCCTACCAAAATATCTTCTACGATAATTCTATTATCATTATATTTATAGGTGTTTTATGTGTATTGGAGATACACAGTTTAAATTTCCTTTTGTTTTCCTCCGCAGTTTTAAATTACTGTTGAAAACTGTGAAGGTTTTCAATTTTCATTTTAGGGGGAAAACTTGTCTATTTCATAAAATGTTATGGGACTTTTTTTAATCTTATTATAATTACTTATGTGCGGTAATATGTATGATATAGTTCTTACCTGAAACCTGAGAGTTTGTTCAAATGGCGGAATAATTTGCTTCAGGTTGATCTTGTTCGACGGATTCTGCAATGCCTGATTCTTCGGTACGATGTGCACAATCCAAGTATCCAAAGCCCCTGGAGAACAAAAAAATATAATTGTAAATTATCGTTAGATGAATATTTTACGTTAGGCAAAAAATATAAATAAATAACTGGTTGAGTTTAACAATAAGTAGGTACATAAAAAACATTAATCTCAAGACTTGTTTTAGTTGCTCAAGTTAATAGATTTTTTTCTTTGCATCATATTATGACGTATAAAAAGTTTGATTGGAAAAAAAAATTACATTAAGTTAACTTATATTTATTTAGCACAAACATTATAGGTTTTTAATCAATTATTTTTCATAACTTCATGTTGTCAATTTATCATTCGTTTTTTATTGGTTATAAGGGATAAATATTTCCAATATAATCAATAACATGCTTGTTTGTTAACAAATTGTCCGATAGCAAACATTACATCCATTATCATCATTAAACGAAATGACAAATTAAGCCTAATTGTCATGATGATGAAAACATAGTTTCTTCTATTTATACTGATAGCATCATTGGAGTGACGCAAGCAACACCTCACCCCAAGAGATTCAAGAAGGTTCTTCTGGCATATCTTCACAATTATGCAAAAACCAGTGCTGACTATGACACCACCTCTAGGCGGGTATCTCGTCAGTAGGAAACTACAACTATGTGTGAGTCAAAGGTGGAAAAACTGAGGCAATAGCACAGGAAAAGGGGATTACAAGTTTTTTATATAAGCCCATGATTAGGGATAAACCAGAGAAAATGCCATGCTGTACTTAAAATAAATACAGTTCAAAAGGTTTTACTCCTGTACTTATCAAGTTTACAATGCATTAGTAACAAATTACAATAAAATTGCATTATGCAATGTAGTGTCTACATTTTTATAGCACATGAACTCTGTGTTTATAGTTTGCATATGGAGTTTTGCAACCCTATAAGCCTGTCTTACAAGACTTTCATGTGAGGTCAAAAATATGAACCGTAAATATCTCTTGTTCCATGCATTGGGTGTGAGATTATTATGGGTGTAATTTGTCAGTATTAGTATGATAACGAAATGTAGTCCTGCATGTATCTACGTTATCTCAAATTGGGACATATCCATTTAACACATCAGCCGTTGTAAATTTTGGAATTAAAGCAGTCAATAAGGAACTTATTCTCCAAAATAGTCTTAAAACTAGAAAAGCGAAGAGTCCGTCACGCAGGTGCAGATTTTCCAAGTGCTGGAACAAGGATTCCAGGACGTACTTAGCTATTGTCTCCCATTAGTAAGAAACCTATCTAAACAGGAATTAAAATGTTAGCTGGGAATGAGATATTCATCGACCGAATTACTCAAAGCGAAAATTGGATTAGTAGAACCAAGGGAGTTTTCTGAAGGCTCAAACATAGAAAAAAGAAATATATATTCGAATTTGAGAAAACATGTCTAAAAAAAATGGTTGTAGGAAATTTAATATGCATAATAAATGACGGCTTTTAACCCCAATTCTCTTTTTCTTTGAAACGTGGAATATATATTAATATACGAGTATATAAATCTATGTATATATACGGTTTAGGTACTGGAGTTTATAGGGATAGAGGGGTAAATAAATACAAAATAACAATACATCTCGGTACCAATTAGGGATACAGAAGTTGGTATAAAAAAGAACTATAAACAATGTTTTTTTTTTCAACCTCATGCATAATAATGGAGATTTTGTTTTTTTACCTTCCTTAAAATCACGTATGATGAATAAACTGCATATTCTTTAAAAACTGAAATACATCACTCATAAAATTAAAAACTATAAGTGTGTCCCATATATTAGTGAATTTTCCTATTAATTTAATGCCGAAGATACCTCCCAGATTATGGAGCTTTGCTGGGGGCAGTATATAGTTTTAGTGCATTTTTATTAGGTAGTGCATGAAACGAATTATTTAATCCTGCTTCCTTTATTTTATGTAAGATGACCATACATAGAAAATAATGTAAGTCTTTACCAAGTCATATAATATTTCAGATAGATAAATACTTATGCGTACAAAATATTCTTTGTAAAACAACAAAAGGAACGACAAAAGTTATGCTCAGAACCAAAAAAAAAAGAAATATAACACTTTTTACTTGTTTGTTACCAGTGCGCTTATCATGTAACATTAAGATTGTACTTTAAAAGGATTTTTAACAGTGTTTCAGTAACACGGAAAATACATTACTACTGTGACGTCAAGAGCCTAATCAGCTGTGACGTCTAGACCTACCAGCCTGGCTCTGCTTCCATCTTGTAATTAGGGAAGATTAGCTATAGTACTAAGTTATTTCTGAATCTAGTTGAAATACAATTTTCCTTCAGAAACAGATAAATAATATATAATTCAAAAGAAATTAATTAAAACTCTGGAAAAATTTAAAGTTTGATAGAAAAAATGTGAGAATTATGGATTAATTATGCTACAAAAAATAAAGACGATTGTTTCCTGAATTACAACATCCATAAGTTCGGATGGATTTATATGGAACTCTTGGAAGTTAAAATTATATATTTTTAATTACCGGGAAAAGATGCATTTTATCATTTTTTATTTATGTTAGATTTGTTGGAAAACATTTCTTCTCACCGTTTAGGGTTACAGAATTTATTTATAGAGCCATAATGTTTTACGTTAAAAAAGCCTATGATTTAATATCTGTTACATAAAGACGGATATATTTACAATTTTTCTTATTGACCTCCCTTTCAGTTCACCCGCAAAAAATTTAGATCATATTTGTATTAATGATTCAATATGATTAAACGCAGAGATTCATAAATGTGTTTAATATTGTAGAGTTAGATAGATTTTATTTATCTAAGTTCTAAGGTGTGGGTGTGTGTGTGTGTTTGTATGTGCGATAGAGAAAATGGGAGCATATGATTGTGAATGTTTAAGATATTAAAAAATGTAATCTGTTAATTTTATTTATGTACATACTAATTTTTATTTACCTATTTGATTTTAGTTTTAATTTTAACCATTGAAACGATATAATTGTTTTCGTAATTTCATTTGACTTTATAGTTTTTTAGTTATCTCGTTTCTTTATAAGATTATTTTTTTTTTTAATATCGATCGAATATAACAATAACGTGCAATAACTGAAGTGTCGTGTTTTGAAGTGTCTCCGTCTTTCTATTGCACACAACGACGCAAGAATGTGGAACAGAGAAGGACTACATAGAGATACTTACTGCACAATGTATCCATAGTACTGAAGACCATTTAGTACTCTACTGTACACTCTCACTACTGGAATGCCAGTTGATTCGGACGGGGGAAGAACATTCCTGTCAAAGAATGAGAAGGTCACAGCCCAGTAGCTGGAATTCAGGTATCAGCCGACTATTGGGGATCCCCAATCTTATGATCGATTCGTGTCTCGAATGGGAAATATGTCCGATGGTCAAATAAAGGCCCCGAAAAACGGATCAGATTAATCTTGGGATACGCCTTCATCAAGATTCAAACTCTTTGCGTTGCAGTTGCGACCACTCAGCTCTGCCAAGATCTGCTCTTTCCAAGGTGATTCAATGGTTATTGTACGAGAAGCTATTCTAGGTTGCCATCAAAAAATTACTTCTTGGATCTCCACTAAAATACCCAACCTACATAGTGCGCGCAAACGCACACAAACATATACATATGCATTATCTACAATGTTCAATAAGCAGCATCTTATGCTGCTCATTGGATTTTATAAGAATTCAGTCAGTTATAAAAGCCAAATTATTATCAGTTGCAAATTTTTACACTAATTCTAAGTAAAATTTTAATTAAATACTTCCGACAAGTGGAAGGGATTAATTGTTCTTGCTAGTGAGGGATTTCGAAAATTCTTAATATTTCCGTTATTATGCGTCGGATCCGTTAAATCTAGGTATTATTATGTATAAATTTTGTTATGTACGCATTTTCACTATCATTATTATCAACCCAAAGACGAAAATTTACATTGTTTTTTTGCCCTTCAGAAAACCCCAAAAACTCGAAAAAAGTTGTATTATGAAGCACATTTTTTGAAGCATAAATAACAAATATCGATCCCACTTAACTTTATCTTTTTGAGATATACGTGCTAAGCATGGGAAATCTGCTTAGTTTACGGAGCCTTTGTGAGGTGGACTTTTTTACAAGTAATTCTTAAACTAAACATATATAACACACAGTTTCTCGAGTTTCAAGTCCAAAACCCGAAAACGTTTTGATAAAAAGGTTCTAAATATTTTTGAGAAAAATATCCTTAAAAATGTTGATATATAAATAACAAAAGCCCTTATAATGTTTCTTTACATTCCATCATTTTGTCCCTTTTAGAAAGTTCAAATTATTTAATTATGCTGATGGTCATCTCATGATATTCGTGCGGAAATAATTTTCTAGACCCAATGCAAGCAAATCATGAGTACGTCTCTCAAGAGCTGATTTCCCTTAAGACAAATCAATATGCCAAGCAAATTCCCTTAAAATGGTCAGTGCAGCCGAAAAGTATACACTATTTGAACATCAGGTACTTATTAGGTGTCCATTAATTATAAGGTTATTATACGTCATTTAAAGGTTATTTACGTCATTTCTAATCCATAATGCGGTAGCTAATGTTCCAAAAATAAGTGGAACGTCATTTCCTCGTTTTAGACATTTTTTGTGTATGTGAACTCTTCATCGATCTTTAAGACTCAATCCCTTACACAAGGGGCTCCAGTAGAGGCACGTGACATTCAACAGGTAAGGTAAGCCCGGGTCAGGACCATAAATGACATGTTGTAAATGTTGGCAGGAGCTAAACAAATCGTTACCCAACTAAATACGGTGTTAAAAGAAACTGAGGTAATTGCGTTTAATTTCCTGGGACGCGGCTGAACTACGAACGAGGCGGTTTCACAACCGAGAGGTAACCCGAATACAAATATCTCCCTTCCTCCCCCCGAAGGGCGATCCAGGTTCGGAATGCCAATCAGCTGACGTCCAGTGTTAACTAATGAAGCAAAAGGATGATTGTGACAAGGAGAGGACTACCTTGGATTCGGTGTTGGTCAAATCAGGTGCTTAAATCACCCCTGTCACCTTGTTGCCTCACTTTTAATCTTGGAATCATGATTTGGCGAACTTACTAAACCGAATATACTACTGAGGCCCTTCATATGACAAAAATAGCAAATAGTTCCCTCAGACCTATCCTAGTTTTACTAAATAACTTTCGCAAGTCCGTCAAATGAGTCAGCTGACTATGCTGTGAAGGCTTGGCTGAGATAGAGTGAAGGTTAGCTCTATCTTGGAATGTCAACCAACTGACGGTGAGTGTAGAGGCAGGAATAGGACTGCGTGGCAAGGAAATCAGTACCTTGGATTTAATGATTGCCAAATCAGGTTCCCCTAAAGGAAATTCGAATAGGTTCATGAAATGTCCATCAATCCTACCCAGGAGATGACGAAAATAAGGATCGTTCAAAATTACTGACGCTCAAGCGGTCACATTTTTTGTTTAATCGTTACCAAACTCGATATTTAAAAGTCTCACGTAAAACTAAATATCAAGTTCGTTAATGACTGAAATCAGACCAGTGAAAGGGGGGGGGGTTAAGAGGGGAAGAATTTCAAAAATTCGAAATATCTCCGTTGCTATGCGTCGGATTGAAAAATTGTATGAAATGCAATAATATATAAATTGCAAATGTAATGTTCTATAAATGTTGTTACATACATATTTTCTCTATATTAAACATTTACCGTGATATTTCCATATTTTAGTTTTCGGTCATCAGTAAACCCCCATCCTACTCATGTCATATTAACTATAAGCTCTTATATCATGAACCACTTCATTCTAAGGTTATATATCACTCTTCGTTGAAATATTACATTCTGAGATACTTGCAAATATGTTCTGTGATGACGTAATCAATTATGATTATACGCCCTTTACTCGAAAATGTGTATTTGATCTATACCATAATCGATATATAACCGTTTAGTTCAGCACTAAAGTTCATAGTCGCTAATGGCTGACATTGCACAAGGATGAAGGGACAAAGGGGTTTTTTGGAGGAGGAGGAATTCGAAAATTCAAAATATATACGTTATTATGAGTCGTATTAAAAACTGTTACTGAATCAATCTTGTTAAGCAACTGATGCGAAAATGAAGTTGTGATGTTTTCAGCATTCTCTCAGTATGTGTCTGAGAATTGTCAATATTACAAGTTGAACAAATGGGCGTGTCTGTCTTTGAAATATCTGTGTTTTAATTCGGGAACACACATTTTCTCGAGAGAACTATCTCCGCACTCACATAATGTTTGAAATTTAATGGTGACACGCAAATAGCATCCTTAATAGTTCGTAGTTGACTGAACTTGCGTCTACTTGGTTTGACATTCATCTAAAATAAGGTATTTTGCTTGTTTTGAAATGTATTCATATTCAAGCAAAGTTTAAATGATATAACGAATTTAATCCCGATTTCTGTTTATCGCGTAAAAGCCGCATTTCGTGTTCATATTTCCCATATGCTTGGATTCCGCGTATTCATACTTCAGAAGTTCTTATTTTGTATAAAATTGGTCGTTACTTTTTGTCCGCAACTCTTGGGTCATGTAAGAATTACGCAGAGTCTGTAGCAAGTTTTCCTGGTCCCTAAAATGTTTCTTCGTTTCTGATCATCCACGAAAGCTAATTTAACATTTTCAAAGTTAATCGCAATGGGAAATCCCAGATCCGAGAGATACTATATTCTGTAGTAGTGGAGGACGAACGTCACCTTCTGGGAACCCAACATTCTTCATTGATGATAATCTGCCGAGGGATAAGTCAGACACTAAAGAAAACACAAGGAAATTTGTGTAATCAATTTAAAAGTAGCTAACAGTGTCTCTACAAACTCTGATGATCTGCGATATTATCGCCTTGTAGGAGCCAAGGATGAATTTATATATAAATTTTGCCCAATTCCCCATTCCATTTCTTTTATGAATGGAACCCCACACACCAGATCAGCAAAGCCAGTATTTAAAAATGCATTCAATTTGCAATATAATTGGATACATCCAACTTTTCTATCTGACCCCCAGTAACTGAGATATTACGAATTATCCTACCTTCTATACCACCCCCACCCTGGCCCGATTTCAATCATTAACAAATATAATCTGAAACGGCCATGACCGTTTCATACGTCAAGTGATGACCTAGCATGCTCGACATTTATCCCATATAGTCAACACTTAAGATCATATTTGTTATAGCTGAAGTCGGACCTGGATTAGTGGTGGTTTAGAAATTGAGGGGGTAGAATTAGAAAATTCAAAATATTATCGTCAGATTCAAAATATTATGAGTCATCATAAAATATTATGGAACCAATCTTTCTAAACTATTGATTTTCTGCAAATGTTTCACTATGGATTTTTTGGTAACTCAAGTATTAAGCGAGTTATTCGTATTTTCTTGTTTTCTACTCATCGGTTTTTCTAAAAATAAATAGAGAATACGCGGTGGTATGAGATCACAAGTGTTATACCGCTACTTGGGAAATCTACTTAGTTTACGCAGCCCCTGCCTGACTTTTTAAGTAATTCGCACAACCTGTGTTAAAGAAAACATCAGGGATTACTTCCCAATCCTGAAAACATTAAAAGTTCCAAGACAATGGAACAAAATTATGTAATCTAATATTTATCAGCAATAAATGCCAAAAACAGTTATATAGACCAGAGCATGAAACTGGAACGAGTAAGCTCCTTCTGGGAAGATCTCCGCTAATTTGACTTACATAATTGTTGTGTAAGATGTTATTCTACAAATTAATAATTAATGGACCAATTTGGCTTGGGAAATTTTCCCTCGGCAAATCATAATAATTAAAGCAGAACCATTTAAATGCCTACAAGAGAAACCTGTTGATTTTTAAAATTAGCTACCTACTCTGATCACCTTCAGACCAAAAATCGTTAAACGTAGAGATCGCATGAAATACAGATTATTAGGGACTGCCATAACACGACACTAATGAGGTATCGGAGATGATGTTATGATGAAATATAACTCAGGTAGATAGAAGCAGTGTTAATAGTGATGATGCATTTAAGTGGATGAAGGTAACTCGTTGAAAACCCGACTTGGTTAATTATAATAGTACAAAGTGGACATTAATTATAAGAGATTAAAAGCTAAGTATTATATTAGTGGTATATATGTATATATGTATATATATATATATATATATATATATATATATATATATAAACATATGTGTGTGTGTGTGTGTGGTGTGTGTGTGTGGAAAAAGAAAGAGTAACTAACATATTTCTTGTCTAAAATCTCACTGGTAACATAATCGGTAAGAAAGACACGATGGCACATAACAGTTGTAGTTGCCATTTGAATGAAATCTATTTTTGCCATCTAGAGGCATCAGAATGAAGTTATTTCGGTCAGAGCTTAAGTTTTAACTCGAAACCTACGGTAATTGACTATTTTTTGAAGACGTAATTCTCTAATAAATAAATAAAAAAATAAAAAAAAAATAAACCTCCTCAATAAGACCTTGAGAGTTTGCAGGGAGGCAATAAATACACTATCCCGGCACAAACACATTTAGTTAGAAAAAGGGATGCTGGATGTTCCTCAGGTATCCTTGGGCAAGGACGCTATAGGGATCTGATGATAGCTTTCCGTGACTTGGACTGAGTCATTTTTTTGAACAAATTGTGACGCGTTTCACGCTCTTCACGACTCGGATCAATGCCATCATTTTAAGAATAAAAATAATTATCTGTCGGCTACTCACGAAAGAGTAATAATAATTTGCATATTGCAATACTTATTCTAACAAAGAACTAGCCTGAGGCTATAGTGTACTTACTTATTGGAATGGAAGGCTTATAGTATGTTTACCTATTGGATGGAAAGCTTACAGAATGTTTACCTTTTGGACTGCTAAGTTTACACAATATTTACCTATTAGAGTACTAACCTTAAAGAATATTTACCTTTTCGAGTGCTAACCTCATATAATATCTTCTATTGTAGTGCTAAGCTTATGGAATATTTACCTATTGGGTGCTAGGCTTACAGAATATTTACCTATTGGGTGCTAGGCAACATAATATTTACCTATTGAGTGCTAGGGTTACAGAATATTTACCTATTGGGTGCTAGGCTTACAAAATATTTACCTATTGGGTGCTAGGCTTACAGAATATTTACCTATTGGGTGCTAGGCTTACAAAATATTTACCTATTGGGTGCTAGGGAACATAATATTTACCTATTGGGTGCTAGGCAAACAGACTATTTACCTATTGGGTGCTAGGCAACATAATATTTACCTATTGGGTGCTAGGCTTACAGAATATTTACCTATTAGAGTGTTAACCTTATAAAATATTTTCCTATTGGAGTGCTTAGCTTACAGAATATTTACCTATTGGGTGCTAGGCTTACAGACTATTTACCTATTGGGTGCTAGGCTTACATAATATTTACCTATTAGAGTGTTAACCTTATAGAATATTTTCCTATTGGAGTGCTTAGCTTACAGAATATTTACCTTTTGGAGTGCTAATCTTGTACAAAATCTACCTATTGGGCGCTAGACTTACGATGCTATGCTTACAGAATATTTACCTATTGGAGCGCTAACCTTATAGAGTATTTACCTATTGGAGTGCTTAGCTTACACAATATTTACCTATTGGATGCTAGGCTTACAGAATATTTACCTATTAGAATGGTAATCATACGAATATTTACATTTTAGAGTGCTTAGCTTACAGAATATTTTACCTATAGGGTGCTAGGCTAACAGAATATTTAGCTATTAGAGCGCTAAGCTTATAGAATATCTTCCTATTGGAGTGCTACGGTTATCGAATATTTACCACTAGTAGAGTTAGGCTAATATTTTACTAAATATATACATAAACATAATTACATTTTATTTTAATATATTTGTATATTGGAATGCTAAGCTTATAGTTTATTTACCTAATGGAATGCTATGATTATATTCTATTTACCTACTGGGTGCTAGGCTTATGTAAAATTTATCTTTTGGAGTGCTGAACTTATATATTTACCAGATGTAGTGTTCCGCTTATATTTAAACGAATTTATATTTATATAATTACATTTTACATAAATATGTTTCTATTTACCTATTGGAGTGCTAGGCTTGTATGGGAGAATACCCGACTCCCCGTAAGGCTGCAGGACATTCCCAGCTGGTGATATCTTGTAGGCTGTTGTCACCTGCACTAGCAAATCCATCATCGGGGTCCTGTAAACAAATATATTTTATACAATAATACATAAAACAAAAAGTTGTAAAATAGGATTCATTTAATTTTAAAAGTAAGTGCTGAAACTCAATATCGTGGCAGTAGGGCCTGAATTAGAAACCCCAGAAACGATTAATTGGTCTGAACTCCATGCATATTTTTAAACTGATAGAAATACCGAAGAGCACGCAAAACACAAAGGACTTAGATTTGCGTATTGTACTCTCATGGGGCTTCTAAATATTGTTGTCTAAATTAAATTTGGTATTAGAAATAATAAACAATAATAATATTTAAAGCAATAAGAAACAATTCCTTTTGAATGAATTCATTCTCCTCCTAAATCTTTCATACATCCATCTCTACACTAGCTAAAGTCTTCTTTAAAAAAATATGCTTGATTAGCTGATTCCCGCCAAAACGAAAATCTTTTTACAAGATAACCGTAGTCAAATATAATAATCATATTATTTTGGGGCTCACGTTAGCCATGTGAGTTAAGGCGATGGTCTAAACCCACATGGTAAAACCTAGAGTGGCGAGTGCGATTCCCACAAGGGCAATAGGAATTTATTTAATGGCAAGCTCCTTAGACCCACCCTGGCTAGAAAAGGGTGGCAACCAGTAGATACCCCTTCCCAATTAGCCATTGTACCATAAAGTGGACGCAAATAAATAACAATATTAACGGTAATTATTTATAATATAATTTTAGCTGACCTATGAATGGCAATTATTTATCATAGGTTAAATGTGTATACAATATTTTTGAGATTTTCTCAGGGAAATACTCTGTCGTTCTCATGAAACTATTTTTCAAACTGTCCAGAATAAATAAAACTCTTTGGTACTTCTGCTTCCCACTTGGCCTGCCTCATAGTTTTGTGGGAAGTTAAGTGGTCATCTACAAGGATTTCTGACGTATTTTATGGCAGCACAGATCAAAGAATCTAAATCTTCATTCAAGTAACTACTCAGGATGCTTACCTTTTGCCTTAGGATGCTACGAACTCGCCGGGTAATGGCACAGCTAAATAAAATCTAGTGTACAAATCCCTCACTTGCGTTCAGCACATCTAGAACGCAGTCACAATACTTTTCCCCAGGTCACCACCCCCACTCCGCTAATTAAAATAGTGTTAAAAAAATGTTCATTTGAATCTTACAATTATTATTTCGAAATTCGACAAGCTTTTTTCTCTCATACAAGTGCTTTAGATTATTTTCTATATGAATATTCCTGTATATATTAATTATTCATTCAGTAAGTAAGGAATCCTTTCTTTTTTCAAAGAATATGTTCTCAGAATACTCATCATTATTTTTTATCCAGCAATTTATCTCAGTTCCACGTTAAATATATTTTATTGGAAATTAACTAATTAACATTAAACTGTTTCCTTTGAGGCACAATAATTTATTTTGAATTTTTTATCTTAATTGCACATCCGGTTGGAGAATTTACTATCTAGAGTACTTCATTATAATTGTGGATTACAATTTTCCATTTTGAAGAGAAATTACTTCAATGGCAATTGAAACTAACAATTTCAATTTGTGAAACTCCATTTTAATTCTGGCCTCCCGCCGGAGGGAGTTTATTACATTTCTGATGTAACTATTTTCACAAAATAATTGCGGACTCAGCCTGCTTTCACTGCAAAATGGAATCTAAACGCTAAAGGAAGCAGCCGTAATACGACCTAATAGCTGTGAGTTGCCATGTCTTTATACAAATTGAGTGAGAATGATCGTTCCAGAATATAGAAAGTCGCAAACTGGGGGATTACCATTTTCCGCGAGATATACCAAGTCTGATATCACAAAGCGGTTATCAGGTTCGATAGTCTTTCATTACTGATGATCCTGATTTTAATGGACCGCCTGTTGCTTAAATTGCCACAAAAAGAAGGCAATGGAGTGCTTAATTTTCGTAGCTAATTCTGAGCATTTCCCTCTGAAGAATTTTGAGGTAACAATACGAAAATACACGATTCCTTCAAATAAACGAGAATCTCTGAACATGCCAGCCAATAACAAGTTCCGCTTCAGTGAATATCAATGTGAATATGTGCATGATAGTTTGTAAATATGCTAACAAATATACTGATTAATAAATTAAAATGTAAATTCATATATTTTTTTTCTTTCGATGAGCAATCATTTTTTGGGTTACGAGGGAAGACTTTTTATAGACCCTTTGGTTTCAAGTTGGTTTTTATGAACTTGGTAAACCTAGAGTCGTGGGTTCAATTCAGACCTGGGGAATAGAAATTTATTTGATGTAAAAGACATTAAATAAAATCCTTAGTTATAAAAACCTGGCTAGAAAAGGTGTAGGTGGTAGATAACCCGCACCAATTAGTTGCATAAAGTCAATGTAAATAAATAGTAATAAGTATATAATAAATAACTGGAATCAGTATAGGTTCAATTTTACTTAATGCAAATGTTATGTACTAAAGGCCAATTTGTGCTATTAAGTCTAATTAGGACGGGTTATCTACAGGTTATTATCTCTTTTTTGAGTTCATCTATATATATATATATATATAAAATTGTAACCTCTGTCTGTACATTGATTTTTTTCGCAAAATTTCTCGGTAACTATTCGTTTCACATGTCATAGACACCATATCTGCATTTTGTTTCTTTCGTGTATGTTTGTTTGTTTGTTTGTTTGTTACCTTTTCACGCATAAACGGCTGAACCGAATTTTACGAAACTTGGTATATATATTACTACTAACCCAACTTAGACTTTTGTCTATATTAATTTTCTCTGATACGAAAAGGTGTGGGTGTTATAAGGGAAGCCTGAAATTAAAAATAGAGATATTTCGTTTTCTATTTTTTTTTCGGCAAATATGCACATAACAGAAGTTGTTTATTTTGTTATTTAGAGTAACTTTTGTTATATACACTTTTGTCGTATACCGAAGTTTAAATGCGTTATACGCTAAAAATTATAGCGGGAGTCAACAATATTATTTGCCAAAAAAGACTCAACCGGACTAAATAAAACTCGGTATGTGTATTAGCAGTGAGGCCTTC
Organism: Riptortus pedestris; assembly: GCA_019009955.1. Classification (NCBI taxonomy): domain Eukaryota; kingdom Metazoa; phylum Arthropoda; class Insecta; order Hemiptera; family Alydidae; genus Riptortus; species Riptortus pedestris. The sequence goes on along the minus strand of CM032230.1, from coordinate 56,989,391 downwards.
ATTATAATAAGCCATACCAACATTTCTATGGACGGGCAGGAGTGGGGGTTATAAGGGAAGCCTGAAATTAAAAATAGCGATATTTCGTTTCCTATTGGTTTTTCCGCAAACATAAACATAACAAAAGTTGTTTATTTTGTTATTTGGAGTAACTTTTGTTATATACACTTTTGTCGTATACCTATGTATAAATGAGTTATACGTTAAAACCTTAGCGGGCACTAACGGCTGAACCGAACTTAACAAAACTCGGTATGTCAATTAGCATTAATTCTTCCATGATTATAAGTTATATTAAAATTTTTAGGTTCGAACGGGAGGGGGGTTATAAGGGAGGCCTGAAATAAAAATTCACCATATTTACATGTATAAGAGACGGGAAATATAAAAATAGCGAAGACTGTGAAGAATTATCGAACAAATAATTCTATTATTAGCAAATCACCGGCAACGACGGGTATCAATCCTAAACACTGGGACGGGTAAATGTCAAAATATTGTGCAATGTACAGCCTGCTTAAAAATACCATCACCATTCAGCCTCAAATGAATACCCGGGCGAAGCCGGGTATCTGAGCTAGTCACTAAATAAATTTCTATCGCCCAGACAAGAATCGAATTCGCCACCCTAGGTTTACCATTTGAGATTGAGAACGTACCGCACACGGCCAACATGAGCCATTTTTACTTATTTGGACTATTTTGTATGTGTATTTTACAGTTTCGTCAAATATTGTGATAATCACTGAACAGTTAAGAGTGTTTAGATGAGCAGCTGGGCATTCTTTTCCTTCTATGTTTTATATGTCTATGGATTGTTAATCTGTTCGCTCTCTCCGCAGACTGACAAATGGAAACCAAATTTGGCAATTACATTAACAAAAAGAAAGCCGGACTGAATGAATCCTATGCTTAATGATTATACACCATTTTCCACTGGAAATTAGGTTTACGACTTCTGTATGTACCAAAGCTTTCGATTAATTAATTGCTCAGCCCCTGAGTGACGGGCTTTTATAAGTGAAGCGAATTTTTATTTCTGTGAGCAAATAACCAATGGTATTTCTTGTCTTTTTTTTAAAAAGGGTAATCTTGTTTTTCATGCATAAACCTTATCAAAAATTTGAAAATATACATGTCTAAAAATTATGCTGAATGTAAAAACTGGCAACTTCGTCTTGATGAGTAAAACCCCAACAGATCTATATATAATTATGGGATGCACGCAGGAAATTGCAAAACCTCGCACGGGTTTGATTGACATATATGAACCTCGTTAGGTCATTTTTACGGAGTTTGATAAATATGCACATAACAGTATTGAAAGAGGCTCTTGATAAGATAACAATGAGGATTTGCAGTGGCTGAGTTGGTTTTAAGGATTACTTCAAGTAGCTACCGCCATTAGCTGGTTGTGTCATGTCCCGATAATTGTGTTTTGCATAATGGATTAAGCACAACCGTCACCGATAAAAACAATTTGTCATGTCCTTCGGGCTCACAAGTTCATTTGTAAACTTAGAAAACAACGACTTCATCGCCATGGTCGTTAGTCGCGCATTCTCCTCCATTTTGAATTTAAGAAAACCCACGAACCGATATTTTTAGACATTGCTCACCAATGACTACTTTCCATGAATTCTTGTACAATAAATATTCTATGCTTAGTTCTACCATTACGACTTGTTTTCTAGGCCTGTGATAGGATGGCATATTTTTTCACGCAGAGATCTTTTTTTAACAAGTTTGGCATCTAACTGATCATCTGTTAAATCTCAGGGACCAAGATAAATACGGGAGAAAACATAGAAATAAATAATAAATGTGTCACCTGATGCAGGAAAAAGGTAATAGACCAAGAATGAAACTCTCAGGAAAAGCGTTCTAAACAACGCGTAAAACGTAGAGCTAAATGTCTAGTGAGTGTTCAAACATTAAGCGGTCCAAAACCAGAATTACGTCAAAGAGTTAGAGTGACAAGCAAGCACACAGCGAATAAAATTCAACTCAGTAAAACTAAACCCAAAAAAAAGTTCTCCCGGATGAAAGGACACTTCAAAATATTGTACAACTTTATTTTCATTTTAAAGAAATTCAGAATCTGAAGAAAAATAAGTCACAATGCTTTCTTTTGAAAGTTTTGATAAGTGACACTAGGTTATGCCGATTGTTGAGTGATCGATGCTGTAGGATACAGCAATAGGGAACAGAAAGATGAAGAAAGGCTACATTTTTTTTTTTAGCAGATTTCCCTTAAGGGAATCAGCTATTGAGGTCGTACTCATGACACGATTTTCGAAAAATTTCCATCGGTCTTACCCGTTACCTCTATAGTGGTATAATTGTTACCTCTATTATTGTTATAACGTTACCAAACTAGACACATATGTGTTTTATGTAAATAGAATGATCGAGCGGCTGAATCGGACTGGGTGGGGGGGGGGGTTAGACGGGGAATTTCGAAATATCTTCGTTATTAGAAGTCAGATCGAAAAAGTGTATAGAAACAATATTATTACAAATTTAGTTGCCTATAATGTTGTTATATAAATATTTTCTTTATCATGAATATTAACCGTGATATTGTTTTAGTTTTCACCCTTCAGTAAACCTCCACTCCAACTCATTTCATATTAACAGTAAGCCATTATATTATGAACCACTTTATTCTGAGCTTAAATACCAAGTATTGTTCTCATTGAACTTTTTCATTTTGAGATAAATGCAAATACGTGACGCACTTGGGAAATCTGCTTAGTTAACACAGTCCCTGCGTGACGGACTTTTTCCTGATCGGCAAGGTTAATGTCAGTCAACGGACGGGTACGTACCGGCATTTTACTTGAACAATTTATCATGACATTCAAAGAGTCTTTATATTATAAATCGCGTTTCAAACATGAGCAGCGCCCTTGACAAATTGAAAATCACTCCAACTATCTTGAGCCTCTCAACTAACCTTAACCGTGCTGTGGACTAATTAGAACGGCTGAGAGTAGCTGATCGTGGTTGCTAGGACACACATAGGTTGATCTAGTTCGTGCAGGATACCCAGGGCAATCTTAACCTTCACTGCTTAGGAGGTCCAGTCATGGTTCTCATGGCCCCACATCATTAGAACTATACAAATATCTACAAGTATACCTTGTTCTGCAGCATATCTGTACTCTTTTTAGCAGATTTCCCTTAAGGGAAATCACTTATTGAGGTTGTACTCATGACACGATTTTCGAAAAATTTCTTAAAATGTCCATCAATCCTACGTAGTAGATGACGAAAATGAGGTCCTTTCAAAATCAATTTCGATGTCAATGGACCCATGATTGACCCAGGATCAAATGTCGATGTCCAGGAGATAACGAAAATGTCCATTCAAAACTATATATATATATATATATATAAGTCTGTAAACGCTTTGGCGGTCGCGAGTTTAGTTAGACCGTTAAAAAACTGGATATTTAATCGTGTTATGTAAAAAGAAAGATCAAGTTCGTGAATTTCTGAAATCGAACCTAAGGGAGGGAGAGTTTAATGGGTGGATTTTCGATAATTTTACTAAACATAGGATCGAAAAATTGTATAGAGCCAATCTTATTGTAAATTAAAAGTATTGTATATATTGCTATATTCATTTATTCTCTATCTTGAATATCAACGGAGATATTTGCTTTTTTCAGTTTTCTGCCGTCAGTAAAGCCCCACTACATTATCATATCATAATAATAAACTGTTACATCATGAACCATTTCATTCCAATGTTAAATAAAAAATATTGTTTTCATCGAACTTCTACTTCGTGAGATATATCCTAATACGCTCTATCCCCCCCCCCTCCTTCTTTTGGTCTTGGAGTACTAAAATTTGAGTGACTGAAGGTAAAAGTTATGCTGATTCACTATAAATTACAGTACAAGATATTGTAAATAGTTTTCAATAATATTAATATGTTATATTCTGATATATTTCAGTAATTGTTTTTCTTTATATTTTTATCTATCTGTTCACCTTCCAGCGGTTATCAAACCTGCTTATTTACCATTCAAAGGCTTTCCGTTGAAAGGTTATTAAAACTGACTGAAAGATTTCTCATTAGCGTTGGTATTTATTCGCTTAATATCCACGGTGGTGTTAAGAGTTACCAGTGGTCAATCCGTTAAGAAAAAAACAAGTAGTAATAATGTGCATGCTACGTGGATCAAGGAAATTAATATTGTCTTCTTGGAGCAAATATGTTTTAGTAAATATTGGAAATAATTCCAAATAAAGAAAATGAAATAGGAATGGCAAGTCTTTATATGTCTGACAAGAGTTTAATTAACATTGATTTTTTTTTCTATTCTTTTTTTCCCAACTTACCTTATAGTTAGGTAGGCAAGAAGGCCACATAGTAATTGTGGGAAACCTCTGATTTTTGTAATTAGAATTTCAATCCTTAGAGTACATCTATCGCATGGACTACAGTTAGTTGTTCCGTTTACATAATTACTGTACCTTCCTTTATTTTCTATGCTTCATATTCACACACACACGAATATTAAAAATAGTTCCAGAACGTGACATATCAGAAGTAGGAGTGATAAAGAGGTTCCTTCGAGGAGAACCGTAGCCAACTAAGAAAGTGACTGGCATCGGGCAGCGTGAAATTAAATCTTTTTTAAGGAATATTGGCGAGTTTGGAAGAGAAAAAACTATCAAGAGAGAGCTGTGGACGATGTCGGAAATGAGGCCATTCTTCGCCGTACTCCTGCGGTCCAACCACAAACCTGAATTAGTTGGCCGGTCTCGGCTTTCTTAATACACTTTCAGAAAGTTTCAATCAAAAGAAATAAACAACACGTTAATAATATTTAAAAAAAGTATTGTAAACCATAATGAACCAGAAAGAGTATAAAAAATATAATTTTCAAAATACTGTTTTATAGATATCTTCGATTTAGAAGTGCGATCCAAAGATATTGTTGGATTTGACATTGATAGGAAATAACTAAAGATTTTCCAGAAACCATGGTAGCCCTTTGAAATAAAAATAAAGCATTGACAAACTACCCTTTGCCACTCAACTAGAAAATTAGAGTTACTTGTAAAAATATTTAAGTTTCTTTTTAAAATTAATAAATTTATTTTAGTTGTAGGTTTTAAACATTTTTAGCTTTCAGAGAGGAATGAAATCGATTAGAACTCTGCTTTAGGTCTTCAGAATGGGAGTTATTTTTACTTCAAAAGAAATTTACTTTAATGGGACTATTGAACAATGGTTTAAAATATTGTCCATTGCGTGAGGGAGGAAAGAGAACAGAATTCCAGTTCCTTAAATACCTAGAAGTATCTCTAGTAGATTTTAAAACCAGACAAGAGTTCCGTTATTAACAATTTTATTTCTATTAGAAAAATAAAGTTTAATCCTGGAGAAATATCTTAGATGAAGTAACTTGGAAAAAAGAGTGATGACAATTATTTGGTAGTTACTAAAATTGATATTTGTTTTTTTCAGGGAAATTAAGCCATTTATGTCGTCTTTGAATTATGAGTTCCACGACAACTGCCTCTTCGAAAATGAAATTTATTTTACTTCCTCACAACAATTTTCAAAAACAGAATAGCAATGTATAGTGCACTTGCCTTAAACTTTTGCAGTAATGATTGGGTTCCTCTGGGAGACAAGATGCAATGTCTTGAAAAAAGAAAAATCTAACTGTGTTACCTTACAAATTTTCCTGAAAGCTGAAAAACTTAGGTTAATGGAATGATCGGCGTAAGTTCTCTTCATATCCCAACTGAAGGAAACTCACCTCATCACGAAGAAGGCCTAAAAATCGGCACAATAAACCCGTTTGCCAATATGTTTTCCATTTTAATTGAAAACAAACTTCTTCCTCGAATTCCTACGATCAATTAATTATTTACTATATAGCGTTTGCTGTGTGCTAGTAATATTTCCCCCTTTCAAATATGTGTGTACTTATAAGTGCACGTAACTTGCTTCCTACTACTAAAGGGTTTCTTTGACCTTATCAAATGGTATTGTGAACCTATCAATCACTGTAACCTTTTTATAATTTGTACTATATTATGTCCGTGTCTATTAATCATGAATTCTTGTATATTGTGATTCCCATATTATATGTTGACTGAAAATGTAATTCAAGTCGTTAACGAGAGCCTCAGATTTCCTTCACTCCGAACATGAGTCGAAATTTTTATTTCTTTGAGGCATGAAATGATAGCTTTAGCCCCTCCAAACTCACAATTCCTTAATTATTTTAATAAGTATCGAAGAAATGTTCGCCTCTTCGCAAGCACAATGTAAATAACCTGTTTGACGGTTAGTGGTATTTTTTCCGACTACCATTCGGGTGACAAAAGGCCGATAACATCCCTCACGACAGCGTAATGTGTGGACATGAATTTCTTTGATCAAGTATTGAAGGAGAAGATAAAAAAGGCAGAGTCGTGATGATTTCATCTCAAAAGCCGGACCTCGCCTGAAGATTATAGCTTTTACTTGTGAGTCACGTTAGCGGAATATGGGCCATTAGAATAGCTATATTGCACTCTGCTATTTCCAGATTTCACTAGTCAGGTGGGCGAGCCATTTTGGCTTAAAAAAAAATCAGATGTGCTACTTGATAATGTTCAAAGATATGATGTGATAATGCGTTGTTATGTTCTTTGGTTTTTAAAGGCAGACTAAAAAAAAAGGAACATAACTACTAATACTACAAGCAATAAATGTTCATAAGAGTTCCTAAAATGTACATTACAAATTTCCTTTACTTTGATATGTTAATCAATACCTTAGTAGAAAGTTGTATATGTCGAAATTGGTCGCAATGCGCAACAAAACTCGAATGGTTTCCTTGCAAATTATCTGTATCTGAAATATCTAATGCTATCAGTAGCACACTGCCTATACTTACAGTGGTTTTAGGTTCGTCACATCCAAAAAGGAATATACAATAGAGGTAGAATTTAAAAAGGGTTGAGAATGGATAATTCAAATTATGGAATTTTGAGAAGAGTAAACTCATTATTGCAGAATCTCAGCAAATTCAGAATAAGGCAATTTTTAGAGACCTATAAGACTTTTCATTATAGGCTGCAGCGGCATGCCATTTTTCATGAATTTACGTCCTCTTGTCGAAGGATTATTTACATTATAGAGTAGCAAACATACGGACGAACAAAATAATAAGTCTACTGTGTCAGAGACTACGTACCCAAAAAATTCAAATTAGACACTATGGATATAAGTGCTTTTTGAAGGTGACTACTCTAGGATAATCTTGAAGACCCCTTCTAGGCCCGCATTTTCCCATCTGTAATCAGCTAACTGCCAGTCCTTGACACTCTTCCGGCCAATTCCGAAAATTTGCGGCAATCAAAAGCTGCGAGATATCTCATCGATATCTAGATTGTAATCACGCTGGAGATTGGTGGCAGCTGATTGCTCCTGGATAGAGTTTATGCAAACCCTAACCATCGGTAGGATCATTGTTGATCAGATGTAGAATAGAATGGAAATGGATGCAATAGGATGATCTCAGCTGCCCAGGAAGTAATCTTATATCACTGTTGCCACACATAGGGGTTTCATTAAGTTCTACAGTTTTTGTAGCTATCTATGGAGTAAAATTTGATAGTTGATTTCGTAGGATAATTTAAAAAATAGAAAGATAATAGGAATTTTCGTCTGCTAAATTAAAGGAGTCTCAAAACAAAACTGTATTTATGTTCAACAATTTAAAATAAAGTATCCCTTTCCAGGATTTACTACTCTTTTGTAAATATTTTTCACTAATGTAGGTGAAGTGCTCAAATTAGTAAAATATCCTCTCACAATAGGTGTCAATTCCTTCGTAACATAGATCACCTGGGGCTTAATCTCACATGGTAAACCTAGAGTGGCGAGTTCGATTCGCGGCCTGGGCAGTAGGAATTTATTTAGTGACGTACTCATTAAATAAAATTCTTAGCTCCCTGGCTAGAAAAGGGTGGTAACCTGTAGGTTAGGTTGCGGGTTTATGGGCCATCAACTTCTAGGTTATTACGCCGTTCAACTATTGTCATTTATGTTAAGTAGTATATAGTAGTTAGGGTTTAGCGTGAAGCGTAGAGTTGGATTTTTTTTTTTTTTTTTATTATTAACTGAATCACTTTACTTAATGACTATATTTCAATACTACTATAGTCTTATAAACTAACATATTTAACCACTTTTTTTATAATACAATATACTTAATCACTATATTTTAATACTACCATAGTCTTACAAACTAACATAAGAATCTTATAAAGTAACATATTTAACCAGTTTTTTTTATATTTTGGTTTTTTTTTTTTTTTTGGTAATCTGTAGACAACCCGATATTAAACATAGTAGCATAAAGTGGACGTAAATAAAAAAATAATAGATCACCAAACTGTTATTATAAGAGAACGTTTATAATTCAGCAAATTTTCATGATGAGATATAATGAAACTTTTAGACTGCAAATTTTCTATTTAACCAAATGCCAATGGCAATTCTGAGGAATGACTATACCCTTTTTTGCCATGAGCAAGTTAGTTTAAAATACTGTTTAAAGAGGATGTCTGTCTATCTCTGGTTATTTTATTATTTTGTAAAGTAATATTACTGAAAATTAATTAATTTTGGTACCGTAATGTTTTGTAATTTTAAATCGATTGATGAAGTATTATTAAAGGGCATTGAAAATATCCTATCACTAAATATTCAACTAGAGGTTTAAATTTCGTTAATTATTTCTTACTAATAGTAACAAGAGGAATTCAGAGTTAGAATACCACCTGTGTGTCATTGGAGAGTGGGGATGATCTCATCTGGACAGGAAGCATCCTTGCATCCGTGTCCTGTCTCCCGTCATTACCAATATCCTCCCTTCCTGGCCCACATCGCCGGACCAACTCTCTCTCCGAACTATTCCAAGAAAAGCCCTGACTCGCCAGAGTGAAAAGCAGCACGAACAGTGAATGCGTGGTGTAACGCAACAATATTTCAATGAAGGTATTTGTTATTATTCCATAACTTGCATCTACATGAAAATGAAGTCTAATTCTAATTAAAGCTTCTCCCACAGCTCCAAAAAATCGAGAAATAATAAATGAACGATTTTAAAAGGAAATAAATAATAAAATTACATTAAAAGGGCTGATGAGTGTACTGACCTTAACAGTTACACCAAAAATGGGAACAGGTTATAATATATACTATATGAATATTCATATAGTATATATATATATATATATATATATATATATAAATCGCCTTAGCGATGTTAAACATTAAATCGAAAAACATTTGATGAGTTTTATATCCTTTAGTAGGCCAAGAAGAGAATAAACGAAATTTTATGTACAGAAGCCTTGCTTGTAGAACACGGAGAGATAAGAGAAACTGAAAAAAAAAAATCGGATGTGGGCACCTCATGAGTCCTTAGCACACCTGTTGCTTAAATTAAATAAACAAAGCTTATGAGTGCATTTCGTTATTTGAATTTGGATGTGATACACCATATCTCCATTCCAGAGAAGCGTCATAGATGATAATTTATGGATAAAGAAAAAAGATATTGAAATTCTTTGTATGTCCAATAACTGCTGAGACATTCGTATGTTCTTATTTCCACCCACCTCAAAACCTACCCTCTCCCTAAATCGATTTTGATCGAAATGGGAGTTGTCACAGCAATAACAAATACGAATTTTAGCAGATTTGTTTAAGGGAAATCAGCTATTGAAGCGATACACATGACGCGATTTTCGAAAGTTTCCTCAAATGTCCATCGATTCTATCTAGGAGATGACGAAAATGAGGTCCGTTCAAAAATGTATATTGTTGTTTTTGTTTATTATTATTTACGTCCAATTTATGAAAATTTGGCTAATCTGGAAGGGTTATCTACAGCTACCGTCCTTTTCTAGCCAGGGTGGGCCCAAGGAGATTATTTAATGAGTCCGTCACTAAATAAATTTCAAGTGCCCAGGCTCCACCCATGCCAGATCTAGACCAACGCCTAAACTCGCACGGTCAACCTGAGCCCCTGAAAAACCACACACATATATATATATATATATATATATATATATATATATGTTGACATTCTAGCGGTCCCTATTTTGGTGTTTGATCGTTACCAAACATGATATTTTAACGTTATAAATAAAATTAAAGATCAAGTTCTTTAATGACTGAAATACGACTAGTGGGGGGGGGGTTAGAGGGGGATTTCGAAAATTTGTAATATCTCGGTTAATATGCGTCAGATCGAATAATGTTATAGAACCAATATAATTGCAAATACAATGTTCTATAAATGTTGTTATTTACGTGTTTTCACATCTTGGTTATTAACCTTGAGATATTTGCATTATTTAGTTTTCGGCCTACAGTAAACCCCCACTCCTACTCATGTCATATTAACATTAACCTGTTATATTATGAAATACATTATTTGAAACCTAAATACAACATTTTGTTCTCATTGAACTTTTGCGTTCTGAGATAAATGCAAATGCGTGACGCACGTCGGAAATCTGCATAGTCAACGCAGGCCCTGCGTGATGAACTTTTTAGCATTATAATTCTACGTACATATACACAGATGTCACTAGTCATAATGAATTTACCTTTTTGTCAGTATTGTAAAGGTCCGCGGTGTTTCAAATACCTGCTCCCGCGTTGGACTACGTATATTTGCGGTAGACTAATAGAGCAATCCAGTTTGCCTTGTCGCTTTCGGTTAATTGTGAGAGATCGGCGTCCAGTTTCTGACTGACGACCGCAAAAGGGGTGAAAGAACTGGCCGTAGAAACCATGGGAGCGAGCTTTTTCTTTCATCTCACTTCTTCTATAAGCTGTAATAACAACTTAATACCGTGCCTCGCACTTATTGCAGGAAATGAAACTTGAGGCTTGGAAAGTGCTTCACGACTGTTCTAGCCGAAGCTATGGAATCACCATACTGAATACGAAACGTACTTTCTGTATAATGGTAACTTTATAGCAACCAGTTTTGCTCTTTATGTTCACCATGATCAGGCAACAGAATTTCTCGCTATTTGAATATTATATTGGAGTTGGATATTTAAATATTTTTATTTTTTTAGGAAGATGTACATAACTATTAATCGGAGCTCTATAAATGAATAATTATCCTTCACAATTAAATAGTTACCATACTCATTTCATCGAATCATGAAATTAGGATCTTTTAACTATTCCACAAGGAAATATATGAATTTTGACTTCCGCAAAGGAAGAATTGTACTGAGAAAATTTTAAGAAATCAAATGGTGCCCATTCAGATATTTTATTTAAATTTTATAGAAAAGAAGATTAACCTTCAGAAGTCAGCACATCACTATTTATAAGTGCCGTTGCAAATTCTGTAAAATGTCGCGGTTTTGACCTTGATTTCCTATTCGGTGTAATTCAGGAACGTCTGCCAATTGAGTAAGTAGCTCCTTGAATAAAGAACTAATAATTTTCAGTTTGTGATCCAAATTAAGTCAAGCTTACTGCTTTTCCTTTCCACCGAAGTACTTGACCTTGAATCGGTTCATTTCCAATTTAGAAGACTTCAAAATTACTTGAGAAAATCCTGTTATTTTGAGTTCGATTGATCAAAAAATTTTACTTAACCAATTTTGATGCAAACATATTCTACATACTTGTTATTCTATACATTTGTTCTTTATCTTATAACGCAGTATATTAGTTTATTTTTTTTTTGTTTCCAGTATTGTGTGAACTAACCCCAAGTCTTGTGTATACTCCTACTAATTAGATATTCACTAAGAGCCCTTGTCCCACTTATCATTAAATTTCAAGTTACATAGGTTCTTTATTACATTCTAAATGGAGAACAGGTGGTGTCAGATCATTAACGTGTCCTGCACGTGGAAAATCAGTTTTACTTATTGACCCTTAACGTGACGGACTTTTATTTGATCGCTACTAGTGACTTTAATGTTATCGTACATTGATTGATATGTCTTATTATACATATAACTGACTGTCAAATCAATGTGAAACTGTTTTATGTCCCATATCTACGGCGATTAGAATGAGGTGGGGGTAAACTTCTATTTAGTACAATCTATTTACTCGGTCATGTAAAACCGTAAATGTAAAAAAAAAGAAAGAAAACCCCTTAAAAACCTGAGGTTTTTACATATTTTCTAGTTTGCAACCTAGAATATAAAAAAAAATTATACCTTTGTATGTATTCTTATGTGCGTTGTAGAACTATTTCATTGTAATTCTATATTTTTGGTAAACATTTGTATGTTATAGATGTGTTAGTGTGTGTGGAATATATTGGCTGCTGTCAGTTAGTAATTCAGTCATGGGGTATGTCCTTGGCATCATGAGCCTATGTGTCAGGTATTTCTGGCCGATCCTGAGTATGGCAAGGACAACTTCCTCCAGTCTAGTACTCCGATGGCTCTTAATTGTACTTTGAATACTGCAGAATTAATGATAAAAGATGACAGGAAACCACCCACCCCCTCTTTCTTTCCCTTTGTTATTAGTGGCAGTTTGATAAAGGGAAAAACAAATTCCGGACAGTTGATTTTATTTATTTATTTCAGTAATCGAAATTCGGGACTGGGACGTATCAGTTAAATTTTTATCATGAGTTTATCATATTTACGTAGGTATGCTCATTTCTGCAAATATTTTCAGTATTGTCCTGCATTATAATTTTATGAAAATGTTGTCACGTTTCAAGTAGTTCAATACGCGGTCTATATACTGGCTATGGTCATGTAGTAATTTGGTCGAAGTGTATGGTAGGTCTATGTGAGTCCATAAATAGCAGTCAGTTAGTATATGTTTTATATTTAGTCTAGAGTGACAGTGTTGGCAGTAGGGTTCGTCTTCTTCTGTAAGTGTGAGTCAGTCGTGAATGGTCAATTCTTAACCTCGTTAAAACTACTTCTTCTCCTCTAAATAGCCTTTATGAGGAAGGCCATTCACGAAGTCTATATTTCAGTTCTCAAAGTTTGTTGTCAGTTGAGGCAAACCAAGATTTCTGCCATGAACTGAGTGTCATACGTTCTGCCGGACGTTTGATTTTTATCCCTAAGAGTCTTGACGTTTGTCTCTAAAGCCATTTTGAGGCCTTGAGGGTGAAGTCAACAACAACAACAACAAGCTAATCGTCTCGAGAGGTGAGGAAGGACGAGCACCAATGATAATGATGATCTCAGAGGGATAGGTGATGAGTGACCTAGATCCTCCCGGACACACCTCCCTCGGCTCATCACCAGTCTATACATTATTCAACCCATTCTCAAGAGGTCAGGACAAGCAACGTATTACTGCGCACAAATCGGAATTTCATGGCTAAAATCTAACACGTATTCTGACCTTTTTTTACACCCCAAATAAGAGGGAGAAAGCTTCAAAACATATCGCATAAGTGTTCCCTCTTTGTACATCATGCTTATAATAAGATTTAATTTTTCTATTAAGGACGCCCACTTTTATCACACTTCTACCTCATGGCTAGAACAGAAAGACCACTCTGTAGAACACCCCACGAAGCATTAACAAACTTCAGGAATATAGAATTAACTTACGAACTGCAGGAATATAGAATATTTACAAAATTCTATATAATATGTACGAACTTCTTACAGACAGGAGCCTCAGCCTGATGAAATATTAAACCACCTTTAAATTAAAAAATCAGAAAATTATCTTCTCCCCTAATTTGATATTGATTTAGTGAGTAATTTAATATAATATTGATCTCATGTAAAGCAACATAGAATAACTACTGGAATCTCTTGGCTGGTGGGGGATGATGTATACATCCATGGTTGAAAAAAGTTCAATACCTCCACTAGGTTTTAAATGTTTGCTCCAGAGCTAGGGCTTTCGAGGACTCTTTCTCTATAAATCGGCGATGTTGGCTCTCTCCAGATGCTTTGATTTCATCCAGAATTTGACCTAGACTTACAGAAGATATCCAAACAAGTTAGATAAAAGTTCGCCACACAGGAGATACGTCAACTAAGCAGATTTCTCACGTGCTGGAATGACGCGCTTGCAATCTCCTCTTCGTCTATTCTGCACTTCTGCAATAGTAAGTAAGCTATGATAACATGAATTGTAAATATAAATCGAGTACGAGATGTTTAGTGACTCTGCTACTCAAAGGGAAATTTGGATAAGTAAAAGTGGCATTTTACTGGCGGCTAAAATAAAAATTACTCACTTAATAAGTTTGAACGAAATCACCTCGTCGCGGGCGCTCCTAAATAAATAAATTCTACTTCAAGAAAACAGAACTTGTAGAAAGTTCAATTGGCAATATGATTCGCTACATTCTTTTATGCGACTCATGAAAACGAAGATATTTTGAATTTTGCTTCCCTTCCTCTTTCTCCTGGCCCAATTTTTCTGTTGACAAACTTCATCTTTAGTTTTACATCAGTAGCTTAAATATCGAGTTCGGTAACCATATACACAGATTGTGTCCGCTAGAATGTTAACAGAGAAATTTATATCTAAATAAATCTGAACCGACATCATTTTCATCATATCCAAGGTAGGATCCATGGACATTTGAAGAAATGTTTGGAACATCGCTTCTTAAAACAACTTCCATAACTGACTTAATTAATTGTAATAGGAGAAAACTGCTAATAATGTAGTTACGACAGGAAGGAAGAGAGGTGGTCTGTTTATTTCCCAAAAAAAGAAAAGAAAAATACGTCAAATAAAAATGATTATTTTGACCTCTGGAGAATAGAAGGAAGGTCGTTCCAGGATTTTAAGCCCGCTAATAGATGAAGGTACCCATGGTCCGGTGAACACGTCTAGTATGCAACCTCCAGCATCATACCTTCTCCAGCTATCATCTTACAAAGGCAACATACGAGGCTGTTTAAAAATCCTATTGTATTCCTAGATAACTGGAAAAAACACAATGAAATAGCAATGCTTCAAAGAGGGAGATTAAAAAAAAAATGATAGAACTTCGTCTTCAACTAGTGTTCTTAACATTTTAGGGGTCAATCAGCTACTGATCACGCACTCATAACAATACTAGAAACATTTCTTGAATATTACAGGAAAAAAATGTGGTCCGATTACATTTATCTATATATCAAAGTATAAGATGAAAACCGCTAAACATGGACATTTATTTAATATTCAATAGTCACCGATCACAGATCACAATCTGCTAACATGGTGGAGAACGAGCCAGTTCATAATATGTGGTTTGGATATAGCCACCTGTTGTAGACTACCATTGTTAAAAAAAAGAGTACAAATCTGAAAGATGGACTTATAATTATTTCCTATCAAGTTTCCACTCATACTCAGCGAAACTATGAACTTAAAATATTCTATCCAACAATAAGTGCTCTGTGATATATAGATAGCTCTACACAATAAATGAATGAATAAAGAGAATTCCGAGGAAGCCGAATGTATTCATTAAAAAAATTCTGCACTGGAGTTTAAATATCCTGGAATCCTCAATCATGGTGTGGAATCCTCATCTTGGAGTTAATTTTTATAAACGACAGATATGATAATTAAACATTATTGAAACACAATATTCCAACGGGCACACAACAGACTGGACACATTAAAACCATTTATTAGCAGGAAGATCTTAATAAAACATAAATATATCACATTACTTTTCTCTCCCTATGACATGCTTGTCCGGCTCGACACCAGTAACTTGAAGATTGTTGATTTTCCAAAATATTACTCTGAATAAAATAAAATGCACCTTGGTTCATCAGAACAAAACGTGCTCGGTGTTAACCACTTGAGATCCAATTATATCTCTATAAGGATGACTTCACAGTCACCAATTTTCAAAAACAGGTGTCACCCCGTAGTCCCAACTCTTTTCTTCAAACCAGTCTACAAATTAAGGTAAAATATTTTATAAAAACCAATCGGCACAATGTAAAGGCACGAGAAGCTAGTTAAATATGGAAGGAACAATTTGTTTGTACACTAATTTTAAGACTAACAGAGTAAGCACTGACATTCTGTTTCCTCTAGTATGTTGGTCACTTAACGTTTTTTTAATATTATCGGCTATACTGTAAGATACATCTACGTTTCCAAACTAAACTGATTCTCTATCCAATAAAGGTGATTTAGATAGAAATGAATAAACGGGAAAAGCTAACAGACCGACATTGTTCGTTGGTCTACCGGTCCGGCTGGAGATTGTCTCTATGTCATTGTCATAGCACAAAACCGCGAATCTTGAAAAACGAGCTGAATAAATGTATTAGAATGAACAGGAATGCAGCTATAAGGTACATGTTTATCTTACCGGCCTAATCTTTATATTATAGTTATCTTTATCTTAATCCTGAATTAATTATGGGTTAATTGCATTTTGATGCTTCATCGATACGATTAGGCATGGTCTTTTTATTGGAATACATTATATGCACATTTCCGACCAGTGATCTCAGCCAAACGGATGTTACTATCTAATTCCATCATAATAAACGCTACATCGTTTGCTGGGTTGCTCCGTTTTAAGAAGATAAGTGCAATGTCGAATATTTAAGCAGGCGCGTGAGCAGATTACTAACGAGAGGGTTATATGTATGTCATGGCCGATCCCTGGCAGAGCATCCAATGTTATATAAGATAAAGGAATATTCATTATTTGCCTTTGAGGTTAGAGCTATTAGTATTGTTAGCGGAGAGAAGCACCTTGATTGGATAACAGCTGTGGATTGGCAGCCATATTGTCGTCCCTGCCAACATTTAGCTCATTCATAAGTACGTGCCATTTCCAACGTCTACTTTTACGAGTTTCGGACGAGACCTTGACTGTGACCATTAATACCATTTTCGACATGAAAAATCATAAAATATTAGCAAAGATTTCCACTAGCAGCCATTCCAGTCGTTAATGAATTGAAATTTTAATAATTTCCAATTAAAATATACAAATATATTAAGTCCGTCATGTAGGCGAAAACTAAGCGTATTTCCCAAAAGCAATTCAACATCATATATTTCCAAATGGAAGAAATGTACCACTCATTAAATGAAAACGACGAAGTAGAAACCTATCTCATCTCACATTGAAATCCATGTTCCTATCTTAGCAAAGATCTTGTGAAAACAGTAATTAATGTTTATGTTGAGGTACAAGACATTTATTAGTGTATTCGAATATTCCAATAGCGGTCTACATAAAAGTAAAAAAAACTATAAAATGTAAATATCTATAAAACGTTTAGTAAGACGTAAACTATAAATAGACCATTGTGGTAAATTTAATACTTATTACTTAATCTATTATAGTGATAATGCAAGCACTTTTTCGATACTTGGAATAATAAAGGAAATATTTACGATTTTAGATTTCTCCAAAAAGGTTCTATATCAGTCAACAACAAATGACCATTAGTTCCACGAGAAGCATAAACAACCCCAATTTGACAACAATCAACTATAAAATGAAAGCGCAAGAGCGCCAAAAAAGTTACATATTGGGGATAGTTAAATGAAACCTGGATTTTTAGATTTTTTTTCCAAAACACGACATCAAATCATTTAACCTGGAGAAAGTGATTATGAATGAGGTCACGAGAGAACTTTGAAAGAAAGCATAAACCCGAGATTTTTTGGTCTGATATTTATAATATAATTACAGATATTTACAATGTTTTCATTTAATTCAAACTCCATAGCACGGACCTCTATGGTTAGGAAAAGTTAAGTTTACATAACTGCTTTTTCAATAAGCTTAAGAATCAATTTAAGTTTATATAAATTTTAGATCAGTATTAAGGAGTTTTATAGGAAACAATGAAGCATTCAATGATTAAACTAGTTTTTAATATTAAATCATCGAACGGTTTGAAGTAAAATAAACTCTTTTAATAAAAATTACATTAAACATTAACGGATTTTTTATACCCAAATATGCTAACTCCTTAAGATTATTAACATAATTCAAGTGAAACATTATTAATCCAAGGCTGATTGACGCACGACGCCACGAGATAGAGGCATGTTCTGGCTGATTGGCTACTGCTTCATTAATACAATCAATGAACGATTCGATCATTTACCAACGAGGTATGGGATTTATTGAGCGGGGTTGTCGATTGCTACAGCCCATGATGATGCTCAGGAGCTTTGGAAATTCAGAATTATATAATAGGTTACGGTGCTTAGAGTTTAACCTTTAACAACCCTAATACTCTTCGTATAAGGTATTCCTCTTCATAACAAGACCATTAGTTCTTTTCAACAAGTATTTCTAAGAAAAATAAAAAGTTAAATTTAAAATCTTAGATTTTTGTTTAATATAGCTGTCACCGCAGGAACTGGGGTTGTGTGAGATTTTGATTAGCCAAAACATAAGGGATTATACTAACAAAAAAAATAGTGGGGATATCCACTCCTCTTAGCCCTTAGTTTGGAGGCAATGAAATAAAACTAGTATATATACTTGTATGCATTTATGTATGTATATGTATATGTATTTACGTATTTGAGCACGGTTCATATCGTCGTCTACATAGATTGGTGGATATATGAAGGAAGTAATCAATAATATCACAAAAGAACAACCCCCTCGATTTCCTTAATTGGACATTTGCTAAGAGCTGTAATATTTTTAAATATTCATAATAATTATTTCAAGAGATAATTTATATGATCCTATCTCATTTTATATCAAGATAACGAAAAAAAAAAACTGGAGGACATTAATTCGAGGCTAAATGTATAACAAGGTCAAAAATTCATTCGATAATTTCTTCGAAACATTTGAAAGAGTATAAAACCCTGAGTGTAAATATATCGTGGGCAGTCAAAGTAAATAAAATGTAGATCAAGGCTGATAGAACGAAGTTTATATTTTCCTCATTGAGGAGATAGAATAATTTCTGTGATAAAAAATTGATAATGTCACTTCAATAAAAAAAAATTAGACGTTTTAGACTCGTGTTTGTAAAATATGTTAAATATTCCAATTTCAGCAGCGAGACCGAACAAATTGAAATGAATATTTTTTTTAGTATCTTACTCAATGAATTTTCTATCAATATCCTTTCTTGTTTTTTTCGTCGTTTATATATGCTGCTAACACACCTTTTGATACATACTTTCTAATCACAAAATAATACACCACTACAAAATTAAAACATGAGCAATGCAGATATCCCTTAACGAAATATAAAAATATTTTATTATCTAAAAGTACTGCACAATGAATAGCGGAACTTTATAATCCGTCATTCAACACGCCTGTCTAAATTATTTCTATTTGTTCAGATCTCTGACAATCCCATGGATAAGATCTCTGATTCTCAAAGGTAAAACAAGATTTGATGAAGTCTTATGCTGAGCTCCAATGCTCCTGATAACAGAAGTATGTCACGCAGTGACTGCGTAAACTAAGCAGATTTTCCACATGCAGGAATGAAAACAAAATCGGTGAGTGGAAGTGGGTGGTCAATAAAATCATAATTATGTAAGTCACTACAAACTATTTGCATAAATCTCGCAAAATGAATGTCCGTCGAAAAAAATATTTGGAATTTATGCTTGGAATAAGAAGTTCAAGTGGAGTTTACTGAAGGTTGAACACTTAAATAATGTCATATCTCATTTAATATTGAAAATAGAGAAAGCATGTATATAACAACATTAATAGAACATTAAATTTGAAATAATGTTGGTTCAATACTATTTTTAATACGAGCTATAATACTGGAGGAAGGTTGAATTTTACTAAATGCCACCCCTTTAAACAACCCTCCCTATTCCGATTTCATCCGTTAACGAATTTGATCTTTAGTTCTGCATAATACTGAGATTGGTATCGATTAAAAAAAGTAATTATTTGGCAAAATTATACAAATTTGAACGACTTCATTTTTGTCGTCTACTAGCTATAATCAATGGATATTTGTGGACATTTTTCTAAAATCGCATCATGTATGTCTCAATAGCTGATTTCTTTTAAAGGCAGTCTTCTAAAACTCCAGGGCATCAGACGTCTACAGACAATAGACTGATTTACGATTCATTGGAGGCGGATAGACAGATACTACGCTAAATACGATGATGCAGTGACTCATCACACTCTCAATGAAGATGCTACTGTGATAGTTCTCACCCTCAAATTCTATATCAGATGTGCGCAGGCGAAGAAAATTCGAGTGCCTGTAGATCAAATGTAACTGGGTCAATCTCGAAGATCTGGGCGAGTCCCTCTGGTCTCTACATATTCTACAGTTTCTAAATATTTTAATTAAAAAGAAAGTAATTTTGGACAATACTAATCTTACATTTCTTACTATTCTCCCTGTTTAACTGTGATGAATTATTTTTATATTTGAAAAATGTATGGAAAGCCAGAGTAATTTCCATTTATAATTACCTTCGGTCGACGCTCATCCTGACCCGGTTGCCATCTGGGAGAACAAGCCGGAGGTCCATCGATCCGGTCAACATGTCCGGCGGAGTGTCCTCCGTCACCTCCAGCAGCGGTGACATCCTGCACACAACATAAATATTAATAACAGTATAATGATGATGAAATGAATAAGAGTAGATCTTTATAGTGCGAAAAGAGAACAAGAGTGCAAGAGAGTACAATTATCTCAATTGGTGTTCAATTGCAAATAAGATAAAGCCAAGACTCAAATCGACCATCAACCCTAGAGAGAAAAGATGACCTTTTGAGTGCATCAGAGCTCCTAAAGATGGTAATCTTTTAATTTCAATGTGAGACAAATCCGAGTCGGCCAGAGTTTGCAATGAAGAAAGTCCTTCACGCAGGCACTAAGCATATTTCCCAAGTGCTAATGTAACACACTTTTGAACTCATCTCACCACATGCTCTCCATTTCTATGTAAATATGAGTAGAAGGAGGGGGGGGGTATTAAAGGCTGAAAACATAAAAACTAGAATAGCAAGCTTAATACATGAGTTAGGGAAAAAATGCATAGAACAACAATTGTAGACCATCAATAGTCTAACAAGATTGGTTCTATAACATTTTACGATCTGACTCATTACAGCGGAGATATTTTGAATTTTCGTATCCTCTCCCCTTCTAAACCCCCCGCCCTTTTTCAAGTTAACTTCAAAGTTACATGAAACGGTTAAATATCGAGTGTGCTATAGATCAAATAATCATTTTCGAGACAAGAACGTAAAATCTTAATTATGGCGTCACAAAACAATGAATTTGCACGTCTCTCGCATAATGAAGATATCTAGCAAACAATATATAGTATTTAAGCTTAGGATAAAGTCATTCATCATATATCAGCTTATTTTTGGGTTTACTAAAGCATGAAAAGTAAAACAAAAAACCCTAATAACTCCATTAATATTTATGGTAGAGAAAATATGTTTATAAAAACATTTATTAGTAATTTAATTTCAATAAGATTGGCTATATACAAATTTTCGATCCGATTTATAATAATGGAGATATTTCAATATTTCGAATTTCCTCCCACTAACCCCACTCCCCTCCCACTAGTCCGATTTCAGCCATTAACGAACTTTATGTTTCAGTTTTCATGAAACGCTTATTTATAGAGTTTTGTAACGATATGACCAAAATTGCGAAAGCTAGAGCGATAACAGACAAGTATATATGTATGTACGAATATATATATATATATATATATATATATATATATATATATATATATATATATAATAATAATAGTTATTTATTTAGTGATTCAATTTGTTAATACTCTTTTATCATCTATTTTTAGCTTTAAATTGGGTACTTGTGTATTATACCCACCACATTTTAGTTCCTCTAGTTCCACGGTAGAATGCACTACTGAAGTGCGACGCTAGAGCTCTCCCAGGCTAATGAGGTTATCTTTTGACATAGTTGTGTTTGTTGTTTATTTGAGTTTGCTGTTTAGAGTTTCTTAGTTCTTTAAAAATGGTTCTTTGGGATTTGCCAACGACTGAAGAAGACGCTGATAAATATTTACATGAGAGGAATATTTTGGCTATCAGAAGAAAGTGTTCTAAATCACATTGTATGAAACTTTATAGTGGAAAAAAAAGTCTTTTTTGGAAGTGTAATGTGAGAAAGTGTGATGGTCAAGCCGGCGTTCGGATTGACACTTGGTTCGAAGGAAGTAAAATTCCATTTTGTAATGCATTGAAGTTCATTTACTGCTGGTGCGAAGAATTGACGTCTGTCAATTTTTGCAAAAAACAACTAATAATTTCCAATAAGACTGCTATTGATTGGAACAGTTACATGAGGGAGTTGTGTCCTTAGATATGAAGAACAGTATTTCCACACATTTCCCACCTAAATGTGAATAAAATGTTTTATTTTTAAAAATCGTGTTATCTTTTATTTATCATTATAATCCCGTAGAAGGTTATAAGGTAAGTATAACCTTCCTTGCGGGCAATGAATCGTACTACTTAAAACAGTACCGCACTCTAGCGTGGAGCTAGTGGAACTAAAATGTGGTGGATATAAAACACAAGTACCTTAAATTGTATTTGACATTGTTGTTTTTTTGTTGTGCTCTGAGGTTTTGTTTAATATCGTTCTCTTGGGCTACTTTTATTTAATATTTCGTTTTGTTATGTTCCATATGTTGCGTTTTGTATTCATCTATTAGGAATTTAAGTTTTCCTTTTATAAATATAAATGAGCGACAATTAAATAAAAATAAAATAACAGTAAAGAATATACCGGAAAATTTTGGCAGTACGAATATGAAAAAAAAAATTGAAACAAAACAAAATGATGATTAAATTGTCAATTATGAATCAATGAGAAGACTACATACAGGAAAAGTAATGTGTGAAACCCACAGTGTTTGAAAAAGTCAACCTGATTCTAGTTATGTGCACAGCTGACCAAATCCAATTAATAATAATATTACGTTTAATAGTGTCAAGGTTTATAGTATATTATGTGTGTTCGGTTTGCATCTAAAATATTATTGATGTACTCATTAATATACAAACCAATATATATTAAAAAAAAATTAATTATATCCCAGGTTGACTTTAAAAAGGAAATATTTTATTGTAACATCTACAATTAGCTAATTGTATTCGGAATCCAAGTGCTAGATATGTTTGCATTTGCAGATTATATCCTAAAACATACATCCTGACGATAATTTTTCCATTATAAATCCTACAGTTATTCTGACAGCTTAATTTCATAAATACTGGATCATTTTGGTTACCATTAGAACTGAACCTTAGAAAAGTAGTTATGGCTATGAGAAAGAGCGCAGACTGTCGGATAACTCCTGAGTCAAGTTATTTTGCTGATTACATATATAGTAAATGGAAGCAACAGTAATTTCTCAACGCGGTAATGCCTGTCGTTAGAGCACTTCAGTAAACAAGTGGCTAGAGAGGAGGTGACGCTCAACAATCAAGTAGAATTCCCTCCGCGCTACCTGATGCCTTTATTGTTGATCAATCTCGTGAAGAACGCAATAGGAAACCTGACCTTCCGTTATTATTTCCTTGGGAATCTGGATTCTCTGTCCAGTTGACTACAAGGTATAGATTCAACAAGAGAGTCAATTATTGGAAAGTGTAGACGTATATACTTCATTGAAGGTTATGATGCAATTACATCATTATAATCATTAAACTATATTAATGTCAAGGGCTACTATACATATTTTCTATTTCTTTCTT
This sequence comes from Riptortus pedestris, assembly GCA_019009955.1. Lineage (NCBI taxonomy): Eukaryota > Metazoa > Arthropoda > Insecta > Hemiptera > Alydidae > Riptortus > Riptortus pedestris. The sequence goes on along the minus strand of CM032230.1, from coordinate 56,965,677 downwards.
TTTTAATTACGCTATATCAAAATGGGCACTGTACTCAATAAAGCTAGAGTCTTGGCGACCCATTATATCAGCCAATGCGCCACCACTCGATTCCCCTTTTAGCTGGAATTCTAAAAGCTATACATGTTTTTAATAGAATAAACTCAACGCAACAAAAAGTAAAGGCAGAATGCATTGTAAGGTTCTAATAATGACAGGGGCATTCTTCCTTTTAGACTAAGAACCGCCTTAAGGGTGGAGCCTTGGAAATTCAGGGACGGTTTTTTAATTCAAGCTCCTTTGTCTCCTTCGGGACAACCGTCACTCCACACAGGCAAAGGCCCACTACTGAAGTAATAACAATACGCCAATAAATATTATAATTGCTCATTAGTACATTTATATTACCGGACTTCGCATTAAAAGGTAAAACCTGAACAAGGCACTAATATAACTTTTACTCTCCAGTCATCCAGATGACAAAAACACCATCCCTTCAAATTTGTATTTATGGATGTATACATGAGGGGGTGAATGGGTGTGTATGTGGGTGTGTGAGTGAGAGACAGACAGACGAACAAAGAGATAGAGGAAATAGTTATTATTATTTTTTGTATTACATTCTGATTATATGCGATTTTAAATAATTGAGTTGTAATAATGAATTCCAAGGTCAAATTCTCATAATCATCGTGAGATTGCCTTATAAAAATGTCCTGCGATGTAGTCCATGGTCCAGAATTCATTGTAATTTGCTTAAATTTGTGCTACTGAGACTGCTCGGAACGGGTTATCTACAGGCTACCACCTCTTCTAGCCATGGTGGAATTAGGGATTACATTTAGTGAGTTTGACATTAAATAAATTCGAATTGCCCAGGTGAGATTCGAACTCACGAAACTAGGTTTAGAACAACGCGTTAAGTCACATGGCGAACCTGAGCTTCAAAGAGCAAATTCAACATTTTTTTTATATTATAAAAATAATTATTATTTTTTTAGTTCTTATGGAAATATTCTCTATTTTATTATTGTAATATAATCGAGACAATTTAATTAGTTTTACTCAACAGTGCCTGTTTATATGCTTTCTTCGATAATTGAATTACAGGAGTTTACTTTCCTCTTTTAAGTGTCTTAATTATATCTGGTCTCATTAAAAATTATAATTACAAAGTAAATATGTTTTAAGAGAGACTATATCTAATTTTAAAATCTTATATTTCTCATCTTATGAAAATACCTGAATTGAAAGCCGGACTTAGAAAGCTGAAGTTTAATTTTCTTATATGCATACATGAATTATTAATGAACAAATGTTTTCCCCGAATCAAAAAATTATCTTGAGTCCCAATACTTTATATTTACTCTACAGTATCCCTATATATAAAGGTAGAGCATGTTTCTGTCTGTACTTCTGAATTTATGGGCCACATTTTTCCACTTTTATTAAGTTTCGAAATTTTTTTCCGTTTTTATCGGTGAGTTGTTATATCTTACGATTATGTAAATTTGTTGACTGTAATTGACACCTAGGAATTGTTTGAATATTTCTCGAGACGCGCTTATGACTAGATCCAAATTAATTATTATTTTGAATTTTGAAAAACAAAATGTAATTATAACCTGTAGTGCGTTTCATGTAATATGAAAAACCATGACTAACAGAGTAAAATTACACCACTCTCATCTTCCTAACTGACAGCTTCTAGAGCAAACTCAAAAAAGCTTGTCCGGCGTTTTGGGTCACTTTATTGAAAACCTCACGCAGGTTTAATTCGGGAACTGTTTGAGTATAATAATTAAGATTTGATATTTTTCTTATTCTCGGTACTAGTATGGTCAGGCAAAATTTTAGTTCAGTGTTGAACTGAGATGGAATGTCCGCAGTAGATTGAAGAAGGACCAAATATATATCAGGTTATGTATATTATAAAAACAATTTTTACTTAATAAAACATCAAACTCACAGTTATTTCTAAGTTACTGCATGACTTGTATAACATACAAATTTTAAATGACTGGATAGTTCAGGAAATATTTCGAAAATGAGTAAAACCTTAACAGCTGATTTTCCTTAAGGTAAATATGCTGAAAAAAATCTTTCTGTAAGACTTCAGTCATTAATAAAGAATTATTTTATTTGTGACGTGAAATTAGTTTGTGCAATTAAAAAGTGAGATAGGAATACCAAATAGAGCCAACCAATGAGGGAGGTTGTAGTCTAATAATGCTGTTACTTCCAGATCATTTATGTCTTTGGAAATTACAGCTTTCTACGAAGCTATATACACTGGGAGCATGCAGACTCGTTCGAACCACGTAGATGGAGTCAAAAACCTTTAATTTTCCTACTCGTAAAACGGTCTGGCCCGTAAAACCCGTAGTGATTGTTAAAGGTTATATTGGAAGGCATTCGATTGCGGAACCAGAGATGTGTTTCATCTGCCTCATTAGAGAGAACCAGTTCTCCTGACTGAGAGTTCATCCAAGGCCGCTCAACAGCCAACATTTTCATCATCATCAGGGTTTTTATTATCTCGAGCAACATTTTACTGTTTGCCGAACTGTAACGTCCGTAAAAAAAAAGAGATGAAGACGTAAAGAAAGATATATTTTTTTTATTTCCAGTCTTTCCTCGTAAAACACAGCCAACGAAGCTGTTCTGAAGGTTATTCTCGTCTACAGAATCGACGTAAAGTGTTGTAAAATTGATAACTGTTTTGCGAGACCAATTAAGTATCCTTTTATAGTTTATGAATTATTTAACTCTGAAAAAAGGTATTGGAAATGTGAAACGATTCATTATTTCGATTGTGAGTACAGTTAATTTTCATACTATAAATTGAAATTTTCGAAAAATTGATAATTGAGAACTGAACGATAGGTGTTCAGCTAAGATCGGATCAACAAAAGTTTTGTACACTTGCCCAATGAACAAGTAATACTGGTCGGGGTTTGATGCAGTTTTGGCGACCCATAGTCTATTTTAGATTAATACATCCGAATAACCTAAATCGAATACCACAATTCCGCAATAAATAAGGCCACTCCTCTAAAACATATTTGGAATTTGAAAAGTAATGTTCGTATTTTTAGAATAATGTCGTAATTTAATAAATAAAAATAAATCAGACGTGGACTCAATAATATCAGTCAATAACTCCCACATGACAAATCTGCAGCTGTTAATTAAATTTTACATGTTTATCTCTATTAAAAAGGTTGATGCAGCACAAATGTTCTTCAATGGAGAATCCTACATCCAGCCCATCTGAAGTTTTTAGTGTAGCCCACAATTTCTAATATATTTATAATCGGTGGATTTAGTTTTCCCACAAATGTCTCGCACTACTATTATGTGGTAAATGACGTGTTCTAAGAATCTATAAGGGCCTCTGGTTAAAATATTCAGATCATGCAAACTGAAACTCGGCATAACAAGTTCTGTTTTAGCAGAGAGTTAGTGTAGGTGCGGAATCTAAAGAAAAATCCTAGTAAAACTATAAAAAACATAATTTGAATTCACATTTGATTAAATAAGTTTGTTTATTCAAGAGTAAAAAATTATGCAGTCCCCGTGCGCCGTACATTATTTAATTCAATTTAAATTGAGATACGATCATAGATTATTCACATGCTTAAGGAAAATACGCATTCGTTATAAACTTATTAGCAAATCACAAATCAGACACACCCTCCGTCGTTCCTGGAATGACTGGATTTCTCTTATAAAAAAATTTAAATTTTATCATAATAAATTTTGTGGAGGTCTGATAAGCAATCGGGAGGGCAACCACTCGGTGTGTTAAGGAGTGCGCAATAAACTGACTCCAGTCAGCCATGTTCCCCGAAGAGAAAGTCAACACTGGACAGGTTCAACAGGTGGAGAAAAAATATGCCTATAACTTTAATTAGGCTCCCCCTTATTTCACAACCTAAAATCAATGGTAGCTGGGCAGCTCTGTCATTTGGAGCAAAAGGAAATACACCAACAAGAAATAACATATGTTAAGATTAGGAACAGCTCCATATGACATTCATATCATATGTTGTTCCATTTTAGGTGTCTGGTAACCCGTTAAAGAGTACGTTTTAGCAACATTTCCATTTAAGGATAATCAGCTGTTGAAGTTGCACTAAGGAAATTCATTAAAGCCCATAGATCCTACTTAAGAGATGACGAAAATATATTCGTTAGCGCTCTAGCGGGTAAGAGTTTTGTTTCATTTGAAAAAAGAAAAGAAAAAAGAAAAAAAGGAAAAAAAAATTAAACGTTACATATTAAAATAAAGATCAAGTTCGTCCAGGTGGATTACTAGAACAGAAGGCTGAAAATGAACCTGAGGTTTAGAGAAGGAAGAAGGTTTTCACCTAGATGTCTATTATTATAATGATTGAGAAATGTTATTTACTAATTTTAGTATCTGATATACTTTTAAACTGGTTATTAATGGAGTTATTTGTATTTTACCAGTTTCGTTATTGTGTAAACCCCTATTCCTACCAATGTGATTTTCACTTTAAGCTCTTGTATCACTATACATCTCTTGTGCAGTTTAATTCAAAGTTAAATATTTGTAACTCGGTTAGTTATTTACTAAATGCTGTCCAGTAGGTGTTTGTTATCTAAGGGGAAGAAATACAGATTTAGAATGTGAACTTGTCATCTAAAACCGATATCGATATCTCGTTTAATCCTGATTGTCATAGGTTTGTTAACGCAGCCCTACCAAGGCTGTTATTGTCCGATACGATTTCAGCGTGGTATATAAAAAGATCCAAGAACACACGAATCCTACCATGACTGACTGTGTCTTGGAGAAAAGGAGAGTGAAGCCTCTTGAACATATTTTGAAGCTCAATTACTTACAAGACTTGAGTGTTTGGTCTTGTTGTGTTGGATGTTGTTGGTCCTGGTGGCGTTAAAAAAAAACATTATCCGTTTTTCAGATGGTAGAGAAACAAAGTATCGAGGTATGAATGAAGAAATCATTTCTCCTACGCAAACATTTGTTTAAGCAGAGAAAGTTTTGGAGAGCCATTTGCATTTTCAGTGCTTGTCTAACAGGTGTTAAATGTGTATTATGGTGCCTGGGGACTGCGACTGGGAGTCGCCCGTGAGTCAACATCAGACAACACCACTTTTACGAGTACTGGAACTGTGTTTCCGATAGTAAATGATGTTTCAAATCAAATATTTGTGGAGGGAAAACACTTTCGCTGTCGGAACTTACTGCTACTCCTTGACATGAGCCACTGCTAGCCTCAAACTTATCAGAGGCAACAACTACTACACTGAATTTACAATCAGCTCTCATCAGAGATAATCTCGACAAAAATTTGTGGTCTCAGCAGTTTTATCCTTCCCAAGTTCTCCTCCGGCTGCTGGAAATCAAAGCAGAGGTAATAAAGATCAGGATCATTTCCATATGTTGCTTTAAGCAGTTGCCTAATGGAGAAAAAGTGCTGGATGTGATCGTTCGTCCTGACCAAAAACCACTCGGGCAATCCTCCACTAGCCTAAATCGAATACCACAATTCCGCAATAAATAAGGTCACTCATCTTAAACATATTTGGTGTATTTTTTTAATTAACAGAACGTTCCATTAATAAGACATAATTATCTAATACGACACGCTTCGAACTAAAAACATATAAAAATTGGGAATAAGTTTTGTCTCAAGTTCTCAAGAAGGGATTATTCTGAAATATTGATTGGTATATATATTTTATGGAGGTAGGGTGGGGGGAGTTAAACAAGATTGCACTCCAGGGGATTTACAATTCTAAAAATGCGGGGATATAAATATCTTAGATGTCAGTTGCTAATATTTACTAGCTTTAATTATTAGTTTAAATATTCCAGATTTTTAGAATCGTAAATGCCTATTGTTGCTCTAGAAAAACATAATAGTTTTGGTGCCTTAAAATGTTCTTGATTGGTCTCAGTAAGGGTGAGGTGCAAGCATTTTTTTAAATAAATTGTTTATTCCTTTTTGGACCGTTGAGATTAGCAATATACCAAAATTTTTAAGTTCTAAGCCATTATTTTTCAATATATTAAAGAGTGCCTTGGGTAATATTTCTGATATTTCTTAATTGGTAATTACTCCCTCTCATCGGAATTTTACCAAGAAACCAAACACAAAAGACCCAGTGTAACTAAAGAGGTGTGCCCAATTTAAAAACAACCTGACCAACGCTAACGAATTATGTGCATACAAATAAATTCCTTTCACTCTCAACAACAGGACTCGCTTATGATCTTCAATAATTTACACAAAAGGTCAGCTTAAAGGAACACCCATTGAAGATAAAAACAATCTTAACCTGCACGAATGTGTAAATTACTCACTAAATAACTCAGACTGATGGATGAAAATGAGTAGGCATTCAAAGAATGTGAATAAAGAACCCACATCGGCAGATATTATTCCACAAATGCTGCGGCTAACTGTATAAATTAAAGTCATAAATAAAGATGATGTCATACAAACAACATTCAAGGTGAGTCTACTGGAATAAATGATTTACTTATTGGAGTCAATTATAAAATCGCATACCATTAATCGCCAAGCCATGCATCTATATTATGAAAATACAATCTGAAGGGACATTATATCATACATAATATTATATGAATCCTGAATCCTCAAGACTCACAAACAAATTTCGATTGACATTCCTACAGCCTTTGTCACTGCAAAAAATATTTACTTGGAATTTATTTATTTTTTTTTGAAGTGTTTTTGTTTTCTAAATTCCTTTTTCATACTTCTTTAAACGTTTGACGTTTTTATCAACACTGGATAGATTTTTTTTTAAACACTGCTTATTATCATAATTGATTTTCACGATATTATTATTCATCCTTGAAGATGTAATTCCTTTTGAATATTGTTCAAGAAAACTTGTTATAAAATACGTTTTCCCCCCAGTAATTTGATAATCTGTTTAATAATAGCCCGTCACGCACGGGCTGCGTTAACTAAGCAGATTTCCCACGTACGTCACGTGTTTACATTTATCTCAAAACGTAAAAGTTCAATAACAACAATATTTGGTATTTATGCTTCAAATAAAGTTCTTCATGACATGAAAGCTTATTGTTAATATGACATGAGTAAGAGTGGGGGTTTACTGACGGCAAATCGCAAATATATCAGTTAATAATCACGATAGTGAAAAAACGCAAATAACAACATTCATAGAACATTACATTTTGAATAAGATTGGTTATATGCAATTTATCGATCCGACGCATAATAGCGGAGATATTTCGAATTTTTATAATTCCCTCCTCTAACCTCCCCCCCCCTTCCACAAGTCCGATTTTAGCCGTTAACGACCTAAATCTTTATTTTTACATAAAACGTTTAAATATCAAATTTTACACACACACACACACACACACACACATATATATATATATATATATATAACGAACCTCATTTTCGTCATCTACTGGGTAGGGTCGATGGAGATTTGAGGAAATATTTCAGAAATCGCGTCATGAGTACGACCTCAATAGCTGATTTCCGTTATAGGAAACCTGCTAAAAGAATAGCATTAGATTTCTCAGAGAGTACATTATTGCTAAATTGCACTGTATTAGATGCGTTCTCTTTAAGGAAGATTGCCATAGCAGCTGGCATGCTATGTGCTCGCATATATCAGCTGAGTAAAAGCGAATTAAGAGTGGATTAGTTATAGAAAAATATCTACGAAACTGATTCATAAACTAAGGAAATGACTTCTGTTAATACAGGCCATCTATTCCAAATTCAGAATTTATAACAAGTTTTCCAATTTACTTCACTTTGGCAGCAACAGATATTTGCAATTGGCGAATTTCTACATTGGATTCACACCTAGCTTACCCACAATATATGAGCCAGAGAGATCTAATGCCCGTAGCTTTTCTGAAGCCCGCCCACCATAGGAGTACGTTAGCCCCCAAAGAGAAACGCAGCCACACGGCAGTAGCCTTTGTCCATTGTGTTCTCTTCTCTCATCTCCTCCCAGTAATTAGGGACACCGACCTGGGTCTCTCTCCAATTAATTAACTGAAAACCATCTCATTAACTTGAAGGAAATTGACTCGCTCCAGGCAGTTAGTCATCTTCGATTTAGAATCTATAGCCCAACTCTTGTGCTACGACATACTGAGTGCAGAAGTAACTGGGTTCATTATGTGCAGAGTGGTCCAACCACCATGTTTGGACTGGCTTAAACGACGACTTCCCATTTTGATCGAAAATTATACTTAGTCCTGATAGTGGAAGGAAAATGGCCCTTTCCTTATGGTCATTAACGACAGACCGTTTTTATAAATAATTAATTTCAGAATGTTTTAATATGTATTGTTTCATTACATTTATCAGTCAACATTATTATTATTATTATTCAAAAGCTCACTTCTGAGTATATACTGCCAAACTAACGTTAAATGTTAGATTGCATACGCTCACTAGATAATGATTATCGTTAGTCAGTCTATGCTGGACATTATGAGATGGGGCTCTAACTGTTTTAGAGTCAATTCTTTCACGGATCTGGGGAACGACTACCCGATGCTTTCGATTATCATTTGCCTCGTATATATAGAAATATGCCTGAAAATGTTCTAAGGTTGTCTAGAGACGAGGTGATGACCACTACTTCGAATGTGGTGGCACTGGAGGATTAAAGGTGACGACAGGCTTATGCCTAACAACACAAGAGGAGACAGATTAGGGAGGGCGGAGGCAGAGTGCGTGTGTGTGGGTGTGTGTGTGTGTGTGTGTGTGTGTGTGAGAGAGAGAGAGAGAGAGAGAGAGAGAGAGAGAGAGAGAGAGAGAGAGAGAGAGAGAGATGACCCCTGGCTGGAGAAATGCCGTTGAGCAGGTGAACCGTTAGGGAGTCGGCCTCCAGCCGGCCTAGCTTTTCATTTCTCCCTCCTCCGTGGGCCACTACCAGTCCATGTCCAGCCCAATCCGCACAGTCTCTGTCCCCTCCATTCGCAAAAAAAATCTATAATGGAACCCCCTCCAAAATAATAATACAAGTTTTTCGAAAATATCTTCATGAGTACAACCTCAATAGCTGATTTATCTTAAAGGAAATCTGCTAATAATATTTTCTTTGCAAAATAAAATGTAAATTAAATAAATACTCTAGTATAGCAGTTCTCAAACTTTTTTGGTAACGGGACCCCTTTGAGAATGCCAAATAACTGGCGGAACCCTAAAATAATACAAAAATGTCTTTTTAATAATCATAATAGGAGTACAATGTAACACGTACTTATTACATAACAAATATAATAGAGGAGATAAAATATTTTACAAAAATGGGAGTTATGAACCTGCTTTTATTTTTCATTAATTGGTTGATATCAGGTTTGATAAAAGAAATTTGAAGTCTCTTGTATCAGATTCAGGTTCAGTCTACTGTGGTATTTGGTTTTCGTGGTTGAATAGGTTCAAAATCACAATTCTCTTTCTTACAAGTATGTTGATGGGGACGGGAGAAGAACATTCAGTGGCATTTTATCAAAAATTGGATTTTCAGCAAGGATTCTGCACCGAAAATCGACCAGAGGCGTCGTTTTCAACAGTGACTCCTTACAAATGTCTGATGTCATTCTAAAAAAGATTTATGTATCTCGGTTGAAATACTTTTGGCTTTTGCAAGTAGGGTAAAAATTGATTTTGAATCCATGTATTCATTTTGGATACGTCACTTCAAAGAGTCGCCCAAGCGTACGTATCCTGAAACAGTCAACCAGAGAGAGTGTTTTGATTTTTTTTTTTCAAAATTCTTGCGGAGCCCCACTAGGGTTCACTTTGAGTATGGCTGCTCTAATATATTGTACTCCTATAGACAAATATTAAGTGCAAAATTTAGCCTATGCTGAGGATTTTGTGTATTTACATAAAATGTATTTTATGATATATTTTACTCTCAGTTTTCCACTCATTTATCGTCAAGAGAATGTTACACGTTGAGCAAGAGTGTCTGTCAGTCTTTGTCTTGAAGTTAAGCAAGACAACTAACACAATACAAAGCAAACGGATGTCATAAAAATAGATTGCAACCAAAACTCACCTATTTCAATTTTATTATATATTGTTACAGTGAATTATTAAAAAATTAAAATGAAATGTTTAATAGAAGTAATCTGCATACATGGGACATAGCAGGAGATGAATGAGATCTCCGAGGAAGGTAAGTGCTTTGAAGAAAGTAATATTTAATTTAATAATTACATTTCTGAAATATTAAACGATAGATCGAAGCAAAAATGTAACAATTTAAATCTTCAGCCTCCATAATAAATTTTAACAGGAAAGCCATGCTTCAATCATTAATAACTTTCTGCCGTAAGTATGAAGTTTAGTCATTAACTTGGCAGAATGACGCACGAGGGCAATGTTTTCCTGATGCTTCTTGATAAAATGTTACTTGACCAAAAAATGAATAGTTAATTAATAATCGACAGCCGCAGAAAACACCATTTTGAATAAAATGACAGCTACGTCATAAAGTATGATAAGAATTATATGATAATTAGAATAATAATTATGATCAGAATTTATGACACAGGCATTTCAAAAAGCCTCCGTCATATCAAATTTCGTGAAAAAAAATTTGATACGGCAGGCGTTTTGTAGAATTCCAACAAGAAATGCATAAATAATGAGTTAATACTTCCATTGAAGCCTATGACAGTCGGCAAACATGATTAAGTTAAAAGACTGCCTACCCTCCAGGAAGGGAGTCTAAATAGAGGAACTAAGTTAAACTTAACTCCTATTTCCTGAAGAAAATGTCAAATGCTTGGGCTCATGATTATTTTTTTTATTATTTATTAACATCCCATTTTTGCAACTTAGGCTAATTGGGCTCATGATTAGTGACAACAAGACATGAGAAAGAAATTACATTAAACCAAACTATAATAGAAAATATATTAAAATGGACTGGCTCGAAATAGGCATACTAAAGAATCTATTAATATATGGCCTATTTATTTAAACATTTTCCGTTAAGAGCAGAAAAAAAAACAGAAGTTATGCCCTGGTAGACTTGTTTGGTACATATCATAATTATAGGGTATCATGTATAGCTGTACCTAACTAATTTGTTCCTAAGTTTCGCGAGTCATTCGACCAACTTCATCCTATTAGAGTACCCGTATGTAGCACGACTCTCTAAGTGGTTTCACAGTTATAGCCGGATGTGGTGGCTTTTTCAGTTTTCCATTTCTTTACAACTTATCAAGTGTCCAACACTTTGGCTCACTACATGGCTCGAAAATGTCAAAGAATTTCATGAAATTTAACGAAAAACTAATACGTTTCATTCAACTAGAAATATAAAAGATGAGTGCTTTCCCCTTCTAAAAAATGTGTATCCATATAAAACCCTTGTAAGAGCATTATTCACTTACGAGGAAGGTATCAGACAGATGAATACGCTTTCCCATTTTGAACTGACAGGACGGAAAACGACGAGAGCCCAGAAGCAGAATGTTGTTGGGTTTTCTAGAAGGTCATATAAGATGTGCTGAAAGCATACTACGAATGCGAAAGGAGAAGATTCCAAAGAAAAAAACCAAACCGGGAGTCAACACTACGCTCTTACGATAGCTTGTCAGGGCCCTCGGAAGACAATTAGTGTACAAAATTGAACGTATGAGGCAAACATAGTTAGCGGAAGTACAAGCGACTCCTTGATTTAGAAAAAGGTTATTGAACCATCTAATTCAATTAATCCCGAGCTAAACTCAATATATAAAAGTCCTGGGCTGCGTTAAGTAAGCAGATTTCCCATGTGCGTCACGTTTTTGTCTTTATCTCAAAAAGTAAAAGTTCAATAAGAACAATATTAGGAATTTAAGCTTCAAATAAAGTGCTTCATAATATACCAGCTTATTAATAATATGACATGAGCAGGAGTAGGGGTTTAATAAATAAATAAAATATAAATATTTTTTTATTTTGCTATAAATATAAAATGCAAATATCTCCGCAAATATCCGAGATAATGAAAAAAACGTAAATAACAACATTTATAGAACATTGCATTTCCAACAAGATTTGTTCTAGAACTTCTCGATACGACGCATAATAACAGGGATATAGGGAATTTTCGAAATTCCCCACCTCTAAACACCCCACCCACTGGTCGGATTTCACCTGTTGAACGTGATCTTTTATATGGAATTTTTAAATATTGACTTTGGTAATGATCAGAGCGTTAACAGTTATATACATATATTTATATGCAATTTTTGACGGACCTCAGTTTCGTCAACTCCTGGGTAGGATTGATGGACATTTGAGGAAATTTTTCGAAATGCCTAGCCATTGGTCAAGACTATATCAGCTTTGGGCATGATGAATCAATTTGTCAGTTTCTCTTAACCATAATGATGATGTTATCCATGAAATTTCTCAATTCGATCAAATTGGTGATATGCTGGTAACAAGAATGTCACAACATTATTGAAGGGCGCAAGGAAAATTAGTTAATTAAATAGAGCTTAAAAGAAAAGGTAGTCAATATAAAATTAAATTCATTTCTAATATGTTATGTTTTGTGCTACTGTGACTAATTGGGACTTCTTATGTACTGGTTAGATTTTGAAATGAGTTCCTCACTAAATAAATTCCTTTGGCCTAGATAGAGATCGCTTTAACTCACATGGCTAACCTTAGAAAAAATATTTAATGTAAAAAGTTTGAAAGAAGTTACTTTTAGACTAAAAATACAAAGAAAGTTTATTACAACATAAAAGAGACGAGAGAATAAATACAACCTTCAATGTATAACAGTAGCAGGCAAAGAAGAAAAAATTGAGAACTTGAGTGGGACTCAAGTATTCTAGAAAATTCCATTAAAACCAACAAAATGACTGTTATTTAATACGTTATCACTTGAAGATTACTTTAGTGGGCCTATTGTTATGAGAAAAGCAAATATTTGAAAATTGTTATCTTTAAAAGTCTACGAATTCTGCGTATCTTAAAGGCTCAAATTTTATAGATTAACACATTCCGTTACGGCAAAACATTCTCTCTTTTTTCTAAAAAGAAAGGCTCAAACAGAAATTTCCTTCTTCCCAAAATATTTACTATTTCGGCTACCCAATAACTAATATGTCTTCTACCAAAAAAATATTATTTAAAGTTAGACGTCTTCGCTGTTCATGTCGATTAAGGATCAGAGTATAAAAACGAACTTTAAAAAGTCGGAATCAAAATTCCGTCACGCAGGGATTGCGTAAACTAAGCAGATTTCTCACATGCTGGTACGAGGTATTATTGATATCGTGTAGTTCTGGAGTCTCCACATATACTAAAAAGTAATTCAAATTATTAAATAGATAATAAAACATTTTACAATTTTATGAAATTATTCAATTTTACTTTTAATGTTGCTATATTAGTATTAAAATATTAAGAAATGAGTTAAGCTTATATGTTGATAATTATGAATTTTATGCTAAGATGCCACTGTGCGGTGAAACTGGACGTCAAATAAAACATTTAACGCAGGAAGCCTACAACTTTCTTTCCCTTATTTGCCGGATCCTGTAACATCGATCATTCAACATAATGCTATTCACATCTTCTCAACATATATTTTTAATTTCAAAGCAATAATCACATGGGTAGATCTTGGCGTTTCCTGAGAGTTGAAAATATTTACAAAGGCTAAATAACTTGCTTAATATTTATGATACAAAAAAAGTGTAGTACAACAATCGCATAGCAACAGTAGCTTAACAAGACGGGTTATAGAACATTTGTCATTACGAATAATAATGGAGATATTTAAAATTTTAGAATTCCTCGCTCCCCCCCCCTCCACCTCAACCGTGGTTCCTGGTCCAATTTCAGCCATTAACGGCTGAAAACTGATGACGTCATCGCATAACGTAGTTGCATGAATTCGAAAATTAAAAGTTCAATGGAAACAATATTTGGTATTTAACCGTGGAATGAAGTCGTTCATGATATATCAGCTTATTGTAAATGTGCCATGTGAAGGAGCAGGGGTTTACTAATGGCCGAAAACTGAAATATGCAAATATCTCTGTTAATATTCAATATAGAGAAAACATGTATATAACAACATTTATAAAAAAAAATATATATTTGCAATAACATTCGTCTATACAATTTTTCGATCGAACGTACAAAAACGGATAAAATTAGATTTTTTTAAAATTCCCCCTTAACCCCCCCCCCCCCTCCCACCGAGCAACAACGATAAAATAACAATTGCGACTTCTAGAGAAGTAACCAGCTAATACACTTTGAACTGATCTCATTTTCGTCATCTCTTGGGGAAGATCGATGAATATTTAAAGACTTCTCAGGTAAGAAGATAAAGGCCTGGTTCCTTCACATTTATTCCATGCGACAGAGCGCTTTCAGAGCATACGCTTCGTCATCAGTGCCGGCTTATGTTGTGCCAACGTTGAACTCCAAACGTTGCTTGGCAAGATTCTATATCCATTTTTGAGGTGCTGGATGGCGAAGGAATTAAATTACAACTTCAACGTTGGCACAACATAAGCCGGCACTGATGATGGAGCGTATGCTCAGAAAGTGCTCTGTCGCATGGAATAAACAACTCTGAAGGAACGAGGCCCTTTTTTTCTTACCTGAGATAATTTCCTTCACCATCCACCACCTGAAACATGGATTTCAAGACTTCTTTTACACGTGAGTATAACCTCAATAGTTGAATTCCCTCAAGGGGGTTATAAATATATATAAGGGGGACTTTGAATATAAAGTGCATATATTAAGTCAACAATTGAAAGTAGAAAGTAAAATCGAAGAACCTTCGGCTAGGATGTAGTAAAAGAGAGACAACAAAACTATTTCGCAAGGTGTGTACGTGATGAGAGAGAATGAAAAGACGGCGGCACGGTGGCCCAGAGATGCGACCATCTCATAACAACATTCAAAAGAGAGAGAGACCCATTGATGCCGAGAGAGGTTCTCCTCGCCCATTGTCAGTCTATTGAGGACAGCCACTCCTTTCATAGGGCCCAGCTCTATTCTTGTCATCGAGGGCTGTATCTTGAGTCTTACACAGCTGCGCCCTTCAGACTCAGCTCCTTGTACTCAAGAGAAAATGAAAATCTTTGGCTTGTTGAGGTACAGAAACAGGGGTAAAGTTTAAACTTAAAAAATAATCCCTTTATCAATGAAAAAGTCTTAAAGAAAGAACTTTTTTAACATACTTCCCTTAAAGAAACTTAGATTGTACTATTGAAGTGAAAAATTTCCTGAAATGTCCAATTCTACCTGGGAGATGACGAAAATGAGGTCCATTCAAAATTATAATATATAATGCTTGTTGCCACTCTAGCGGTCGATATTTTTATTTTATTAACAACCAACCCCAGTTTTAGTTAGGACAATTTAAAAATAAGGAAAAAGAACCATGAACCGTCTTATTTCAGGCATAAATACTAAATACGGACAGACCTTTATGATCAGAGGTATACGCAAGTAGTTAGTGTAATGACGTCATAAATTAAGCTCTCTCTCTCTCTCTCTCTCTCTCTCTCTCTATATATATATATATATATATATATATATATATATATAAAAAAAAAATTTTTCATATTTTATGGCAAGGGTCAAGAATAAAAAAACATTTTTTTTTTTTTTGTGCAAACTTCATTGAAACTGCCCTACATTTTTGTACATTCGTTGCGACCGCCCTTCTAAGTGGGACAGTCGCTAAGAATGTAAAAGAGAAACGAGCACTTCAGAAATGGATAGCCCCTGAAGAGGTGGCAAGTAAGCCACAAAACATCTAGGGAAGTTTCAATAAAATTTGAACCGAAAAAAATGTTTTTTATTCGTGACCCGTGCCATAAAATATGAAGTACATATAAAAAATATTGGGTCCAGAATCAGAAGTATATATATCTTAATATATATAAATCTCCTGTCACGATGTTTGTCCGCGATGGACTCCTAAACTACTTAACCGATTTTAAATTAAATTGGCACAACGTGAGCAGTCTGGTCCAACTTGAGAGATAGGCTATATTAATTTTCTCTGAGACGAACAGGAGTGGGGGTTATAAGGGAGGCCTGAAATTAAAAGTCGTGATATTTCGTTTTCTATTGGTTTTTTCGCAAATATGCACATAACAAAAGTTGTTTATTTTGTTATTTAGAGTAACTTTTGTCATAAACACTTTCATCGTATTCCGAAGTTTAAATGAGTGAAAAAATTTTATTTGGCACAAAAGACCCAACCGAAATAAATAAAATTCGGTATGTGTATTAGCACTAACGCTTTCATTATAAGAAGCCATACCAACATTTCTAGGGACGGGCAGGTGTGGGAGTTTTAAGGGAAGCCAGAAATTAAAAATAGCGATATTTCGTTTCTTATTCGTTTATCGGCAAATATGAACATAACAAAAGTTGTTTATTTTGCTATTTAGAGTAACTTTTGTTATATACACTTTTTTCGTATACCGAATTATAAACGAGATATACGCTAAAAATTATAGCGGAAGTGAAAAATTTTATTTGGCACAAAAGACTCAACCGAACTAAATAAAACTCGGTATGTGTATTAGCACTAACGCTTTCATTATAACAAGCCATACTATTTCTAGGGACAGGCAGGAGTGGGGGTTATAAGGGAGACCTGAAATTAAAAATATTGATATTTCGTTTCCTATTGTAGTTTCGGCAAATATGCACATAACAAAATTTGTTTATTTTGTTATTTAGAGAAATTTGCTCAAGAATTCTTTTCAATATGAACTACCAGGTACCTCACCTGGAAAAATTAATTCAAATGTATGTTAATATTTAGTCCTTAATAATTCAAATCTATGCATAATGCACAGGAAGCGGGAAATATGACAATATGGAGGACAGTGAAGTCTTACATAAAAAATTAATTTTATTATTAACAAATCCACAGAAACGACGGGTATTAACCCTAAACACTGGGACGGGTAAATGTCAAAATATTGTGCAAAATAAAGCCTTGCCAAAAAAAAACCATCAACATTCAGCCTCAAATGAATTCCCGAGCGAAGCCGGGTATCTGAGCTAGTATATATATATATATATATATATATATATATATATATATATATATATGTATACATATTTGTAAAATTTGGAATGGAACTCATTTTTATCATCTGTCAGGTAGTATCGATTTGAGAAATTGTTCCGAAAATCGCATCAAGGGTACAACCTGAACTGTACGTAGAAATACTGCTTAGTTTACGCAGCTCCTGTGGACGGAATTGTATCTAAATGTTTTGAGAAATAAAATCTCTGACTGGTAAAATATCATTTTACGGAATAGAGTTGAGAACGACAACAGAAAAAAAAGAAGAGGAGAAGGATTCATCTTTGTGTAAAATGGAAAGGAATATGGACGACAGATTCTTATCAGCTGATCTAAACTAAAGGCCAGCTGACATATCGATGTGTGACTTAATGAAAAATAATTAAGGCATCCTGAAGAAAAATGATCACCGTTTTTAATTTAATTTTATTGATTACCTGCTTGACTTTCGGGAAATATTCTTAATTATAGCTTCATGTCTAACAAATTAGGTAACTTCTTAATCATTTTTATGAAAGGAGGATATTATATATTTTCATTTTAGGATCCGCCTTTAATGAACTCTATCTGAAATGGTTCCCTTTCATAGTATTAATATAATTAGGTTATACATGCATAAGAGCTTCTCTTAAACAGTAACACAAGAGGGCTTAACAAAAAAGCAATGTCACTAAAAGCTTTGTATTTTATTTAATTGTTTCATTTGAAAAACGGTATATAGAATAAATATCTCAGGTTAATTTACGAGAAACGGTAATGTCAAAATGTAATTCTAAAATAAAGAACTGTTAATTAAATTTTAAAATGACATGAAATAGATAGCAGTGTTCAGTGTCTGGCATAGTTGTTCATGAACATAACAAGACCATTCAATTATTTTCTTCTGTATAATATTATTTGTTATATTACTAAAATATTACAACATGTTTTCTCTGCTTGGAAATTCCTCATATTAATAGTAAAAAGTCAAATACTTCTTCATACAAAATGTCTCGCATATTCCCATGCCAACACATTTTCTCCAATCTACTTTCTAAATACACAAAATACTTTCCCACTTCTTTCTTACATGTATAAAAAAAAGTACTAATAAACCATGAGTAATACATGGTCAAGATAGAATGATTATAACATTTTTATGTTTTTATAAACTCTAACGAATTGAAAGTATGCAAGATACGCCTTGGAGAAATTAAGGAAATAAAGGTTTCACTAGTTAAAAAGTAACTGGTTAAAAGAAACTGACTAAGGCATGACATTCAGAGATTCGACTTCAACATTCACGTATCATAAAATGTGGTAATTAAAATTAAGTAATATAGTTACATACTTCAAATAAGGAAGGAGAAAGTAAAAGTATTTATCTCGCAATCCTGTCGCGTTTCTTATTATTTCCGTACGTCATTAAAGAACGTTTTAAAAATGTCCAAAAGAAGAGACTATATTTTTTTAAGGCTCTAATTGCGCAAATTACGAAACAAATTAACCTCTTTTTTTAACCGGAATATTTGTTTAACGGTCATTTTATTAGAGAAAAAGAACCTCTTATGTAATAATGGATAATGTAAAATAAGCATTCCGCGGTCTCAATGGTAACTTCTGTAACATTCCCCTCTCATTAATGCAATAAATTTTAGATCGTAAGCTTTTTAAGAAAATTAAATTATAAAAAGAATAATTTCCATTTCATAATTATTATATAAAACAGAATCATAATATTATTAAATTATTAGTTATATTAAGGATTTTTAGTATCCTTATTATAATAAAAACTGGTACAGAGTTCATCTTAGGTAAAGTACAAAGTCTTTTAATTATCACCTATTGTCGAATACTGTCCTTCACTCCCAACACTATACTGTTGAGCAATGAAGAATTTTTATCCATACTCCAATCCAGTTATCATAAATATATAGTATAAATTTCGTATATTACTCAGTTGTTTTTGATTTCAAATTTATATTTATAAACTGTATATGTAGGCAGGTATATATAAAGACAAACAGATGCACTAGGAAGCTAACTTTTTATTTTGAAGCCCATAAAAGAATAAAATACCATTTGTGGTATAAATACA
The DNA here is from genome assembly GCA_019009955.1 of Riptortus pedestris. Taxonomy (NCBI): domain Eukaryota; kingdom Metazoa; phylum Arthropoda; class Insecta; order Hemiptera; family Alydidae; genus Riptortus; species Riptortus pedestris. The sequence goes on along the minus strand of CM032230.1, from coordinate 56,946,497 downwards.
TTATCCTATTATGGTTACAGACGGCATTTATAGGACAATAAAAAAGACAGGCATATTTTATCCTATTATATCTGTTCTTCTTTGCCAAAGTCCTTTTGATCCTGCTTCCTTATTCTACGTCTGTAATACTTTTTCTCCATGAGTTAATTCTCACTAGCGATAAGTTAATGAGGCAAGACTACAGGACAAGAGGGTATGACAAAGTTGTAGTCCGCTTTCAGGTGCAAAATAATAAAGTCCATAACGCAAGTGCTGCGTTAACTAAGAAGATTTTCCACTTGCCTCAAGTATTTGCATTTGTCTCAAAACGTAAAAGTTCATTGGGAAAAATATCAGGTATTTTTTTTTTTTTAAGGTTATTTCATATAAAGTGTTTCATATGACAGCTTATTGGTAACATGGCATGAGTAGGAGTGGGAGTTTACACAAGGCCGATAACTTAAATAATCCAAATATCTCGGTTAAGAATCAAGACAGTAAAAAAATGCACATAACATCATTTTATAGAACATTAAATTTCAATAAGATTGGTTCTTTACAATTTTTCGATCCCACGATTAATAACAGAGATATTAAGAATTTTCGAAATGCCCCCTCCCACTAGTCCCCCCCAATAGTTAATAGACATCTATATATACAGTTTCCTCATTTTCGCCATCTCCTGGATAGATTCGATTGACATTTGATGAAATGTTTCGAGTATCGCGTCATGAGTACGACCTCAATAGCCGATTTTCCCTTAAGGGAAATCTGCTAAAATGCATACAACAACAATTGTAGGAAACCGAATTTTCAATTACATTGGTTATACATCATTTTTCTATTTGACTCGACATAACGGAGATATCTTGAATTTTTTATTCTCCCTCTCTTAACAAGCCTCCCCGCTTCCCTGCTTGGTCGAGTGCTCGGCCGTTAAGAAAGTATTTATTTTTTCTTAAAATTAAAGAAAACCAAGGAATTTAAGTAAAAGATATTTTCACGCAGCTACTATCGGTGGTTTAGCAACCAACCAGGAGGTATAGCTATACAAAATTGCTAAGTAAAAAGTCAGCAGTTTGTTACAAATATATATAGGCAACATAAAAACAGAAGGAAGTTAAAAAAAATACACAGTATGAGGTTCTGCTTTCTGATTGTGACCAAACGAAATAGAGTGTGTTAGGTATAGACAGAGGAGGGAGTATGTAGCCTAACATTATAGAAATAGCTGTGTAATTTGGTGCAATATAATATTGTATTGGTCGGGACAGTTAGGCAGCCTCATTCTTCCGCTTTCTACCGACCTGCTTCTTATAATCATACTCAGGGTTTTCTACAGCTGGTTAATACCGGCTTTATATTTTAAATATAGTTTCTCCAAGTTTAAATTTTCCCTGACAACACTTCTTAAATAAGATTAAAAAATACCAAGAGCATGAAAACGTCTAGTCAGACAGGGAAGATTAATGTACTAGCCGGACTGGTGAGTTCTTGTTTCCTAATTGTAGAACGTTTAAGTACCTGAACCAGCTGATCTTATTCCATATGAGGAGTGCCTTCCGCTTTAAGAGTTATGGCACTGAAACGTGGGGTTTCATCAAGGAAACCCGAAATGCCCTACTGGTGTCGGAGAGAAAAACTCTGAGACAAATATTTTGAAGAGCAAGAAAACGGTAGGAATGTGGATCAGAAGAATCGATGTACTGAAATAGATGTATGTATGCTTGCCTGACATCATCTTTAATATTATTATTATTATTTATTAACGTCCACTTTTTGCAACTAAGGCTATCTACAGGTTACCACCCTTTTCTAGCCAGGGTGGGATTTTAGGATGTTATTTAATGAATTTCGTCACTAAATAATTTCCTATGCCCAGGCAAGAATCGAACTCGCCACTCTAGGTTTACCATGTGAGATAAAGGTCAACGCTTTAACTCAAATGGCTAACCTGACCCCTTAATATCTTTGATAAGAAAGTCCCGGACACGCAGGGGCTGCGTAAACCAAGCTCATTTCCCACGTGGTGGTATAATTTCACCTCAACACATATTCTCCATTTCTTATCACATATTCCACTATTCCAGGCCCAATTTCAGTTCTGACAAATATGTTCTTTAGTGTTCACAGAAAACGTTAAATATCGAGTATAGCGTAGAGCAAATAGACATTTTCCAGTTAAGAAGGTAAAATCTGAATTTATGACATAACACAACATATGTCCATGCGTCAAGCATAATAAAGGTCCAATGAAAACAATATTTGGATTTTAAGCTTAGAATTAAGAGATTCATGTTACAACCTCTTATTGTTATTAGGACATGAGTAAGAGTGGGGTTTACTGAAGGCTGAATACAAAAAATTCTAAATATATCGGTTAATGTAAATATTAGAGAAAATACGTATATAACAACTCCATACACTTTTTGATCGAACCAATAACAAAGGAGATATTTTTAATTTTGGAAATCGACCTGTCTAAACACCCCTTCCACTAGTCCGATTTCATTCGTTAACGAACTTGATCCTCATTTTTACATAAAATTGAATTCAAAAATTGTTTAGACATTTTCAACGAAGTAGAGAGTCAAGTTTATCAACAAAGTAGAGATCTCGCAATTTTACCACCTATTTTAGTTATATAGACAGAGACATATGTATTTTTACATTTATCCCCTACTCCAAATAATGCTACTCAAAAAAAAAAAAAAAAAAAAAAAAACAGAGCTGGAGCGCTATCTTGAGAACTCATAGATAAGTAGATATACAAGCCTAACCGAATTTTGAACCGACCTCAGTTTGTGGAATGAATTGCTAGAGTTTAGTGTCGTGAGGTCACGTCTATTGCTCATAAAGGATATCTCCTAAAAGATGATACAGTACAGAATCCACGGTACGTTCCAATATTTTTCTTGTAGCTATTTCGATAGTTTATTGAGTAATACACCTCAACTTAATAGATTCAGGTTAGATTGAGGAATTGACTGCAACAACTGCAGTCTAGCAGTGCTTGAACAGTCAAATGTAACCGAGTCACTCAGGTGTAACCTGGAATAACCTACTATTAAACCTTTGGTAACACAGGAACTGCCACCATAATAAATGTCATTTCTCTCATTCAATCAAACACACGGATCATTCACTAAAGAAATTGGATTTCCAAAACTTTTCGACCATAACTGAAGACTTCAACTGACCGTAGTACTGGCATAATGGATAAACATTACGAAGGAATAGCTTTATAAACTGAATAATAAAGGTATCATCATCTGATAAAGTTAAAAAAAAAACACGCACAACAAGCGAAACATATTGCGATTTTCAATATCATATGATGCTTATTCTACCAATACCATATCAAAAGTCCATTACACAGGGACTGCGTTAACTAAGCAGATTTCACACGTGCGTCACGTATTTGCTTTTATCTGAAAACGTTGAAGTTCAATGAGAACAATTTTTGGTGTTCATAATATAAGAGCTTATTGTTAATGTGGCATGAGTACGAATGGAGGTTTACTGAGGGCCGAAAACTAAAATTTGCATAATCTTGGTTAACAATCAAGATAGCGAAAAAACCGCACATAACAACGTGTATAAAACATTACATTTGCAATAAGATTGGTTCTATACAAATTTTCGATCCAACGCATACTAACGGAACTTTAATTTAATTTTCGATATTAACTAAAACTAACCCCCTCCCCCCAACTGGTCTGATTTCATTAACGAACTTTATCTTTAGTTTTACATGAAACGTTAATATGTCGAGTTTCGTAAAGATCAAACAAAAATTATGTTTGCTATATCCGTGTATGTATGTATGTGTGTGTGTGTGTGTATATATATATATATATATATATATATATATATTCTAAGTGACCTCATTTTCGTCCTCTTCTGTTTAGGACTGATGGACATTTGATGAAATGTTTCGAAAATCGCGTCATGAGTATGATCTCAATAGCCGATTTCCTTTAAGGGGATCTGCTAAAAAATTTGCTGATGTGAATGAAAGCGAAATTCCTGTGTGCATAATCAGAGGAAAAACATATTTTGGAAAATGATTGTTGAATGTCAAGGTAAAATAATTTTCTTCATTCAAGAAGATGTTACTTAAATCGTGAAGAAGTAGGCGACCAACTTATTTGTGATAATGTTAGTGAACAGTAGTCTGTAAAAAAACTAACCAATTGCACACCTAATGCTGTTTGTTTGAAATGTCTACGCCCCAAACTATGATAAAGCCATACTTCATAGTTTTGTTCATACAATCTGTGTTTTGAAATATACTTGTTGAATTTCTTAATTATTTTCTTAATGAGGGTGTCTTAAGGTAAAATAAATATTTTCGAAACGCTGGCAGAAGAACTAGCTTAGTTTCTGTAACTTACTTTGGTTCAAGAACTTCAAAAAAGCTTTTTAACGATTATTATTATGGTAAATAATTTCTGTAGTAAATTTAGTTTTGCTGAATGCATACTTTTCACTTTATGAATATACACTAACTTATTATTAGCACAGGACTTACTTGATGAACATTTTATTCTTCGGATTACCACATCAAAGATCGAAACTGCGGCATCTTGAATTTTGTGGCCTCGACAGCCACAGGTGGAAGTGATAAGAGATTAGAGTGATAACAGAGATAACAGTGATGGATACTGTTAAGAGCGGAGTGATTGGTATTGGAGCAGTGGTGAGACCGGAAGTAGCCGGCCATTGTGCCCATACGAATTGTCTACAGCTTTGGGAGCTACTTCCTCTACGGCCCAACTCATTCAGTTTCTCTTCCTAAAACTCTATCTGAATTCCTATTGGCTGAATGCTCTTCCTCCCAATTCCCACGTAAATGGCAGCACTCCGAAAAGATTACCCAATTTACATAACCTTCTCCATTGCTGAAAGCACAATTAACCTTCCTTTGTGATATAGGTGTTTGCCTGTATATGTATATATTATTTATTATATTTTCCTTTGCACATTGTCCATGCACAAAGAGCGTTTATTTACTACACATACCATACTACTATAGTATCTAACATGTATGTTCATAATACATCATGAGAAGAAATAAATTTGTTCTTGAAATAAAATTTAAAAAAAAAAAGAAAAAAAAAATGAAAAACAAAAAAAAATAATATACATAATGAACGGACAAACAATCAAAGTGATGAAAAATTAGCACGCATAATAAGGAAAATCGAAACAATCCAATAACATACTAATTTGACATCATTAAGAAAGTTATGCCACTCATTCTATTGCATTATTTTTTAAGTAAAGTATATATACGAGTATATATATATATATATATATATATATATATATATATATATATAGATTATTTTTAATCTAAAAAAATCTGTAACCAGAAAATACTGATCGATCCGTCAGATTAACTTATCCAGTACCGAGACCGAAAGATACACTGAAGATAGAACCATGTTACCATTTCTTTAGGAGTGGGCAGTTTGGAATCTAGGTTGTGCTTCATTCAAGCGGGAAGAGTTCGTACATAATCATTCGAAAACCATCGACATTAATTCACAGATTAGGCGCGCCCGCAAGAAGGTTAAATTTCAAGTTCAATTTACATAATTTCTTACTTAGGGAGAAAGAGAGAATACATGAATTTCAGATGACGTTATTTGTGTGTCATTTTAGTTTGTGGAAAATCTGTTATGTTTACGAAGACCAACAGGGGAGACTGTTTTACACTTATTTATACTTTTTTTTTTATTCTTACCTTAGACTCATCCTCAGAATAAATATAATTGCAATGAAAATTGCAATAACTGGATTAGTCCAATAGTATTACTTGCACTGTTGCAATGCCCCATACAACTACTTGTAATTTAGTATGTTTTCCTGCAACACAGCTCTTATTCTTACAGCTGCATGCAAATTATACGAAATATATGAAAATAGTGTTAGTTAAGGATAAAATATTTACAACTTTTAATTTTGTTAATATATTTTATTGTGCCTTCGATTAGCGTCCAGATACGCCACATGTTATTATTCATTTAATAGTGTATCATAAATAAGTATTATTGACTCTGGGTATGGTAGTTCAGGAGTCTACGATTGAAAAGGAGCACCGGGGTATCATCTAAGCTAGTTAACACGTTGACTGCGGAGATTTTCAACAACATTTTTTAGTGGAGCGGAAATTTTTTTTTTGTTAATTAGTTTCGTTTTACTTTACTTTAACTGTATATTATAAATTACATCATCTTTTAATTGTTTTCCGCCAAAAAAAACGCTGAACGACACGTTGTCATCAACTACACGGGGAAAGCACCATACTCCCTAGCCGTAATCTAATAATGTAATTCATGTTTTTAGTTATGATATTTTTACTTAGAAAACCGTAAAATTAAACAATAAAGACATTGTTCACAATCACTGATTGATGAATTATTATTCAGTAATTTATAATTGATTTTTTATTTATATTTCGTAAAATATAGAACAATTTGGAATTATAAATTCAGGGTTGAAATAATATTTTTCCAACAAAATAGGCTTGTTTTAATTTATTTAGCTTCTTTTTAAATAGATATTTATCATTAGCAATTATTATTAACGATAAATTTAAAAAAATAAGCATTCAAACTTACCTTTTTGTAAAATAGTCGAAAACAATTAAAAAAAACAGGGAACCTTGCGGCGAAGAAGCATTTCTCTCAAGGACGTTTTTTACTGTGCTAGTCAAATACGGAATGGTTTGAGAAAGGTTGGAGCAATCCCCACCCATTTAACTTTCTGTTATGACCTGACGACAACGTGTCGTCAGCCGCAGTCAAAGTGTTCTTAAATGATCATAATCATAGTATTTATTATTCCATATGTCTCACAGGCGTCAAAGAGATTAAATAATACTAGAATTATTAACACTAGAAATATTGAGTAGTATATTACAAAGTAGCTATGGTCTTACTTCTGCTGCAGTATTGGCAATTTCATTTCGTGTTTTTACAGCTTACCTGAAACAAATAAAAATACAGTTAAATACCAGTCATTAGTTTTGAGAGACCTATTTACATGTTTATAAGCAAACTTAATGGTATATTTCAATATAGATGATATGGATCGTTTATTTTTCCCTCCATTCAAATAGCAATCCTTTTTGAAAATGTATATTAACTGTATTGTGCTATATAGAACTGTTAAGGCCAAGGTCTTGAACGCAATATGGTGGAAATGGAGAATTAGTATTAAATAAATTGGCTGTGAAGCATGGAATATTGTTGAGTTTCCGGAATAAAATGGACATCCTGTTCCATCACTATAGCTCCATGGTTCTACGGTTGCACCACACTCCCAGTCTGCGTAAACATAGCAGATTTCGTGCTGAAATAACAATTCATCGTATTCTATTTCCAATTCCCCCTCGTAATTAAAACTCAATGTCATCAAAAATGTTTGTTGAACTCCTTGATTGTTGGTTTTGTTTATTATTAGTATATATATATATATAGGTATATACGAAATATGACAATTTTTCATTTCATGCCTCCCTAAAAACCCCACTCCTGTTCGTTCCTAAAAATGATAATAGTGCTTATTGTCAAAAACACTGAGTTTCGTTGATTTCGATTTAGTCCTATAACATTGTTGACCCCTTCTATAGTTTTTTGTGTATACATCATTTATACTTCGTTACACGAAAAAATTGCATGTATCAAAAGTTACTTTAAATAACAAAGTAAACATCTTCTGTTATGTGCATAACTACCGAAAACCAATTTTTAATTTAAGACCTCCCTTATAACCCCCAATCCTGTTCATACCTCGAAATTTTAAAATAGCTTATAATCAGGGAGGTGTTAATACCAAATTACATACGGAGTTTCGTTTAGTTTGGTTGAGTCGTTTGTGCCACATACAATAGTTGACTCCCACTATGGTTTTTAGCGTATAACTCATTTATACTTCGGTATACGACAAAAGGATATATTACAAAAGTTACTCAAAATAACAAAATAAACAAATTTTATTATGTGCATTTATTACTTCCAATTCTCCCTCGTAATTAAAACTCAATGTCAACAAAAATTTTTGTTGAACTACTTGTTTTTTTGTTTTGTTTATTATTATTTTATATATATATATATATATATATATATATATATATATATATATATAGAGAGAGAGAGAGAGTGGGAAGGGTACCCAAATGAGTTAAGGCTTAGTGATTAATGCTCTTATTGTATGCTTTGTGCGGTTGCGTTGTATTATAGCTGCCCTGGAAGAATGAATTTATTTAGTAATGGACTCACTAAATAAAATCCTTAGTCGTTGGCTAGAAACACGTAGTAACCTTCAGATAGCCTGCAGATTAAAAACTAAAAACATGGTTAATTAATAAGACAAATGCAGACATAAATATTTCGTTTTCATTACAATGCTTAATAACAAACAGCAAGCAATAATAGATTAAAATTTCATTGAAATTCTTCGTTTAATCAGTGTAGATGTAATAAATTCCAATTACGAGACCCCTCGTTACATCTGGAAGTCGAAGGGCTGCCCTCTGTATATCATTCTTGAGATACGATTACATCTGGCCGTAAATCCCAACATTCAATTATGTTTTACCGGTTTAGCGCTACTAAAGGAAGCCATTCCCTGGCGAGTCGTGTTTATCCTACAGCTGCAGACAACAACAATTCTTGAAAGCAGCCAAAGCCATCCAAATGAAAATGTAATCCAATATGATTCTGTTGTTGTGTGCCCTGTAGTTCTGATGTATTTGTTTCAATTTATGTCCTTCTTTTAATGAACATATTTCAAATTAAATTATTATTTGTGCAACCAAAACAAAAATTATAATACGTATTTTTGAAACTTAGTAAAATGATTTGGACGTTCTTTAAATGTAAAAAAACAAATAAAAAAAGCAGTCAACTACAGCCAGAAATAGGAAAAGAAGTGGGAAAGATCATTTTGTTAACATTTTTAGTCGTTTTGTTATTATTATTACTATTTATTAACTTCCACTTTTTGGTACTATTTCCAATTGGGACGGGTTATATACAGTTTACAGCCATTTTCTGCCAGGGTGGTACTAAGGATTTTATTTAATGAGTTCCTCACTAAATAAATCCCTATTTGCCCCGGCGGAAATTGAACTCACCACTTTACGTTTACCAAGTGAGATTAAGTACAATGCTTTAACTCACATCGCTAACCTGAGCCCCTCAGTCGTTTTGTTGATGTGGAAAAAAAATTTATAAAGACCAAAGCAGCAATTTTTAAACGTTTTCGTGGCAAGAAGCGGGTACAAACCATACAACCCATGTTAAGACAGTTGTAATTATACATAAACTTTCAATAATTTTCATCATATTTGGAGAAGTAAACATTTAATTTTAATTATTTATTAACGTCCACTTGCTCATTGGGACGGGGTATCTAGAGGTTACCACCCTTTTCTAACCAGGGAAATCTCTTAAAACGAACAAAAGGAAAATGGGATGGGACTATAGATTGGGAATGAGTTCGTCAATAAATAAATTCCTATTTGCACAGGCGGGAATCTAACTCGTCACTCTAGATTTACCATGAGACATTAAAGCCAACGCTTTAACTCACATGGCTAACCTGAGCCCAATTAAACATTTAATAATAATTTAAAAGAAAAATAAAACAGCCCATTTTACAATGTCTGAAAGCAAGGAACGAGCCAGAATGGTAGCTCGGGAGTCAACTGCTGGACTATATTTTAAACATAGATGTTCAAATGTCATTTAAAATTTAAACTCATTCGGAACAATTATTAATTTAATAGTTTACTCCGGTTGTAATCGATTATTTGGACACTTAAAAATATTGGATACACTAGATGAAAAATGCGAGATTCCGTTCACATCTGATCAAAGAGTCGGGTGCTTTAGAATCTGAGTTCGGTTCAACAACTCTCAATGAATAACCTTAATAATTAAACTCTATAATTTTTGTTGCAATATATTCTTGAAGTTATATTAGCACAATATCCAGTAAAATTTAAAAAAGAAAATAGGGTGAAAATAGACTAGACGATGGCAGGAAATTTTAGACTTCCATAAATTTGCGATTTTGAAATTTATGAAGACAAATGCTTTATTTTTAAATATAATTCAATGATAGTTTTCCAATTATGTAAATGCTCGAGGATCAACGATTTGACGTTTTCAAGCCCTATTAATCACAATTTTTAAGCCTCCAAGTGCCAGAAGAAGAATTCAGAAGTTCCTAAGCATTAGGTTAATCCATAAAAAGATCCAACTGTACGCAAAAAGTTTTGTGAAATTACATTAAATCGTTTTACATGAATGCGCGACATTGAAATTTCATTGAATTTCGGGGATATTAGTTGATCAGGACTGGAGTAATCTTATTAATAGACTACTCAGATGGAGAAAGGGCTTTTAGAGTCAGGGAGAAACGTCATGAAACAGTTACAAAAGTCAGGATTCATGCTCGTTTAAAATAGCAATAAAACGCAACCGTTAGAAGAGCAATTTCTAACAGTGAACTCCCACCGAGGTTAACAGGTGGAGTCGGCCTTCATGGTTTTGCTACCTCTTTGGGCTCCAACTGATTGTTCAATGAGATCATTCAGAGACTTCTATCTGTCATGGACCGTTCCGTGCTTTTCGAATACCATTATATTTATAACACGATTGACCATGCACCATTTTCCAATTCAAAGTATTTATGCTAGTCAGGTGCTTCAGATGCTAATTTATAAAAATGAATTATTTAAATTTAGATTCTGGAAGATATGCATTATCATTCATTACTTCGCTAAACAGGAAGTAATAAGTTCCCGAAGACGGACAAGGAACGAGAATCACAAAAAAAGCAATAGCCCTTTGCTTTCCACATGAGTCTGGCCAAAAATATATTTAGTAAGAAAATTAATCAACATTGAAGCGACGATTCTGGATCGTAAAATTCAATTTTAATGTGCCTCCAAGCGTACCGGGACATATTGATTGACAATCAGAGATAAGGTTAAAATCTAGATAAAGGGTAGACATGGGATTCTGCACAGCAGCTAATAATGTTTCAGTTGAACAGATGCTTGAAAGGAAAATGGCATAGGAGTGGGGGGATACAGAAGACTGAAAGAAACAAATTTTAAGTATCTCGTTTAATGTTCGAATTAAGGAAAAACGTAGTAAACACGTATTGCAGAAGCTAAATTTTCAACTGCAACTAGTTAAAATAACATTTTTCGACACAACTCATAATAACGGAGATTATTTTGAATTTTATTATTTTACCCCATCTACAACCACCACGTTAGACGTATTTAAAACGTTTCAGTATTATTTGGCAATGGGGAAAAATCGCAGCTGCTAGACCAGAAACATACATATATATATATATATATATATATATATATATATATATATATATATATATATATTTAAACCGATAAACATTTTCGTCATCTCCTAGGAACGAATGATGGATATTTAAAGACATTTTTCAATATTGGTATTAGATTGACAACCTAAATAAGGTTAAATAATAAATCATTTTTTGTTTGCTCTTAAGGGAAATATGATAATAAAATAAACTTATAACTAATGCGTTAAAAGACAGATAAATAGATAGCTTATGTAGATCGGGATGCATAAGATGGGGTCGATTAAAATTTGAAATTAAGTTTGTCAAAAAGCTTACGCCTGTTGAAAGCCCTTAAACTGTCTGAAGGAATGGACTAACGTAAATAATTTGAAAAAATAAATAAATAAAATATTTGCAACAGCTGTACTAATGCAGGAGATACTGGTTTCTACAAGATCTGTCGTTGAGACATCGAAGCCATTAATATTCCGGCCTTTGAAGCTATTAAGGTTCTACACGACTATTAAGTTACGTAAGATAAAGTTGTAGCTCAGCGAACCGAAGGATCTGCAACTCCTGGAACCAATCACTCCTGTTTGCTCTGGATCTTCCTGGGGCTATTATCGCCAGCCGGTTGAATTCATTTGCCCGCCGAGAGCAAATGGCAGCAAGATGTTACGCCGGAGCATGGTGGTCCTATGACCTCATAAATAATGAGCACGCTCATGCATACAGACCTACAGCCAATTTACCGTGCTTTCTCCAGTATGCATTCCGGAACGAGGTGCAACTATTAAGTTGCTTGCAAATAGTTGCAATTTTCATTCATATTTCAATTCCCAATACTTTTATATTACACAATTCTTACGTTAAAGTCTCCCGCTTTTAGCAAATTAACCTGTAATTAAATTCGGCTATTGAGAGTGCACTCATGAAGCGATTCCATCGATGCTATCTTCTAAATAGAATGACGAAAATGAGGTCCGTTCAAATTTTTTATGTAGAGAAATCCGAAATGTCTCTGTTATTATGAGTAGGGTCCATAAGTGTTAAATAACAGCCTTTATTGAAAATTTCATTTTCTATAATAGTTGTTCTATAGGGTTTTTTTTTTCTTATCTCCAATATTTTCAGCTCATTGCAAGTTGAAACCCAATATATCAAGAAACTTATAAAAGAAGAATATATTGCGGACTTATTCGGAAATCTTATTCCAAGATTCAGTTGTTTTTCATTGGATCTTAATTATGCGACATACATGCTACAATGTTAAATGTTGCGTCGAAATTAACATTTAACGATATTTGATCAATACCAAGCTCGATTTTTTGACAAATTCATACAAAATTAAAGATAATATGGCTAAAATCTAACCAGGATGGGGAATCATATTTGTTAATATGAACCGGACCGTAAAATACTATAGAACTAATCGTGAAAAGTATTCAATGCTTAACAACTATTATCTTTATGTTTTTGCACTCAAATATTAAGCGAGACATTTTTGTACTTTGTATAACTGATTCGCTAATTATCTCCGGATAAATTTCTTAGACTTGTTTCTACATGAAAAATAAAGACTAGATTGTGACATGTGATCACCTGTATGCAATTCAAGGAGGTGGTAAATCTTCTTTGTGTTAGTACTCTGCGATGCCTCTTCGTGCTTCCAACTGATTTCCGTTAAGGGAATTATTTAGTTAGAACTCTATTAACTAAAACGCCATGATCAGTCAGAATATAATTGGTTGACAGCAAGGCCATATGTTTTTTCATCTCCACCACATCTCCAAACTCAACGGTTATGCCAATTATCTTCTAAATTGAGATAATTGTCTCTTCCCAAAAAAATTTTGACGGTTAGTTATTAAGTACAAAGCTAAAGGTTGGTTAGTTAGCAAGCGATCCTATGGTACAGCTTCAAGCAATGGTGAAACGAAAGGATCTTAGATTGATATTCAATATTTTTATTTTTCAAATATATTGGTATCAGAAATTGTAATTACATCTATTGTCACAAACAAAAAAAAAATGCTCTGTAAGCAAAGAAATTAAATGGTAATCGTACTTTAATTCCTGGTAGCCAAATATTAAAACCGATTCCTCAGACGAAATATTGAGTTAGGAAACAAAAACCTTGAATACAACTGCAATAAAGTTGGCCAAGATAAAAGAAATTCCTAGATAATTTAATGATAAAAAAATGTTCAACAACAACATGAAATGCAGATCTTAAATAAACACTTATAATTACATATTTTTCAAAGAGGCAATTAAAATTTTGGGATGGTACATAAGATGATGGCTCTATAATCTACTCGTTGACAGTCATAGGTTATAAGAAATATGTCTATTAGCGTAGTAATCGTTGTGCCAAAAAGATAGTCAATACTGTTAAAAGACAGCATAACTCCCAATCCATGATGTGGCAAACCCAAAGAATGGCATTTCACTTGGAAAGAAATAAAACGAAAAAAAATTATATGTGCTGTGAACATAACATGACGTCTTTGGTCTCCCATTAAATTAAATAAACAACATTTTCTGTTAAACATCCTTTAAACTTAATTAATTTAAAACAATAGTTTTATGATAATAAAAAAGCCCTACACCTAATACTTATTACGGGGAAATTAGAAATTTTTTATGTTCACCTGCCTCTAAACTACCTTTCCGTTTAGCCCATTTCGATCATAAGGGGGAGGTTCTCACTTAGTCGTTTTAATGATCTAAAATATTAAATTTCAACATTCTAAAGCTAGCCACTTTTGAGTTATGCGTGCATTCGTCAAAGTTTAGTCAAAGTGGGTTCAGAGTAACCAAAATTTTCATGATTACAATACTTCCTTTACTAGGGATTGAGAGCTTCACAAAAGGTAAGTGACCACTCGTAACGGCTCTCTCTCTCTCTCTCTCTCTCTCTCTCTCTCTCTCTCTCTCTCTCTCTCTCTCTCTCTCTCACACACACACACACACACACACACACACACACACACTCTCTCTCTCTCAAACACTCTCACACACACACCCACACACGCTCACATGATCCTCACTTTTGTTGTCTCTTAGGTTGGATGGATTGATGTTTATCTACCTCAATATGATAATGACATCCCTTAGAGGAAATCTGCTAAAAGAGATATTCACCAATGTCACGCCTTCCTTGACAACGAGGAATAGATGTCTCACAATTAAACAATTTATTCCATCTTATTATCAATGGTAGTTATTATCTCGTTTAGTGTCTTTTGACAAATTATTTCTTTCTCAATGAACATTTGTTCACTCCATCGGTTGGGTAGAGAAATGACATGGTCTTGTTATCCCAAATAATGAATAGCTTTCAAAGCTTAGTAAAGGATATTGCGATTGAAACCAATAACCATGTCTAAAGCGACAATTTATTTCAATCAATTGATTGTATCAATGACTGAACACAATTGTATTCTCGTAGAAATTAAATAATATTGTAATTGTTTAAATTCAATTTTAGAACATTTTAAGGTATTTTCACGTTATTTATGAATTCGAGAATAACGCCTTAGTCAAATTCATTAGTTACTTCATTGCATGTATCGAATAAAACATGAGCCAGAATCCATCTAAATGAAATTTTAATTTGCTTTATTTGTGATGGGGGGGGGGGGGTAAATTTGAGCCAATGAATCGAATTCTGCATGTCAACGAGGAACGTTCTGAAATAAGCTTTGCACGGAAACGCCTTCAAATAATTTCTTGGTTCACAATTGACGAAAGGGTTAACCAATTTTATTTTAATTAGATATAAGACGGTGTAAAAAAACTTTGCTGATTTTCATAAAAATTGAAAATGAGATGTACATTTGGCATACTGTTAATACATTTAAAAATATGTATGTCAATCATATTTTTCCGGCAAAATTCATGTTTGTCAACATTGAAAAAGAACAATGGAAGATGAAAACCAATAATAGACCGCGAGATATGTCAATGCTCATCTCTGAACACTCGGTCTCTGTATATGCACGTATGTTTCGATTTAAAGAACACCATAACGTACCTGACAATAGAGAAGCCACAGCCAACTTGCACAACATCCCACGGAATGCTCTAAATAAGAAATGTTTGCAGTATGTGAACCCGCAAAGCAAGGTCGACCTTGTAAATGGTTGACTTTGTTGAATTGTGTTGTGCTTGCAAGTCTTAAATAGAGTTACACCAATGAAATTCTTCGCAAAGTACGACGATCTTATGACTACATAAGTTGTGAATATGCATATATCACGTTGGGCAATTAGGAATTCCTCCTTCGTTGCATAACTAGGATCAGGTGGCAAATATCAATTTGAGTACATATGTACAAGAAAATTAATTATTTTATTCTAGGAAAATTACCCTATAAGCCGCATTTCTTCTAGTAAATTCAGCTTGTATGTCAAATCTAGAAAACTGAAACATCCGGCCCTATTTTCTCTAGGAAACAGCTTATAGGCCATGTTACTTTTAGGAAATTTAATCTGGAGGCCGTATTCCTCTAGAACTTGTAGCCTAGGGGTCGTTTTTCTTCTAGGAAACTTAGCTTATAGGCCATGTTACTTTTAGGAAATTTAATCTGGAGGCCGTATTCCTCTAGAACTTGTAGCCTAGGGGTCGTTTTTCTTCTAGGTAACTTAGCTTATAGGCCATGTTACTTTTAGGAAATTTAATCTGGAGGCCGTATTCCTCTAGAACTTGTAGCCTAGGGGTCGTTTTTCTTCTAGGAAACTTAGCTTATAGGCCATGTTACTTTTAGGAAATTTAATCTGGAGGCCGTATTCCTCTAGAACTTGTAGCCTAGGGGTCGTTTTTCTTCTAGGTAACTTTGCTTATACACCATGTTTCTTCTGGGAAATTCAATCTGCAGGCCGTATTCCTCTAGAACATGTAGCCTAGGGGTCGTTTTTCTACTAGGAAACTTAGCATATAGGCCATGTTACTTTTTTAATCTGGAGGCCGTATTCCTCTAGAACATGTAGCCTAGGGGTCGTTTTTCTTCTAGGAAACTTAGCTTAAAGGCCATGTTACTTTTAGGAAATTCAATCTGCAGGCTGTATTCCTCTAGAACATGTAGCCTAGGGGTCGTTTTTCTTCTAGGAACCTTAGCTTATAGGCCATGTTAGTTTTAGGAAATTTAATCTGGAGGCCGTATTCCTCTAGAACATGTAGCCTAGGGGTCGTTTTTCCTCTAGGAACCTTAGCTTATAGGCCATGTTACTTCTAGGAAATTTAATCTGGAGGCCGCATTTCTCTAGAACATGTAACCTAGGGGTCGTTTTTCTTCTAGGAACCTTAGCTTATAGGCCATGTTAGTTTTAGGAAATTTAATCTGGAGGCCGTATTCCTCTAGAACATGTAGCCTAGGGGTCGTTTTTCTACTAGGAAACTTTGCTTATAGACCATGTTACTTCTATGAAATTTAATCTGGAGGCAGTAATCCTATAGAACATTTGGCCTAGCGGTCGTTTTTCTTCTAGGAAACTTAGCTTATAGGCCATGTTACTTTTAGGAAATTTAATCTGGAGGCCGTATTCCTCTAGAACTTGTAGCCTAGGGGTCGTTTTTCTTCTAGGAAACTTAGCTTATAGACCATGTTACTTTTAGGAAATTTAATCTGGAGGCCGTATTCCTCTAGAACATGTAGCATAGAGGTCGTTTTTCTTCTAGGAAACTTAGCTTATAGACCATGTTACTTTTAGGAAATTTAATCTGGAGGCCGTATTCCTCTAGAACATGTAGCATAGAGGTCGTTTTTCTACTAGGAAACTTTGCTTATAGAACATGTTTCTTCTGGGAAATTCAATCTGCAGGCCGTATTCCTCTAGAACATTTGGCCTAGCGGTCGTTTTTCTTCTAGGAAACTTAGCTTATAGGCCATGTTACTTTTAGGAAATTCAATCTGGAGGCCGTATTCCTCTAGAACATGTAGCATAGAGGTCGTTTTTCTACTAGGAAACTTTGCTTATAGAACATGTTTCTTCTGGGAAATTCAATCTGCAGGCCGTATTCCTCTAGAACATTTATCCTGCAGTTCAATTACAGTACTAAAGGATCAACACAAAATTTTATGAGTAATAACCTTTTTTTCATCATTTATCTCAAAGAGAATCTAAACTAATAAAGGTGATAGTACTTTATTTATTGGACTCTTCAATCTATTAGTCACCATGAAGTTATACAGTATCAAATCAATAAGGCACAATTCATCGATAAATTTATGACAAGTTTATCAATTGAAGTAAGGAGCAATTAAAGGACCATAAAAATAACTAAATTTATTACATCCATAGCACGCAACAATTCGGCAGAAGAGGTATTTCAGTTACACAAGGCTATTTCAAACGAAGTGGTAAGTGTTGAATTATAAGCTTAGGTTATTTAAAATCATTCGTGAAAACACAGCGGAATGTTAAGGCATATAAATTTGCGTATAATTTTCCTGATTGCGCAATACATCATTGGAATTAAGGTTAAGGATGGCTGATTGAAAAGGTGAGCTTACAAAGAATTTCATGAAGAGTATTGGATGCTAAAACCATCGTTGGATTAGTTTAAAAAAAATGACATAAAGATATTAAACACAAAACATATTTTTCTTGTACTGCACAAAATTGCTCAATCAAGCAATTACAATACCCCATTAATTGACAGTCAATTCCCTTCACTATTTCGGAGTTCGTTTATAGTGAACATAAAATAATTTGTGTCAGAGTCTCATCGTTTGATAAAGGCAAAACATGGGTCATAAAACAGAATTAAATCCGTTTATAACCTAAAAGTGCAGAAACAGCCTTATGATTGAAAGTTAAAACAAATTACATTAGCAAGAAATTACCAAATAGAGAGAGCCATAACAATTTCACCTGACCCAAGAGACCGAAAACATTAAAAATGAAAATATAATGGGGGTTTATTAGACTATTCCAACAGCTTTATAACTCAATAAAGATTCATTAAAAGAAAGAAATTTTAATAAATAATTTTTGGGGGAACCATTTATATCTAATAACACACTAAAAACTGAAAATGTAATAAATATGAAAAAGTCCCGCTATAATAATTAATTTTATTATTCCTATATTTTTTTCATTAATTTCATGCTTCTTGATAAGATGCCATTATTTTCTATATTTTAAGACTTAGGACAACTTTTTTTACGACTCTAACTGTCTGTTCTGGTCTTCTTCGATAAAAGGAATTTATTATTGTGATTATTACCATTTTTAAAGAAGTTAAGTCCGTGACGCAGGGGTGGCGGAAACTAAGCAGATTTCCTACGTGCTGGTATAACACGCATGTGATCTCATCACACCACGTATTCTCTACTTATATGTAATAAACCGATGCGTAGAAGGGGGTAGGGTACTAAAGGCAGAAGACAAGAAAGAACGAATAACTTTAGTTACGAAAAAATGCATAGAACAATAATTGTAGAAGATAAATACATTATTGGCTCCCCTTTATGTCTCGGTACGATATTCGCCAATAAAAATTATGATCTCTATAGTGTTGAATGAAACGGTTAAATATCGTGTATGGTAGAGACCATAGAAACATTTCTGAGAAAAGTTCGAAAAATTTTAGTTGATGACGTCATCACGTAGCTAATTTGGACGTAACTCAGAAAGTAAAAGTTCAATGAAATATATATTTAGTATTTAACCTTGGAATGAAGTGTTTCACGATATAACCACCTTAATGACCGGAGTAAGAGCGTCGGTTTGCTAAAGGACGAAAACTAAAATATCTTTCTTACCATTCAATATAGAGAAAACATCCATATAACAACATTTATAGAAAATTACATTTGCAACAAGACTGATACTAAATAATTTTTCGATCCGATGGAGATATTTTGAATTTTCGAAATTTCGTCCTTCTCGGATTTCGACCATAAAATAATTCCATCTTTAATTTTGCATTAAACGTTTAAATATCGAGTTAAGTAACTATTAAACAGAAATGGCGACCGCTAACAGATAAATATGTGTACAGTTTTGAACGGACCTCATTTTCAACATCTTCCTGGGTAGGATCCCTGGACATTTGAAGAAATTCTTCGAAAATCGCGTCAAGCGTATGTATAACCTCAATAGTTGATTTGCCTCATTTTAATATGCTAAAAGTCATTAGCAATATACCAATTCACCAAAAGCCCTCTACTTCTTCTCTTAGGTTTTATCCATGTTTAAAATAAATAAATTACAGGCGCTAAGTAGTAAAAAATAATTCCACACGATGCAAAAAGTTAACGTGCTTATTCCTTTTATGGTGTAAACCACATCAACGGTGTTATTTTAGATTAACGTTCGAAAGGGTGCTGCTTTCCACAACCCCTGTCCAGGGAAGATTATTTATTATTGGTCTAAGGTAGTAATTCTGAGCAAAAATATAACTGTGATGGTGTTATCTTTGTGATCTCTAAAGGATGATTTTGGGTAGATCTTAGATGGGTTGTAGAGCAGTAAAATCTTTGCTTATTAAATACACAGAAAAAAATTAAACAAATATACTTTATAGTAACAAAAGCAAAAATACATTAAATGCAGCATGTAAAGAATAATTAATTTTCTATACACCTATATGTTTCTAGTCTAATTCAATGAAATTAAGTGGACAGGATTTGATCGGAACCTGGAGTAAGTGATAGCCAACTCATTGCCCCACACACCAGTAGTCGGAGCTTTTACGTAAGACCTTACATAATGGAAAAGCTATTTTATTTAAAATATAGTGTTATCGAGAAGAGAAGGGCTGCTCAGATCCATCAGAGTGGCCCAGGCCAGCCAATGTCCGTTACATGACTGTAATGGTAGGACAGTGTTGCCATCAACCAATCCATCAACAGCTATTGATAATTATTTCTTATTCCATTTTTATACCTGGACTAATTAATTAATTGGTTTAATTAATAGAAAGTGTAATTAGTTTTAAATTATATGAAATCTCATTTAATTTATTATAGAAAGATTTCTATAATTTCTTTATATCGCCCGTAATAATAGTACTAATCCAGAAGCATGGCAGTAGCTAGTTTTCTTTACGAGGAGTGGGGGGGGGAGTCTTTCTCACTCCACATTTTATTTAGAGCCACAATTTGAACTTATGACACTGTAATACCATTAGTAAATTATAAGATTTTCTTAAAAATTGTTGCAGTTTCAAGGGGTGGATTTTTCCCCTCGTCCCCATACCAAACTATAGAGTGGAATGTTCAATTTTATTGCTCACTGCTCGAGAGAGGGATATGGGTCTGTAGTAAGAGTGAGAACGAGTTTCAGTACATTTCTCACACATTTCAAGTATAAAATTATATTTCAATAGCTAGGGATCATCTTTAGCATATTTTTCTTAGCTTATCTTTATTTTAAAGAAGCTTTTAGCAGATAACTCTCACGAAAAATCATTTATTAAGGTAGTGTCTGTTCAAAACTACCCTCAAATAAACACAGGCCCTAACTTATGACAAAGATAAAATTTATTTTATCTTTTTATTTATTTTATAATTTAAGGTCGTTTAAAATTTATTTAAATATGTCAGTCGATCCTATACTCGCAATAACTTGGTAATTATACTTATATTTGACTTGGTTACCATTTCTAAAGGAACGGAAAAATCGGCTAAGTGGGGTGTGGGTTTACAAAATAAATAGACGAAATGATTCGCTAATTGAGAAAGTCTTTAAGAAAAATGCATCTTTTTTAATAGGGGGGGGGATAGTTATGAGGAGCATTTCATCAACGTAAGGCCTCTTTACACAGAAAGAAAATAGTTTTAAAAACGATTAGCACTTGCTCAGAGCATCAGAGCATCAGGGCGTAGGACGTGCCTAGAGATGCTATTTAGCTGAACTCTGCCGATGCACTCACTGATGATAGGAATGTAAATTCCTGAAAGCGCTAAGCGTTTTTAAAACTAAATTGTGAGGAGCCACAAAACTGTGTTCTGAGTATAGTTTTTTTTTTTTGAGAAATACAAGATTAAAAACACAAAATTGTAATAAATTTAATTGATTCTATATATTTATATTTTCATATTAAATAATTCATAATTTAACTTCTTATTTGATGAAGATTATGCATTTAGCGCACTATCAGTGTTCTAAATTAAAATTCCAATTTTTCTGCGCTTATACGACTAAATTGCTCAACCAGTTATAACATTTTTGCACCATTTACATAAACATATAATAGTTTTCCTGTTATTGCATGTGCCATTTCTGGTTTCAAACCTTCAATTTGTTTGGAGACCTTTCCAGTAGGTATAATTGTTTTCTATAAGAAGAAAAGAAAGTTCAACATTCAAGGTCTCATAGGAGCATATCTATTTAAAAGTTGTTACACAATTTAGTTATTTTAATCTCATTCCTAGAAGAATCTTAGCTTTCGCCATTTGGTATTTTAGAAGTTATTGAGTCCTTGGTGAGCCGAAAGGTTTATGGCAATAGCCATAATACTACATTTTCTGTTTTTGTAGTTTGTTTGAAGGTCTCCTATGAGTGGCTGGTTCCATAATATTCTGAGGCTGTTACTATATTTTCTATTTATGCCAGATAAGTACTGTATAGAAAATGGATTACATACTCTCTGTATGTCTTCAAAGAGACAAAAAAAAATGTCCACGCAACTTTAATAGAGAAAACGGTAAAAAACTCAGAAAATCAGGGGAATTAACTCTTATAAATATATGCTGAAGGAAGGAACAGAACTGGCGGTTAACTAAATGAAGAAAACAATTTGAATTCTTGGGATAATCCTCCTTGGACTCAAAACCAATAACCCATTCATAATAACGGAGGTGCAGTGACAATAATTTTTTTTTTTTACGGTTTTGTGTTTTACCTCTTGTCTAAACCCACTCTAAATGGCTTCCTCCTGGATCGTAATTAATTTTAAAATAACTCATTTTGTCATTTATTTGCTCATTGCTAATTTGAGATGAGTAAGAGGGAAAAAAGTTTAATTTTTTAAAATTTATTTCCACTTGATCAATTGATAAACCATTTCAAAATATGAGTGAGTATTTATTAAATAAAATCAACCTGGAAAAGACACCAATAATTAATTAAATAATAACAGAAAGTAAGGAACTGAAAAAATATATAAATGAAGTCAGTCAGTTAAAGGCTTGCTTCACATTTTATCTAATATCTGGATCCAAAGTATAAAAAATTTGCAGGTCGGCAACAAATTATTTACCTAATTGTTCTGTTGAATGTAGAAAAAAAAAACAATTTCGAAACTGAATCGTTTGTAAGTGGTGGTAAATTGAGCAGTGGGAGATAGGAAAGTAAGTGAAAAAGTAAGATAAAGAGTTAATTGTGATTACGTAGTACTCATTGTCTGTATAGTAACAAAGCAATTAGCTACTAAACCTTGAAAGTAAGTGATGGAATATATGGGAAAAAATCGAGATTACTAGAAAGTAGATCTGAGTCTAGCCAGAGATAGAAGATCAAGCAGAGATCTTAATGTGCTATAAGCCTATTGGATAACTGGGCCTAAGAATCAGAGAAATTGGTGAGGAACTTAATTAGTAAAACTCTTAGTCGAAACATTTTCCCCAGGTAGGTAACTAACTACTCCACAGTGCTGTTCTTCCAGAACCCGGGAACTCTACAATTTTAAACCATTCTGTGCGGCCTGCGGCAATGGCCCTCCACTTATGAACCCCAGCCTCGTCAACTTTGCAAGGTCTGTCCCTTCTTCACCTGGTGTACCATTTTACATTTCTTTGGGTGTTCTTCGGTTCTCTAGCCACTGCATTCTGCCTTCCCGAATAGAATATATCACTTTTATGTGTGTCTGGTCATGGTGTTGTATGATTTACCAATCTAGTACGACATTTAATTTGTATGGGACGACTTCAATGCGACGGACACTGGAATATTCTTTCTCCTCGCCTTAGGTTAGTACATAAAAGTTGTAGACTTGAATTGGTTAATGCATATCATTTGGCAACTAATGCAGATTGCTCAAAGATGGTTCTCTTATAATCGTGGCTTGAAGAAGTGTTTTCCCCTTACTACCTCATACACTTATGATTGGGTGTCACACTTAACAGGTATTAGCAAAGCACTGCATGCCCTTATGACTTGTTCTTTAGTTTATGCCTTTCTCCAGTTCTTTTTTGAATGCAAGGCCTTCGAATTCAAGAAAACAACATATCCTCATAAGTGTTGAGAAAGTAGAATACAATTAGGTATTTTACTTATATTCTATTAGACCACATTTCGAGCCTGCCTTCAGAGTTTTATTCATTGTCGGTGTGATTTTCTTTGCCTCACACAAGCGTTTTATCCATACTATAATCTTTAAATTTTGAAACAAATTAGAATAGAGTATTCCAAAATCCAGAGCACTTAAAGGCTATTCAGTGTTCCACCTACCCGAGTTACTGCAAGTTTTTCTTCTGCCTAATTTTACTAACTGATTCCCTAATTCAAAATGTCTATCACATTTTCCCGATTGTAATAATATAATATAATTTTAGTTTTTATACCATTCTTTTTATTATTATTATTCGAAGTATTAATTCATCCTGGGGCCAAATAGCTCCTTAGGGAATGCCCCAAGCAATAAAAAAAATATAAACCCAAGAACATAACAATGTGTAACAGAAGTAAGTAGAGGCGAGCGGTGAATACTAAAAAGGTTCAGAACTGAATGAACTCCGACATTCCATAATGCCACGTTCAGTGAAGGCTTATCCCCAGAGAGGAATTTAAAATGCAGATGAGATTGTGAAGGAGATGTTCTGTGGTCTGGCCATTAGCATGAGGGTAACCTATAAGCAGATTGATTCACTCCCCATACAGCCCTAAGTACTTACCCACGAATAAATACATAATAAGTTGCCTTCGCTCTTGTATAACGACCATTATTATAGGTTTGTTCTCTGTTAAGGGTGAATGGAATTAAAATTGAGTTTATTTTGTTCAGGGTGTATTTAATTTAATATATAAATTTAGGTGATTTCCCTTGAGGTAAATCAGCTATTGAGATTGTACTCATGAAACGATTTTCAAGATATTTCCCCAAATGTCCTTCCGTCTTATCTTGGAAATGACGATAATGAGATATATTCAAAAATTATATATATATATATATATATATATATATATATATATATATACACGCACTCACAACACAAACAACCAGTTGTCTCTCACTACTCTAGAATTCACAATTTTTATAAGCGTTTCATGTAGACCTAAACATCAAGTTAGATAACAACTGAAATCGGAGAATCGGGGAGGGGGATTTGTCCAAAGTAGAGAAACCGATATTCAGAACATATCTTATTGACAATCTAACGCCCCATAAATATTGTTCTATACATTTATTCTAAATATAGAATATCCCGGAGATTCTTCTATTTTTTTGTTTTCAGCCTGCAGTAAACCCCCAATTTTAGCCATCGCATGTTAACAATAAGCCAACATTTTGTTTTCTAAGTTTTCTTTTTAAATTCCAAATATTGTTTTCATCGGACCTCTATTAAGTAAGATGCATGCAAATACGTCAGCGATTAAGATTTCGCGCTTTGTACTTGAAAATGTTTAGTTGATGTATACAATAATCGATATTTACCCATTTCATTCAGCAGTAAAGATTAACATTGGCTGGAATCGGACCATAAATATGAGGGATTCAGAGGGAGAAGAATTCGAAAATTCCAAATATCTCCAACATAAAAATGTTATAGAACCAATAGAAACTAATGATGCTCCAAAATGTTTGTACAATAAATGATTAGAATTATCCTAATGAGTCCCAATGGATAAAACTAACGGTTTATTTTTCTATTGCACTATCAATAAATTGTCTGTAAAAAAGATGCAGCACATTTAATAATTCGTATTGATATTCATGGAGAAAAATATGCCATTTTCATGCCGTTAAAACATTAATAAAATGTCAAAAATGCCAACATGCAATTGTAATTCATATAGATAACCAAATAACTAACGTTAGACTTAAAATGTGAAAAATTATAATTTTATCACTAATAGTAAAACTTTAATTAAAAATGTGAGACTAAATTATTAATTGACCACTCTAAAAATGCGTAAAAGTATGTCACAAAGTTTAGATTTTAATATATTTGTAAATATTAGACTACTATTAAGTTCAGGTATGTTTAATGTCTTAAAAGGTTCCTCTTTGATATATGTGTATATATATATATATATATATATATATATATATATATTTAATTAGTCTGTTTTTATAAGAATAAATTATTATTTCTGAAAAATGTTGAGATAGATTAACTGTGTAAATACAATGGATATGACATTATCTTTAATGAGCAGTGTAGAACAAATAATATTTTCGAATTACATGATCAGTGTATAGTAATTCGAAAAAAAAAAAATTCACAGGACTTTATGAACTAATGAAACGTATCTAAAATGAATTGCTCACCTAGCATTCCTCAACGATCCTCTTTGTTGATCCACCTTGATGAATGTTGATTACTCGTATGGTGTAACAGTTAGAGCGGATGATTTTGAAGAAACAAAATCGTGATTTACTTACAAGCGGAACACTATAATCGAATTTTAATTGGGTTTAATAAGAATTTTACACTTCTTGGATCTCAGATCCAGAGCGAGGGAAAATGATGAACTACTTCAGTAAAATCTCTTACGTGGAGATAACACCATAATTTATTATATTTGAACAGTAATCTCTAAATTAAGTCACCGTGAGCAATCAAATCTACAACACGAATAACAAGGCAGGCTACTATTTCAAGAGCGATCATTAGAGTAGGAAACGACCGTCACTGGGGAAAAAGCTGATTTTCCAAGTGGCTGAATAATACATCGATGACATCACCTACCCCCTAATGTTATTCCTCCCTTAGTAAGAACACTTCCCGTGTTTAACTTAAAATTTAGGCGGGTTCTCAGACAGAAGTCTGTGTTCCACGAACTCTGGGACTTTGCCAACATTAAATGGCGATAATTAATTACTGTGGTCACTCATATAGAACGAATATCCTTTATTACAGTTTTTATTCAGCGTTGATCACATCCCTAGTTGGGGCCTGACCCAAGTTCCGACCTTGTAGCTCAACTCATTTTAGAATCCCTGAAGATGACGAAATTTATTGTTGAAAAAAGTGCTAGATTTTAAACGATATTAACTTCCGTTTGATCATATAAAAATTCGAATTCACTGTTTCTCCCCTCCCCCCTTTTTTAACGCTCTTACCTTCACTATTACATTTCCTCTGGGAATCGATATTTTTAATTTACATTACGAATATCAGCTGATTTCTGTAGAATCAACTGATAATTTTGAGCTCATCTTTTTCTATCTAACGCATCTTATACAGACTGGCTAAATAAACAAATTTATACGGATAACTCTTCGGTTAAACGCCATAAATTAACATTTTAGGTTATTAATTCCGTAAGATATATTAGAACAATGCCATAAACAATAATTGACCATGTCATGCCATGTCATCGGAAAAGAAGTGGTAGCATCGAGCTTGGTAACGACTAAACAAATATTGGTTTCAAATATATATATATATATATATATATATATATATATATAATTTTTAGTTTTAACTGATTTCCCTTAAGGGAGATGAAGAAACGTTTGATGTCAAAATGAAGATCACGTGGCCCAAATAGGGCCAGTGGGAGGATTTTTAAAAATTCGAATATCTGCATTATTATGCTTTGGAACGAAAGTTTTTATAGAATTAGTCTTTTTGCAAATGAAATGTTTTATAAGTGTTTTACGTACGCTTTTTACATTATCTTGATTATTTACCAAGATATTTGGATTTTATTGTTTTAAGTTTTCAGTAAAAACCCACTGCTACCCATGTCTTAATAACAATAAGCTGTTATATGATAAATCACATTATTTGAAACCTAAATACCAAATATTGTTCTCATTAAACCTTTAGTTTTTGATATAAATGAAAATACGTGAAGTACTTGGATAATCTTTTAGTCTTTGAGGGTATTTAAGGTCTGTGACGGACTTTTCGTTATCCACTTGATAGGATCGATGGAAATTTGAGGAATTTTTTTTAAAATCGCATTGCGAGTAAAATCTCAACAGATATGTGAGATGTTTAATTCAATTTCAGAGAAATCTGCTTAAAACAAAAAAATAACATTCAGAGTAGCCGTATGACACGTACTGCTGTGAGGCCATTATTAGGGAGTGCTGTGGAATGCAACAGGGGAACTGCTAGCTGATAAGAGATAACAGTCCAGTGGCTGATTCCAAGTGATAGCCCCGCCTGTTAACTGTGCATCCAACCGAGTTCTTGGATATACATCTAAGCAGCCAGCCGGCAAAACGTTAGCCAACCTTACAGATCCATCCGGAGACTCCATTCTCTGATAACATATCAAGGTTTGCCTGTAACTATTTTTTAAACAGGACATTTCGCACAGAAAAAATAGTCCCCTTTCTCTAGTTGTCTCCTTATCAGCCTGGAATGGAGGAGTTTGTTGTTTACTTGTTGTTTGTTGTTTACTTGTTAAAATACTTGGGTTTTTTAACTTGATTTGGCTCCTCCCTTTGACAATTAGACAATAATATTATTTTGATGTGACTTGGAGAAATTGTTAAGTTGTGAGCAGCTGCTGCAAGAAGGCAGTCCCAAGGGTAGGAAGCTGGGTCTGTATGAAGAGAAGTACAAGGCTCCACATAAGATGCGTTCTAACAGCTGGTTTTCATTCCACTCAAGTGTAGTTTAAAATGCCTGACTATTCCACAATTAGATGATATTTTATGCTTCTGAATAACAGTTGTAACAGTTATACCAAAAAGGCAACGATATTGATGGATAAAATATGCACTGGTGAGGGCTCATGGTCAATGACTTTACAATATATTAAACTACCGGTTACAAATAATAAAAAAAGTGCAGTTTACAAGCTTAAACCATTATTTATTTTACACATGAGACTGAAATGTATCATACTCTACAGGACTCACAGCTATCCAGGGCATAGCGCTTATCCAACTACACCACAAGTCCAAAAATTTGTCTCAGGGAACCAGAGTTACCATTTGTGGAACTAGCTCTAAACTAAATTTTTACTAATTTTACTAATGTTTGTAAATAAAATAATTTAATTACTAATTATTTACTATATATTCCTTCCTTAAAGTCAATATCTAGGGAAAAATAAATGTCGAAGAGTTACTATCCATAAAGCTCAAATCAATAATTTGAAAACATATTATCCCACAATATAGTCATATCTAACAAGGGAACAGAGAAAGTGGGCGTTTATAACGATTATGTCCTGAATATTTATGCATATATAATCAGCGAGATTTCAAAAATTTGCTAATATCATACCGCTGATGGATGGGAAGGGAAGCAGACATTTAAATTCAAATAAATTCACAAAACCCCAATTAGAAAACGCCGTTTAACGAAAGCCTCCGGCAAGCGAATAACCTATGACAATCGTTTTCCAAATTATACAAATTTTGTTTTACAGTCTGAAATAATGTTGTAGCGGTCTGACAGTTTTCTATCCATATAATAATTAATTTAATGGAAAATAAATGGAAAAAAAATACAAGGAATTCTTAAACCAATAAATTTTCCCTGGATGAAGTCATCTGTGTGTCACTAATGGACAGATAACGTCATCAGCACATTCTACTTCTGATATAGTAAAAACTCTGGATAATCAAAACATGAAGCTTAAGTTTTCGCAAAGATGTTTAGAAATAATTTTTATTTAAAATGAAATTAAAAGCGAGCTTGAGGCTGAGGATAGCCATGCTAGTTAGGCGTTGTACAACGTTGTAGAACTTGTACTTCTAGTTTGTTTTTACTCAACAAATATTCAAAGGTGCTTTTCTTAATTATATTTGTGGACTAAAAACATGCGTCACGCATGTAATACCTTAGATAAGCAAATTTCTCACGAGCCTTATTGACTCACATATGACGTCATATATTGAATTCTTAATTTGTACCTTAGTTAAGTCCTTTGTAAACAAGAATTGAAATTCCAGTGGAATATAATTTCTTTAGTAATATAATAACTAAATTTAAAAAAAAATAGATATATGAAAAAAGCAATTTAAAAAATACTAGAAAGGATAAATACAAAATCATTTTAATTAATATTTTTCCTTGTACGAAGTCAAGCAAGTATTGACATTTAAAAAAAAAAGTTTCAATTTTCAACGAAATTATCCGTTTTGATGTTCTTCTGAATTATTTCAACTAGTTTACGCGTGGCGCCTGTATGTACTTCTGTGTGCACGTACATACGTTTATAATGTACGTAACACAAAAACGGCTAACCTAAGAATGTTGGAATATCATATTTAGAGTTTGTTTAATTTATACTAGTGCAACTCTTGTTTTGATTGAATTTCAATAAGGGAGAAGGGAGATTAAACATGTTGGCGAAAATAAAAAATTGAAAACTTCTCCGTAAGAACAATTGATACAAGAAATTTGTATGGGACCTTTTTTTTTTCAACAAAGAATATAATTTATAGATCATGAAAAGATCTGTAAATTAAATTTAATGAAATTTTTCCATCCAGTGTAACTATCTTTCTTTATTTTTTCTATTTAACTCAATAGGAGTACAAGGAAGCCATGAAGTGTCCACATATGACGACTTTACTATAATCTAAGTAGGATCGCTGGAAAGTTGAGAATTTTTTCAAACTACATCATTGGTACAATGGAGCAGCTGATTTTAATTTAAGAATCGGCTAAAACTTGACAACGAAATTTAGAAGAGCTTTTCAGGGACCACGAATTCCCAACAGGTCTTTCAATTCCCGCATTTGAATATCATGTAGGCAATGGACTTAAAAAAAAAGAAGAAAAATTTCCAATAAAGGACATAGATTCCTTCGAGATATAAAACTGGCTAGACGCCACAGAGGTTTTTTTACTGACTAATCCACCTACTCACAGCACCATTCGTATGCTGATAACTTGAAAACCCCGAAGATCCTTGCCCGGAACGAGGTCATCCGAACTGGTTTCCAGGTCAGACACATCCACTAACGGTATTGTAAATAAATTACAAACAGGATAAATGTATTATAAAGACCGGCTCAAATATATTATGTATCACGGCCTACAACTCGCCTTTGAAATTGCTTTTAAGGTCGTATGCATATTTGTGACTTAGATATCCGTCGTATATTTACACCAAAGAGGAATACTATTTTAGGCATAATGTACTAATAATACAATTATATCGCTTGATTCTGTTGAAAATTGTTTAGAATAATTCATAGTTAAAGAATTGTGAATGACATTCCACCTGCTGGAATATGACACGACTATTATCTCATCTCACTATCAATTCTCAATTTCAGAAATAGGAAGAAGCCTCTGTAAATATTATTTAAATGATAGCTTGGCCAGAGATGTTTAGTGATTGAGGCACTTGTACGATCGATAGACATTTGTAAATTTTTTTCGAAAATCTCGGTATGAGTGCAACCCCAATAGCTGATTTCCTTAAAGCGGAGTCTGCTAAAAGGTTTTGAGTATGTTTTATGCATTTCTAATAAAAACGCAGATGTTTGTCTAATTCCTTTCCATTCAAATAACACCTAAATGTTTTTGTTGACCAATGAACGTTTGTCTAAGTTTTTTGGAAGAATTAAACTAATTGTTCTTTACCCATAAAGAGGTATAACAACGAAAACATACAGCCGTCAGAAGATGTCGTTGAAAGAACTGCTTTGTTTTTAGTTAGAGACGAAAATGTGGAAAAGCGTATGTTTGTGTTAGGAAAAAAACAAACATTGTCAACAAGATTAGTCAAATTAAGATGTTCAATACGACGCATAATGTCCTATAAAGGTAATCCACAAACACTATATAACTATATAATGAAAACGGGGATCTCTTTTAACAAGGTTAATTTAAAATATTTTAATGTATTAATAATCTATGCCAAATTCCGGGTCTTCTACAAACGATTTCGTCTTGCTGATGGACAAGTTTGTAGGTTGAATACATTTTAAGGTAAACTCTATTTCTCGAAGATAAATAACAGCTTACTATCAGTGATTGCCATCTGCAACCACCATTGTGATAACCAGTTAAAATCATTTATGGTGAACATAAATATTGATTTTGGACTGTTAGCCAAGTTGTGTAAATGGCAGTTTATATCAGTCGATTTCAGTTTAAGTCTCCTTTAGCGTTTTACTTAATGGAAATAATTTTATTTTATACAATTCCATTTTGAGAAGGTGTCGAGCTACTTTTTAGCTAATTGACTAAAGAAGTAGTTTTTTATGTTAACCCGAGTTTCAGTCCAGATAACTGTCCAACAAATATTTATATTACTAATATACTACGTTTGATACGAGTTAATACTAAACAACTGCATTTGTGAAAGGCTGACATGTATCCAACTTTCCCCTGCACTTATTAAAGAAATTTACTCTTTAGTGGAGTTTATGTCGTTTAACGTATTCAAGAGAATATTTAAACAATGATAATTAAAAAAAAATAACAATAAAAAAATGGTATCATCAGCATAGAATAGCAGTATAATAGTAAAAGCGGGTCAGGCTAACGGTCTCCGAGCGATTAATGTTAAAAGCAAGAAAAACAAGCCCAGATGCTAGTAGGCTAATTGGAAAGAGGTGAATCAGGAAACTAGGTATTAAGGTAGTCTCGTGACTTAAATTGGCTAGAAATTTATAAAGGTTACGTCGGCTACATAGTAAGTTCCTGAGTAATGGCGGAGAAGTACTTCTAACATGGCTGATTTGTTTTATATATTTTAGCAAACGTACATAAAGGGAAATCAGGTAGAAAGATTGTACTTATGACACAAAATGTCAGGAGATGACGAAAATTATAGCCGAAAATTATATTAAATTATATATTATATTGTGTGTTTTTATGACTGTTTTTTAATTTGCTTTTGGCCATGCTATGAATGTTAAATTAACTCAAGGTTGTGTTTGTCAGCAGGCACTGAGGATGGAGCGTTGACTCCGAAAGTGCACTCTGTAAAAAACTGTAGAGGACTTGCCCTTCTTATTAACCCTTACCAATTGGTTCCTCTACCATCCAGCATATTCCAGAGAAAATGATATCCATTGAAAAATTGAAAACTATATATATATATATATATATATATATATATATATATATATATATATATATATATATATATTATATATATATATGTGTGTGTGTGTGTGTGTGTGTGTGTGTATTGTACATGCAGGGTGTCAATGATAAACGAAATCCTTGTCACAGCTAAACGGATGATTTAATCAATAATGCCAGAGGAAGGATCTTTGCTGAACTCGGCATTTAAACGTTTTTTGTAAAAGCCAAGATCAAGTTCGTTAACGGCTGAAATCAGATGGATGGCAGGGGAGGGAGGATTTCGAAAGTTGAAATGAAATGAAATTAAGATCTCCGTTATAATACGTCGCATCGAAACATTACGGGAATATTGAACGAATCTTATTACCAATTTTTATAGACTATAAATGGGGTCGATGCACGTTTTTCTTCATCTTGAATATTAACAGAGATTTTTGCATTTTTTTAAATATCAGCCTTTAGTAAACCCCCACTTTTTAATCATCACACATTATCAATAAGCGAATTTATCATGCAACGTCTATTTCTGAGCTTATATTCCCAATAGTGATTTCAACCGACCTTTACTAGATAGGATATATGCAAATACATTGTGTAATAAGGTCATCAATTAAAACTAAATTCTGAATTATATATGAAATAGTTCTGGTATGTACTCGGGTTGACATATATATTTAAACAGGCGTTTCATACAGTTGGTCTATTTGGGAATCTTTAAATAAATATAAGCGAAGGCATAGCTCTTTTAAACCACCCCCGTGATGAACAGGCTTTTTTTGTTTTGGGAGCAGAACACGTTCACGGATCTAGATTAGCTAGCATCCCTTATGATCCATAAACGCCATATATAGTTTTTTTTTTCTTTCCTCCTTTGTATCGTATTTTTAGCAGAGGTAAACAATATTAGAGAGGAGTGAAACGGGCTGGGGAGTTCCCACAGAAGAAAGGGGAGGCGAGCGGTGCTGACAGAGGGCTGTGGCTCTCAGCTGAAAAACCGGCTTCTCAGAGATCTTTTTTATCAGCTGGTAAACCAAAGGAGATGTCCAACAACACGAGGGATACTTCAACAACACGAGGCCTCCTGTTCGAACAACACTATACACAATACCTAGGTCTTACTCCGATATCCCCAACTCTTCCCAGGAACATTATTGCACAAGTTTCCTCCTTAGTAATTACTGCATGTAAACAAGACTCGAAATATGATACGATATCACAAGAAAAATAACAGTTTAAAATCAAAAATACTTATTAATCTTATATGCATAGTAGACTTCCCAAGTGCTGGAATGGTGCCTGATATATTTTCATACTGCTTATATGAAACTAGTAAGAATGGGGGGTTTACTAAATAATAACAAATGCAAATATCTCGGTCATATTAGAGATAAGAGAAAAAAATGTACAAAGCAATGATTGCTAAAGGATATTAAATTTCCAATAGGACTGGTGGAGATAGATTGATCCATTCCCCCTTCTGATTCTATTGTTTGATCTGAGTATTCAGGTCGAACTCATGATGTGATTTAAAAAAAAAACGTCTTCAAATGTCCATCGATCCTACCTAGGGGATGGCGAAAATGAGGTCCTATAAAATTGTATATACATATATATATATATATATATATATATATATATGTGTGTGTGTGTGTGTGTGTGTGTGTGTGTGTGTGTGTGTGTGTGTGTGCAAAATAAACTACCTATAGAGAATAACAGACTATATTTAACGGTCAAAAACATAAGGGGATCAGCTAATCAAAAAAACAATATGGATGATGGTGATATACCCACAAATGTAAAAATATATCTGTGTATGTGTGTGTGTGTGCGCGTGTGTGTGTGTGTGTGTTTGTGTGTTGTGGATACATTGATGTGTCATTCTTTGTAGTTAATAATTTAAGTTGTTGTGTGGGGCAGCATCGTTATGAATAATTACAGATAGTCGAACTAAATAAAGTACACGTATATCTCACTTTGTTTCTAATTTACACAGCTAATAGATTCATCGCACCAGAAACAGGGTCAAAAAGCCATCTTGCCTTCTGTAAGCCACTTGACAAGAAGATTGTACTTCACTGAAAACAATAATGTTTAAAGAGTGATTACTGTGATGCATGCATATGCTGACTATAAATTGGTCCAGCTCTTCTATTGGATACAGCCACCAACTAATGGATTGGGCATAAGAGGGACATTCAGCGGCGAGATCACTAGATTTGAAAATAAGGAAGCGTGGGACAAAATCCAATGAATGACTGCCATTCTTCGAAAAAGTAAAAGACTCCACAGTTGCTGAGGCACGTAGAAAGTACAACGCTACTAACGGTACAAGTAAAGGGAACCGCGCATGTTTGTTTATAAAGCAGATGATATCAAACACGGAGGATAAAAAGGAATGAGGTGAAATGAAATGTCCGTATTTATAAAAATATAAAAAAATAATTATGAACCGAGGATGGATCTGATTTGGAAAATGTATCTCACAAACTCTTATAAAAAATTCATGGTTGAATGTTTCCATGTAGTCTTATGGATTACATCTGAATTATACCAATAAACCTCACCACCAATACATTCATATGTGTTTGGAAATTACAACTAACAAGTACCTCTTTGCATTTGCACTAGAAAGACAGATCGAACCAAAATAAAAACTACAAAAAAACATTAATATTATAGATTCTTCATATTTGATGGCAAGAGTGACCAATAAAAAACATTTATTTCGGTGCAAACTTTATTGAAACTACCCTACATGTTTCGAGGCTTACTTGCCACCTCTTCAAGGGCTGTCCCTTTTCTAACAAAAAATAAAAAAATTAATTTATCAAAACCCTTAAAATTTCTGTTTTTTTTTATTAATAGGTGCCTATATCAGTGGCATATTTATTAAATCTAATTGTAAATAGCTACTTCCATTTCTTAAGTGCTCGTCTCCTGCTTACAATCGTTGCGACTGTCCTCACTGAGGAGGGAGTTGATATTGAGGGGTCCCAGAGGTAGGTTAAGTCAGCTGACTACAACTCGATTATTTACGTCAACATTGAACTCGATTATTTCGCGTCATAATTTAATAAAATCGATTAATTTAGGATATAATGTTATAGAATATATGATTGAGGTCCTTAATTTCTGTTTTTTTTGTTTACTGCCCTTTTTGCATTTTTTATTATGTGAATATTCTCTTTTATTTTTCGTTTAGTATTATATTTATTATATATTATATGTTTTTGTTTGAAAGGGATAGCTCCCGAAGAGGTGGCAAGTAAACCATGAAAAATGTAAGACAGTTTCAATAAAGTTTGCACCGAAATAAATGTTTTTATTGGTGAACCCTGCCATAAAATATGAAGAATATGGAACACGCTCTAAGTAAAAGCGGCTTAAGCCAATAATTTCAGTTTTAAAACTATCTTATTAGCCTTATTAACACAAAGTGGACGTTGATAAATCACATAAAATAACTATCTTAAATTTAAAAATTCAGCTCTAAAGTTTGATTTTTTATGGTCGAGATCAATGTATTTGACCAAAAAAGAATGGATTCAATACAGCAATGTACTCTATCATTTTGCTCTTAATTTAATGTCCACTTTATGGTACTGATACAAATTTTATGATCTTATTTAAATCACCAACACCTGTCATGTGGTTTCCCAATCATTGTTACATAATATTAAGTTCGAAAACATAAAGCAACAGTTTTAACTTAAAACGTTTTTGTTTACTTTGAGAAGTTAAAAATATGATGAGCATACAACTTTCTCGACTTTATTCGTAAGGTTAGTTTAATCTGTATAACAATAAGCTTCTCTTAGTTTTTAAACTATAGAAAATTATTTAATGTAAATACTATGTGAAAAGTTGTATCTAATTTAACATAATATGCTGTACAAACGAAAAGGGAATCGCCTACCGGATAAAACGCATATATGATAAAGCCATAAAACTCTAACCAGTTTTTCAAAAAAGAGACGCAACCATAAAACGAGAAAGAGCTTTCTTTGCACTGCACTTAGCAAACTTTCTGTGGAGCCATTAATTTATTATTCTTTAAAAATATTACTATTTATGTTTACCCTTAAAACCCCTCTGCTTAAGTCATAAATCTCAATGAAGACATAAATAAGATGAAAGTACTTTTGAAACTTTCAAAAACAATTAAGTTGCACGTAGA
Organism: Riptortus pedestris; assembly: GCA_019009955.1. Taxonomy (NCBI): domain Eukaryota; kingdom Metazoa; phylum Arthropoda; class Insecta; order Hemiptera; family Alydidae; genus Riptortus; species Riptortus pedestris. The sequence goes on along the minus strand of CM032230.1, from coordinate 56,909,850 downwards.
GAAAGACTGTGAATGTGACAGCTGGTCATGTTAGAAAGTGAAGCTGACGATTCTTCATCGGCTGGCAGGTGCACTTTAATTCGGCTTCCTTACATGTCCAAATTATAGTGTAATTGGAGATATTAATTGCAGGTGAGGACTACCGAATAATTTGTCGACAGTGCATGTTTCACGAACTTCGTGTACATTGAAACATAGAATACTTTATTTTCCCTAATTAGCTATAATTGAATCAAATACTTAATTGGTTTGGCAGGTAGGTTCTTTAGACATTTTTTTAAAAATTTACTTATTATTATTAATTTATTAGAACAAGTACTTCTAGAAAATATCCTAAAAGAAGTACTAGTTCACATATAAAGAGAGGAGGGTGGTCATAGATAGGTAGATGTCCAAATTCAGAAAGTACGTCAAGCGGGGCTGCGTAAACTATACAGATTTCCCACGTGATGATATGACACGTGATCTCATCTCATTATGTATTCTTTATTTCTATGAAGGAAAAAAATGATTAGGAGGGAGGGGGGTTACGTATTATTATTATTTATACATTTGAGAAAAAATTTCAAATTCAAGTCATGAGTACGACCTGAATAGCTGATTTTCCCTAAGGGAAATCTGCTAAATATCTAATATATACATAATCACACACACACGCGCGCGCGGGCGCGCGCACGCTTGATCTACTCACAAATTTATTTATTTAATTGAACCTTTTTCTCTTTTATAATATGAATCGTTCAAGTGAGCAGAGAATAAATACGTAGTTTGAAAGAAGTATATCCGTGAGAGGTAACGGTAAGTGGGTGAGTGAGCGGAAAATCTGTAATAGTCGGAAAAGCCCCATGCCGATCTCAAATATAAAAACTTTTTTTTTCGTCTCTCGTAGTATCTCCGAGAACGGCCGACAGATATCTTAATCCGTAGCAGTTTCTCAAAATGAGCTCAATCACCTGATAAATACTTTACCCACTGAGGTTTTAAAACATGGACATATTCTCACTTTGACTACATAATCTTAGCCCCTTTCCGTAGATTGTATAATTTTCCCTGTGCATTTTCTGTATCGAAAAAAGTTATATCACAAACACTCACGTAGAAAAATGTTTCTTTATTATTTATAATTATTAAAAAAGTACATTATTTATAGTATACAAGAAACTCCAGGTTTCAAAAACTTTCTTCATATTCCTTCCGATCCTACCTAACAACTACTACTGGTATTGCAAGTTTCGGATTATGTAATTGAATAAATAAAAATCTTGTGGCCCTCTTAAATTTAAAATCTTGTTTTAATGAAGTTCTTCGAAAATTAAAAATAGAGCAGAGACTGTAAACATTTATGTATCATTTAAAATTATATGTATATATATATATATATATATATATATATTTGTCTGTTAACGCTCTACCGGTCGTTTGATCGATTGAATTAATAGGTTGAATAGTTATTACAACTGATAAAATAACTATACTTAAAGCATTTCCGAATAATCAATAATTCTTGTGTTAAGGCTAATAATTTTCTCTTTATGCACAAATGCATGTGATATGCTAACTTGCATATAAATAAACGGCCTTCTTATAGGGCTACTATAGAAAGGAGACAAATATATATATATATATATATATATATATATATATATATATATATATATATGTTCGAGATTGAAGAGGCAGTGGATGAGAAGGCGTTTCTCGATTGTACCGTTTCCTTTCTCGGAATGAGACATTCCTATTTGACTTAGTCAATAATTGCCCTGTGTCCCAAATTGATTTCAGAACTGTATCAGTAACCGTTAGTGAGACGTCATTTCTCTTATTACCTATTCGAAAATTTGACGTGGTAGAATTAGCTTTCCGAAATTACAGGCTGGCTGTGGGAAGGTCACGTCATGCCCTAATGGCTTGGTAAGTATACGCTGATAGAATTTCTTTCTCTGCTCACTGTAGGCGTTCCATTCTAGAATTTCACCATTGCTTACTAAATTAGCCATTTTTTTTTTATGATCTTACAGTTATTTCTTAGTCCATTGTTTAGAATTATATTTTAGAAATTGAAAAAGAATGAAGTTTTCTTAAGTCAACGTTCTTACTGCATTATGAACTTTAGCGGCTGGATTTGTTTTTTCAACCTAAAGGTTATTAATACTCAATTATCATTGAAGGACAGACTCTCATTTTCCTAGATATCTTTTTACAAGGCGAAGATATATACAACCTGTAAAAAGTTCGTCACGCAGGGGCAGCTTAAACTAAGCAGATTTCCCACGTGAAGTTTTACAATAGATTAATCTACGGACTTTTACCCTTAACACCACCGTACATATTAATTGAACAAATACAAAAGACTATGCGAAATGTTTCAGTCGATTTACATTTTAATAACCTCTACAACTTAAGGCGTCTGAATTGTAAACAAACAGGTCAGCCAACCTCTGAGAGCTGAAAGATAGAAATAATCTTGACCGAAAAAAAAAAAAATTAATGAAAGATTTGTTGAACACATTGTTTGGTATTCGAAATAAGACGGAGGGCTGAAATTTAAAAATTCAAATATCTCTGTTAATATTAGAGATAGTATTCAGTAAGAAATTTAATAATCAGTAAAGTTGGTTATGCACAATTTTTCGATCCAACTTATATTAACGGTTAAATTGCGACCATTAGAGCGTTAACAGGCATATATATAAAATTTTGAAGGGACCTCATTTTCATCATCTTCTAATCTGCTTAAAAAGATTAACTCATTGTGTTTTTGGGAACGTCCATACTATTCAAGTGTAGTGATTTCTAATAGCGTAGATTTTTGCTAATGAAAAATTATGCCTTCAAGTACATTTACTATGTTGTGGACTTAAGAACATTTTAGGCACTGTCAAAATAACAATGACATAACTGCCTGATTCCCCTTTGTGGTGTTCTTTCAATTATGCAGGTAAGACTTGGTATTTTATTAATGGCAAATGATGATCAAATATATTCATTTCTTCGTTCTGAAATATCAATATCAGCTGTTTTATTTTTTGTATTAATGATGAAAATGCGTACGGAGGACATTATATTCTGTTAACATCGTTTCATCCAAACAATTTTAATGTCATGCTTTCCTATTAAGTTTTGTGGGTCCGAAGGATAATACGCTACTCCTCTACAAGTCAGCATCTAACATCCCGTCGTATTTGAATGGAATTATAAAAAAAATATTTATTAACGTCCACTTTTTGCAACTAGGGCTGATTGGGATCTACAGTTTACCGCCCTTTTCTAGACAGGGTGGGACTAAGGATTTTATTTAAGGAATTCCATCACTAAATAAAGTCCTTTGCCCAGGGAGGAATCAAACTCGCCACTCTACCATGTGAGATGAAAGGCAAACGCTCTTGAGCCCCTTTATAACAATTACATTTAGCTTTCTATTTGGATAGTTGTATGCCGACGATATGGAGATCTTGATTTAGTAAAGCAGCTCTGACAACAAAACTTCGAGAACTGAAACAAGTACTTCGTGATTGTCCTTCCACAAAAACGCTGTTTAGAAGAGGAGTAGTTTTAATGAGGTTAAGAATTGGACATTCACGAGTGACTCACACTTACTTACTTTCTGAAGAAGACGGACCTTATTGCCAACACTGTAACTGTAGACACTATAAAACATATACTGCTATACAACGAACTGACTGCTATCTAAGGACTCACATAGACCTACCATGCACTTGGAATTACTCACGTGACCGTAGCCAGTATATAGACCGCTTATGACACTACTTGAAATATAACAACGTTTTAAAAATTAGAATGTAGGGCAATACTGAGAATATTTGCAGAAATGAGTATTTCCGTAAATATGATAAGCTGAAGACAACAAATTCTACTGATACGTCGCTCAGTCTCCCCCACCCCGAAATACGATTACTGTAAGAATAAAGCAGCACTGTCGGAATTCACGAAATGCCATTTATTACGATTAACACTCTTTTAAGTCCCTCTAAAGGAGTTAGTCCAACCCGATGGCCGAGGCTACATATCGAAATCTTGTATGGATTAATGCGAGAGAAAGGCAGGGAGGCCTTAATTAGGGCTCTAGCGGGGTATTCCTCTGCCAGGCCTATTACGAAATGGAGGCAGCCCCAGGGAGCGATGGGAGGATCACCTCTCTAGGAAGTAAGACCTTTCCCTCAGTCTCTCATGGAACCCCTCGATATACTAATGAGCATTCCACATGGAACCGTTTCCCTTCGCACAATGGAGATAAAGAGAAAATCTTTAACCAAATTCGGATATTGGTTGTTCCAGAAAAGGGAAATACTCCTCCCCTACAAGCAATTCATAGATAACATGTTTTTTTTTCGCGTTAGAAAATGTAATTTATAATAGAAAGTTGATAAGGTATACAAGGTAAACAACTGATTCATCCAAAAGATTGGGAGAACCAAAATGTTAAGAAAGTCATTCCTAGCTTCTGTATTTCTGCATAAGCTGACAAATAAGCATGCAAACTGGAATTTCTATATACCTCCATATTGTTTTGGTTAGCACATCAACATAGAGGAATATTTAATATTACACTGTGTAGTTTCAAAAAATAAAAATAAAGTTGTTCCTGACTTACAAATAAGGCTTTCTTCCAATCTGTGACTAGCTTTATAGTTTCCAGACTCACCTGATTGGCAAGCTCATAGTAATAAAATAGAATGTTAGCATGGTGCGGCAGGTATGGCTAACTGCACTATTAATTCACAATAATTATGCCGGCTCAAGGAAGTCTAAGGCTCTTGAAAACCCGTTCTCGTTCTCTTGGCACACTGAACTAAAAAGCACGGGACTTAATATTTAAATAAGATCAAGGCTAACAGTTCCTCTAGTTGAAATAAAACTCCAACAAATAAACACTTTAAAATATATACATATGTATTGAGTAATTGGGTTGGAAAAGGAAATGTCGCCGCCTGCAAAACAAGTATTTTCCGCTAAGGCAATTTCAGAGGGGAAGGTAGTATTACTTTAATGATATGTTGGTAGAACTGTTGTGTGACAAGGAGGTTAGCAGGTATAGCAGTGAGGTACTATAGGAGGGTATTATACAATACACGGTGATGGCTGTAGGTCGTGACTGTCCGATCCGGAAATAGTGACCCCCACATTACTTAACACTATCACTGCTACCAGCAAGTACCCGCTCTGCTCTCCAAAGCACGGTTGCTCTCACTGGGATCGTCTGTCTTTCACCTTTCACGCCAGACCAGAAAATGTGTGATTTTTTATCTTTCTTTTTCATAGTGCATATGGATTGCTTTGTTTTTGCAAGAAGAAATTTTGTATTCTAGAAAGAAAGTTAAAACGAACGTGACTTCACGGTTTCCCACAAAGTGCATTGGCTCGTCGCAGCTACTTTTGACTTAATTGAGCAAGAGATCATTACGTTGTTTGTTATCTACAACTCAGAAAACAATAACCTAGATAGTTAACAACCTTACAAATGTGTTTTAAGATTGCAATTGCAGTAAAACTAGTTATTCTTCAACACCACTATTAAATTACCTCATGTTGACTATATGGTTGTTGCTACCCGCCCCCCCCCCACCCCGAGAGGTCGAGAGAGTCGCTGAATGTGCACTTTGCATAAAATTAAAACAATAGTAGAGGACAAGGCCTTTTTATTGATCCTGTTCAATTTGGTTCATCTGCCATCTAGCATATTCCAGAGATATTAGGTAACCGGACTAATTACTCATTATAACCAAATCAATAGAAACATATTTATTCAAAGATAACCGTGCATGTTTCGCGTTTTCCTAATACCTCTTCAAGGATTTCTATTCCAATTCAGCCTACTTGAAGAAGGACCTACCTCCAGGTAAATGGTTGAATTGGTCCTTTTTAATGTGTTTTTCTAGAAGATGGTACAAATACCCTAAGAACACGCTTACGGGAATGAGTGCACGTATAATTTATTCCGTGATCCAATGGTTATTCGTTGGAATAATGAATATGACCTGAAACTATGACCAAAAACCCAATTATAAATGGCTATGCGATCCAACATCAGACATAATTAACACTGCAGTTGAGCCAAGTTGTTATCTGTAGACTGGGTAGTCTAGTCGCTTTTAGTAATCCTATCTACTGGTCGAGACCGCTGTGAAAGCAGACAACACCTTCGAAGGTATTGCAGATGGGTACTTCAGAGTCCATTTTCGGTAGTACAGACTCAATGAGTACTGTACGGCCTTAATCGATACTTGGAAATGCCACCCTTCCAGTTTTGAGCCAATCTTTGAATCAACAAGTGATTACAGTATGTAACAAATTAAGACAAGTCCTTGGGATTCCTAGGCCAGGCGCTTAAATTAAAGACGTTGATAAAGTTTTTTACTGCGATCTTGAGTTAAAGATGTAATAAAGCGATTAACACAATGAATTTAATCAAGTGTGATTGAGAAGGTTTTTTTTTAATTACTTATACGAAATAAGTGTTTCAACCACGAAAGTTTACTGTTTTCAGATTTCAATGGAATTCACCGTTCTGAACCGTCCCGAACTTACTTGACCAGTTTCTCGCATAACTCAAAAAGCATAACACGCAGGGGCACTAAGCATTTCACACGTGCTCCACATATTCGCATTTATCTCGAAACGTAATACTTGAATGGGGACCAAACATATTTGCTAACCTTATTTCGTAGTGCTTCATAATATAACAGCTTAATGTTAATATGACATGAGTAATAGTTGGGGTTTACTGAAGGCCGAAAACTAAAAAATGCAAATGTCTCGGTCAATAATCAAGATCGTGAAAAAACATGCATAACAACATTTAAAGATCAATTACATTTTCAATAAGATTGGTTTTATAAAAGTTTTCGATCGAACGCATAATAACGGAGATATTAAGAATTTCCGAAATTCCCACCTCTAAACTCCCCCCTCACAAGTCAGATTTCAGCCATTAACAAACATGATCTTTAGTTTTACATAAAACGTTCAAATAATTGAGTTAAACGATAAAAAAAAATTGCGTTCCGTTAGAGCGACAACAGACTTAAATATATATATATATATATATATATATAGTGTTGAACAGACCTCATTTTCCTCATCTTCTGGATAGGGTGAACCCTTTAGCTGATTTCCATTAAGGGAAATCTGCTAAAACGAGTTGCCTTAGAGTGATGAAATTACATATTTAGGACCTAACTAATTTTTAAGTGTGTGGCTAGTTTTTCATGAAAGGACTGAGGGGTAGAAGGGGTTTAGAGAATAAAAAAAAATACAAATTGAAATATTCCTTCTTACCAGATAGTAGTACAAAAAAGTTGTATAGAACTATTTTTGTTTATAATAAAAATATCTATAAATCATGTCCCATGAAAATGTTAGAACGTATATATCCTTCATTACTATCAAATTAAATATAATGCTTTGAAAAATTCGGTATTTTTTATTTAGAAGGAGTACAAAGAATGTGGGTCAATATCAGATTTCTTTCCAAAATGAGTAGTCTCATTTTAAATAGACAAACTAACAAGTTATAACCTTCAAGATTTCATTAACTAAAATGTTTTAATGCGAACAACATCAACAGTGTCCTTTTTTCAAGTAGGGTAATTTTCTAAAATGAAATTTGATTTTTAAGTTCATTACATTAAAGCCTTCATACAGTTACAAAGTTTTCCATATTGGTTATCGCGCTAGTCGTTGCGTTTCATTTTGCTCACTTGAGGACTTAAATAAATTGGAAAGGTGTCACGTCCTTGCTGGTAATAGAAAGATCCCCGAGATTGTAAGTAGATACTTTCAGACAGGTTACCCAACCCATGGCGGGGAGATCGTACAGGTGAATCTAGGAGTGAAAGCCCTGTTCTATGAGATGGGGCCGCGAAATGCTGAGTGAAGCCAACTATGGGCTGAATTCCCTCAAGAGAGGTTTCAGCGGATCAGCGCCTTATTCCGGCTTCCTCTTGTTCTTTTTTTTAAGGTTTCCGCCGACAGACAGCGACAAACAGCAGTTAAACAGTACATAGGACTTCTTGTTTTATCAAATCACTATTGTGTCTCTCTTGAAAAAAATATCACCCACACAGGCTTCTGGATCAAAATGAAATCAATAGACGAAACAAAAATCTTGTACACCCATTGAATTAAATAATCAACATGCTTGGTTACAAATTTAACATTTATACCTAAACTTCGTCCTAACGCATCGAAATGAAAAATGCCATAGAAAATAATTTGTAGATGTATTCATGATAAAGAAGAAAATTTCTATTTATATTTTTTGTATCACCAATATGTATAGAGAAATGCATTTTTTATTTTCTTCTCCCTCCTCTTAGCGCACTAAAATAGACCTAACATCATTCACAAATATCGTATTTCAACAATCTAAGTCTATCTATTTTTTGGTTCTTTGAGATATATACATATAAAGAGATGTTGATGGCTGGGCAATTTCCGTTGAAATTTGAAAACCCACATTTTTTTTTATTGCAATACTTACTTTACTTCGGACCAGGAAGTACAATAACTTTTGTTCTTAATATTGAGAGCTTTTTAATTGAAACAGTACTTGCTAAGACTAGAAAATTCATATTTATGGATATTTCTGCTTAATCTTGACTATTAATTCCACTTAAAACTCTTCACTCAACATTGAATAAAGTCTAGTTCATATAAAGACATTCTACAACTTCGGACGAAAATCAATAAATATTTAACTCAAATAACAAAAACCAAGAATATCCCAGTGACTGACTTCATCCCCCCCTCCACTTTTATCTGTGCCAAAACAAATCGTTTTGGCCCCAAAATTAAATAAGATTTCTCTTACGTCGTGTATTTTACTCTTTGAAAAGTATTTAATGCATTTAATTTTTACACGAGTTGAATAACTTTATTAATGTTTTAGTAATGCATGTAGTTAAATTCGTAAACAAAGTATTTATTAATTGTACTTGTTTTAATCTATCATCCCGATGTTGTATAAAGGAAAAATAAAATATGTTTCATTCTTATCTCCGTCATTTTATTAAGTTGATTTCAACCTGTTGGTTTTAGCTAATAGTCATTTTATCCATGCGTTTTGGGATGGCAACTTGTTTCTAAATATACATGTTGTTGTTGTTGTTAACGTAATAAACTAAATATATGTTTAGAAGACTTTATAATCATAATATTAAAACAAAAAGTGTGTACTTACAACAAAGAAACTATTTTCCTTTCATTTTGTAAATTGGAACTCACCTAAAACAAGAAATACTGAATTAGTTAACTTGAATGAAATACATCAAAGGTTATTTTTCAAATAATTCCTAGTGGGAATCTATTAAACCTTTTTTTCAATGTTTTGAATAATGAATTTTCTTAATTAAGCAAATGCGTTCATAGTTCCTTCAGCAATCCACAAGGAAAACATCATCCAACATGTTCAGCTAATTAAAACTTAGATTATGAATAAAGAAATTAGCTTTGAACAAAAAAGGCCTCGCTTCTAATTTGAAAAATATGTTGGAAAACATGTAATTTGTATTCTAGAGAACGAGGAGGCGCGATAATTTCTCATGTTATTCACGTCGTGCCGGCATAGCAAAGTGTCGCCTCTTAGTTATTCAAGGTTACTGTTAGTAATGCATTTTAAAAGGAAAAATAGTAATGAGTTACAGCTTTGAGCAGATAAGGCAAGTCTCGTAGTTTCATTCTGCTTTACTGATAACGAGGGTTCTGGCACGTCCTAGTTCCGAGAGAAATCTACCACTGATAAATGACTGAAAAATAGGTTTTAGCTTAGATAAAAAAAAAATAATCACACTAGCTGCTAATCATTTAATCGTCTCAACCCAAACAATTAATCTTCATGGTATCTTAGCCAACTCCACTTAGAGAGAAGGGACTGTAATTCTGTGGGCAGAAACACTAAAAACTCAGCTGGCCTTGACAGAAATGAGTCCGCTAACCCAATCTCTGTCTCGGGCATTGTAGAAATAATTATAAATGTACTTTTAAAAATTTAGAAAAAAAAAAAAACTGAATTAACCTGAACGAAAACGTCATAGCGTCATTATCCCTCAATTATCTTTATTTCTATTTCATTGAATACTAACAAGCAATATAAGTTCCTAGTATCCAATAGGCTATAGTCTGAGCAGCCTGTTGACCGAGTAAACTAAGCCCTAAAGTGCAGGGATATTTATTTACGCAACAATTTATTCCTTTGGACATGTTGTGGACACGGAGCCATTGGGCTCTAGCTGGAATATACTGAGAAAATTAGTTCATGAGTACTGAAACGCTGGTAGAAAATATAAAGAAACTGCGAAATCCGAAACTTGGATAACCATAACATAAAACCTATAAATCTTAAATGGCGACGACAGTATGTCCATGTGAAACAACTTGTAATTTTTTGTCAAGATTAATAAATCATAAACAGCAGAAGCAAAAGCCGAACCGATGGACTGAAGTTGTGAGCCTGAAATTGTCTGCGCTATGAAGAAAGGGAGGCTCCGCTGGTTATGGTTTGTTGAAATAACAGATTGTTCAGAAAAATGTAAGGTGGAAAAAGTAGTGTGAGGTATGTGGCATGCCAGGGCATAAAGATGGATTACTTGAGGACTTACAGCTACTAGGGGTCCGAAATGGAGGAATCTAACTACGGAGTGCTATAAGAATGTTGGCAGAAGCCCATGTCCTTACAGGTGGTCTAGCGCCTAGGAGTAATTAGTTAATAAAGCAAGAATTCCTCGCCAAGAAGTAGTACAACTGACGAGATAGGGCAACTGCTAGATGTCTTTGATGTAGTATAGAAGTTTCGATGATACATTGATTAGAGAGAAAATAAGAGCATAAGAGTTCTCTGAAAAGAATTTTCTAATTAGGAGGACCACCTTATTTCATTGTCAAAGAAAAAAAAACAATGGAACGAAAAAAAAACCAACCACAAAGAGAAAATAGTTACAGAGCTAACGAGTTGGCCACAGCCTCAAAATATTTCATTAATGAAGTAAATACTTTCACCATTAGGAGAAACACAACGTGATAAAACAAACATTACTTTCCTTTTAACAAATTCTACAAAGAAAAAGGATACTTGTCTAGGGGATTAGCAGAGAAAGGCTAACAACAAACAAGGAGCAGATAGCAAACATTCCGGGCTAATTGAGGACACGGACCTTCTTGGCTGCGGAGTAAGTTTTCCCTTTTGGGCAGAGCTGAGGGCGGGTAGACGTGAAAGGCGGGTACTCCACATACACACGAGCCTGTCATTACCCCGCTGTATCCGTTGCGACACCCCAAACGCCGAGCTGTTATTAGAACAGGCAGGGCTACGGAATTACAACACGGGCGACAGCCAAACCTCGAGTTAAATGAGCCACAGGCTTCGAGCGATTTGGAAGGTCCCTGCCATTTCGGATCGCTAGCCACATATAGTTTGTGGGCTTGCGAATTAGTGGAAAGCAGAGTGAAACTACACGGAGAAAACAGATGTGGAGGAGTATCATTATTCTGATTCATATTCAAGAAAATCAGCTTTCTCTGGGCAATATTGAAATAACTAGAGGAGCTGATAGAAATGTCATTAATTTCTTGTAACCACATGTCTTCCACAGTCTCACGGATGACAGCCACAAAAAGACTTCCATCGATCGATTGTACTTATAAATTTCCAATAATGTCGGACTCGACTTATGGTATAGTTACCATTTAAAAAGAATTTAATGTTATCCGCCAGCTTCCAACAATATTCATAAATATTTCGTGAAAAGGGGAGAGTATTTATTGATTTTTTTGAAAATAAAAAGTGGCTGCTCTGCGCTCGATAGCATTGGCCTCCAAATTCTTTTGAAACCTCTCCCGGTAAATAATATATAAAGAAACGCCCATTACGCAGGGGCTGCGTAAACTATGCAGATTTTCAAGGTGCAAGAATGATACACGTACTGGTGGTAAACGAGCAGTAGGGCAACATCTGCAATTTCTATTATCTATTTTTTAATTGGGAAGAAATAATATTAACAACAAATACAAGCTCCACATAAAATCGTAAGTGGTGTAATGGGCTTAAAATGTGAATCTCATTGCTTGGGTTTGTGGTATTGTGAAAACCAAAATAAAAACACAAACACTTCCCCCATCTCAACACTATAATCCGAAAGTCATACGGCAGGTCATCAAACCACCTCCTCTTAAGCCTACTTCTCATATTTGAGATGGTTACACAAAAGGTTTTCGTCATTTTTCTGATCTCAGATATGTAAAAATAGGCACAATTCACGGAGATTTTTAATGTAACTTCCCAAACAGAAAGAGCCAGTAAGGTAACAAGCTTCAGTATATACCACCATGAGAGAAATTTATTATTCTTCATCTCTTAAAAAAATAATAATGTGTACTGAATGTTTACAAACAGATATTCGTAAATCATAAAATATTGAGTGAATTCTAAAATGTCAAATATAGCCAAAAATAACTGGTTGAAAATCTGATATCTAGAATGCTTTTAGCATACTTTGAATAGGCTTCATTATTTGAAAGTGACAAGCAAAACACATGTTGTTGCAATATGTCCTTCAATGTCATTAGCGAATTGGCCAGTTAACGAGTGTGATAATCGTTAAGTGGTGTATAATTGCTAGATATTCAATGTTAATTATCCAAGACACCCCATTATCTCCCACCACCGCCTTGTCATTATCACCTGTTGTGATTGCTCTGCTATCAACATCGATGCATAATCAATTATGTTAAGGGGCATTATTTCGAGAGGGATGTAGTGAGAGTTTCATTCGTTTCTCAAAAATTTAAAATAATCAGATCCAGGTCATAAGGCTACTGCAACAGACTTACAGCTATAATCAGTTTTGATAACGGATGCAAAATAAAATAGGTCGTTCTTCAATTATTATTTACGTTTTTTTCTGATATCCGTTATTTCTTCGTTTCTTTTAACCATTGTCTTTATTTAGAAAAAGTGTCTAAATAGGTTTATTTGGCGAATACATTTTTATCGGATAGATAATTTTTCATACACCGGATAAAAATTGTATTCGATGGATAATTTGTTTTTTAGGAAAGACGCATAGTGTTGGGTAGAAATTTCTCAGCAGGGGATAAAACAAATTGGTGGTGTGATGCTATTAAATTTTAATAATTTTATACCAGCTGTTTTATTTTATGTATGCCATATGTTTTGTTTATACACTCATGTTTTGGAAAAGAAAAATCAATGTCACATTACCATATAACGAATAATGGTCATTTCTGGTTATTATTTGATAACAGATAATTCATCACACGTAGATTTTTAAATTACAAACAACGAATACATAATTATCTTTATTATTATTATTATAATTACTTATTAAAGTCCACTAACTACTGTGACTAATTAGGATGGATTATCTACAGGTTTCCACCCTTTTCTTGTCAGGGTGGGACTAAGGTTTTTTATTAAATGAGTTCGTCACTAAATAGATTCTTATTTGCCCAAGCGGGAATCGAACTTACCACTCTAGGTTTAAAATTGTTTTTATGCGTTATTCGGAAAATAAACTATTTCTATACGCCTAACTCTGCTAAGAAAGATCTACAACTACAATATTTAATAAATTAAAAACAGTCTGACAAGTAGCAAGATCATTATTGAAGACTATGTACTAAAATTACGCATAAAAAAAAAATGTTTTACATTCATTTTAGAAATATAAATAAAATACTGCATAATATTTAATAAACGTAAAAAAAATTTATCAGGGAGGCACTATGTAAACAAAACAGATTTTTCATGCGTAAGAACCAGGCACCGTTCATATTATTTAGACATTCTATCCCCTAATTCTAGCTTAGTCGTTATTCGAAGAAACATATGCTGAATATGACTTGCTAATTATTATACAATAATAGATTAAAGTGAGGATCTCATATGGAGGAGTGACGGTGTATAAGTGGTTGAAAAATAAATTGTGCAAATAAGCTTTTAATATTCAACTTAATGATAACCGTATAACAAGGTTAGTTATATAACTTTTTTCATCATACACATAATAACCGATATATTTCAGAATTTAAATGTCCCTCTTCTTTAACCTCTCCACTTTTCCTAGTCTGATTTCATCCCTTTGGAATTTGAAAATTGTTTAGAATTCGCGAGTACAACCACAACAGGTGATTTCCCATAAAGGGAATCTCTTAAAAGGCTCAAGAGTGCTAGAGATTGCCTAAACTGAGTAAATAAGGCCTAATCTAGAAATAAAACATAGATTATCACCACCAACTATCTGGATTATACAATAGTTAGAAGAACAGGAAATGAGTATTGTATAGCCCGAACAAGTAGTAAGAGAACGATTCTAATATGTCAGAATATGTTAGAGAGTGAGCCATGCCTGGGAAAAATTTCCATTCTGTAGCAGATTTCACAGCAGCTCCGAGATATTTTTCTTTTGTACAAACATATTCGTGAAACAGAATTCCCTAAGCACATGTTCCCGTGGAAAGAGAGAACATGATAAAATGTTTGTATTCGGCCGCCAGACAAACACCATTTAAAAATAATCGAACATTTTAAGGTCCTCCCTTGACATTTGTAGTTTACAAGAGCAGAAGTTCAAACAAATTCACATTTTTCGTGTTTCAATCCACCGCTAAACCCGTAATCATCAAGCCATTCGAGCTAATTTATCACTAAATACCTCATGGCCTTGCATGAATTTTAAGCCTTGCATTCGTAGGTCTTATACTTAGGGAGAAGAGGATATTAAAATGTGAGATGATGTCACGATATGTTGTTTCGGGGTCTGTAAAATCCATTTAATTTACTAGTGATGTATCATTTTTATATATATAATTAAATTAGATAATCACACTGAATCCTTAGAGTAATTGAGCGGTAAGACATATTCCTAAGAATGCTGAAAAAAGATGTTGAACAGCGACAAACAGCATTATCAATTTCGTGTAACATATTTTTGGGCATTGTGAGAGACTAGTCCCATGACTGACCTTAAAAAAATGGGAGGTAAATAGTGAATTACGGAATGATGTTGCATCTGTATAAAACAGCTGTTTTCTGAAATTTTAGAATCAATTGAAATATCTTACAAGATGCTGCAAAATGCCTGGAAAATGTACGGTAGAGGTTAAAAGGTAGGTCACAGAGGAGCAAGCTGGAAGTGAAGATGTTTTTACTAGGATAATGTAAGGTTTCAGCTGATTTCATTACGGCAAGCCACTGCTTGTTAGAAACTGCAAAATAATGATTTCGCGAATTTATTACAACATTTCATAATGTTAGATAATTGCTAATTGAGAAACACAAGTGTCGATGTTCATGATGGCAAAGAAGCACTTAGAAGGAGGAAACGTTCTAGATAATAAGGTGAAACAGCTCTACTATATTAACCATGACAATAGTAGAATAATACTTTTAGTAGTAGAGTAATAATTAAAACACTAATAGAGGACAAGGCCTTTTTATTGACCATGATCAATTGGTTCCTCTACCGTCCAGCATTTTCGGGAGCAAGATGACACAATAGTATACATATGATCAAGCACTTTGGTGAAGACCAGAATGGAAACACCGACTCTGGACAGGAAACCCTGGAGCTTGGAAATCCTATTTGCTCGCTGTGCAAGCCCGTTGAGCGAGATGTTTTCCACTTCCTTGTGGTCTGTTCTATCCTCAGGGAATTCTGAAGAGACTCATTTGGGAAAAACACAAACTCAAAAAGTCAGAAGCAGAAGACTATTAAACGGGGAAGATTTATCCATTGCTCTAGAATTTTGTAAAAAGGGCATTATAGTATAACATGATAGAACTATAGAACTAAGTATAATATTTTGTCATTTTTTAAATTTCTACTTATTTTTCTTTTGTATCTCATTTTTGATCAATTTGAGTATTTATTTAATTTTATTTGAACTCTATAAGATTTTGAAAGAGTTTGTTACTCAAGCTAACTCAAGCTTCTGTAAATTTCTTTTGTGATATTAATTGTTTTATAAATGTGGGAAGAAAATATAATTTACTTTATTAATTTATTAAACAAGACTATACGAGTGCGTAGTTCACCTTCCCAATGCATTCTGTATGACCAGTAACGCGACTAACAAATAAATAAGAATTATAGTTTATGGTTCTTCCCGAGGCCAAAATATATTGACAGCAAACCTTCATTACAACACAATACAGACTAATGATAACATTATCTAATGTATTATCCAAACGACTACTGTAATACGGTTCGTGTCTTGTTCTGACGGACATGAGGTCTTTGAGGACAATCACCAAAGAAAAAAAAATCCTTAACATAAAGAAACTCTGGCTCTGGTAAACCTTGTTTTAACCATTGCCCTTAATTATCTTAGATAACTTTGATTTCTTGGTGTACAAATGTATTCACAAAATAAAATCTATAGTTCTAGCACTGGTTCTCAATTAACATTTGTAACGTAAAATAGACGTCAGTTACAAAGGCCGGTAAACTATGCAGATTTTCCACGAACTGATATTACACACTCTTGATCTCATATATTCTCAATTTCTAAATAAAAATCCAGTTCGTAGAATTGGGGGTTTACTGAAGACTGGAAAGAAGAAAGCACAAATAACTTGTATAATATTTGTTACGAAAACATTTATAAAATAATCAATTGAATAACATTAATACTTTAACAAGATTGGTTCTATAACATTTTTGGGAGAAAGTTCTATAACTCATAATAACAGTGATATTTCGAATTTTCTAATTTCCCCCTCTCTAAACCATCCTATTCCGTGTCCAGTTTCAGCCAATAATGAATATGTTAATTAATGTTAACAGATACGGTTAATTATCAAGTTTGTATAAATAAAACAAATAAAGTAAAATCGTAATTAATGCATTTATCTCATATAATAAACGTTGAAAATAATAAATGATACATAAAATTGGAATAAGAGGTTTCATGACATATTTCCTTGTTTTAGCAGATTTCTCTTGAGGGAAATCAGTTATTGAGGTAGTACTCATGACGGAATTTTTGAAATTTTTCTTCAAATGTCTATCGATCCTACCTAGTAGATGGCGAAAATAATATCCGTTCAAAACTGTATATATATATAAATATATATATATATATATATATATATGGCTGTTACCGCTCGGTGTTAGCAGCCGCAATTTTTGTTTGATCGTTGCCAAACTCGATATTTAGCCGTATTATGTAAAACGAAATGTCAAGTTCGTTACCGGCTGAATTCGGACCAGTGGGAGGGGGGGTTTTGAGGGGAGGATTTTCGTAAATTCGAAATATCTCCGTTACTATACGTCGGATCAAAACATTGTACAGAATTAATCTTCTTGCAAATTAAATTTACTATAAATATTGTCGTATATATTTATTCTCTATCTTGAATATTAACCGAGATATTTGCATTTTTAATAAATCTGGGCGGCTAACGGACGACTGACTTTCCCTCCAAAAGCTAGTTCGGCCGTTTCCTTAACTAGTCGGCTCTCGTGAAATTTCTCTATTGTGAAACTTCACGTGGTAAATCTACTTCGTTTACGCAGTCCCTGAGTGACGGACTTTTTAAAGTGCGATGACTAAAAGGAACTTTGTTTAAAAAAATAAACTGTCAAATCTTGAGTTTATTTTTCTTTATCATAGGTTAGATTAATCGATATGACAGATAGAAACAATATATTGATTTTACTAATTCGATTGACACAAAGTGATGCTGATTCTACCACATAGAATCCCTCTAACGGAGTGGAAGTCGTACGAGTAGCACAAAGCTTATTTATTACATTAATGAAATCCATGGACGATAGACAAAGGTTGTCGACCTATCTCTGAAAAAAATATATATACATACACACACACACACACACACACACACACATATATATATATATATATATATTTATATATATATATATGTTTATATATATATATATATATATATATATATATATATATATATATATATATATATATATATATACATATATACACACGTATATATATATATATATATATATATATATATATAAAATCGTATGTGATTGTATTTAAATAAAGGGTGAAAGTTTGGTCATACTGGATCAAAAAAAAAAAGTTATTCACATGGAATATATTTTATTTCTTTAATTCCTCTCTTCCACCCTATTTCGAAATATACATCCTTATCTGGAGCACATTTTTCTTCTAAAAATATTAATTTTGCAATTTTAGTTTCTTTTTACATGATACACATAAGCACAAATTTATTGTATGCAACATCACAGGACTCGACTTAACTTATTTATTAATCAGTACAAAATAAAGCTTAATTATCATTAACCAAAGATATTTCGTAATTAACATATAATTCAGTTAAATTAAACGAATAAAGTTAATGATACAACTACAAGAGCAATAAAAAATTTGAGTAAAAACGTACATAGTTTTCATTATAGGTATGTTATTTATTTTCTTGACAAATGTTGATTAATTAAGAAGAGGAACATCTACAGCTAAGAAAGTAATATACACAGACCACATTTTTGAATTCTCAAATCTTGAATTGGCTCTCATTTTCAAAGACGTGAACTCATTTTCGCATCAATGATGTTCTCTAATTTACCTTATATTTCCAAAAGTCATGTACTTAGTCTATTAAATCATCTTACTACTTCACTGGATGCTTTGCCTTTTAATGTGGCCTTTTTTAAATCACCTCGAGAGAGAGATATATACAAAACCTGGCGTAGCGTTGCCTCAATAGTATGTGCGTTAACAATTTCCGGGATATGTTTGCCAAGTTTCTCCTTGTATGAATTTCCACTTAGACTGGAGAGTAAAGTTTGCATGCTCATACTCGCTAATGCATGTAATTAGTCAGATTATGCAGGCTACCAAGAGAAAGCTATCTTAACAAATTTTGGGTGTCAGATTAGCCATGTGAGTTAAGTTATTAAGTAGTTTTTGATCTCACTTGGTATATATATATATATATATATATATATATATATATATATATATATATATATATAAATATCTGTTGACGCTCTAGCGGTCGCAATTTTTGTTTGATCTTAAACAAACTCAATTTCTTCGTTTTATGTAAATTGAAAGACTATGTTCTTTCAGTGTTTAGAGTAGGAGAATTTCGAAATATCTCCGTTATTATAAGTGGGATCGATTATAACCAATCTTATTGTAAATTAATTAACTGTAAAGGTTGCTCTATACATATTTTATGTATAAATATTAATCCAGATTTTTTTATTATTTTTTATCAGCCTTAAGTAAACCCCCACTCCTAATCATTCCATATTTAACAATAAGATTTTATATCATGAACCGCTTTGTATACTAAGCTTATATACCCGTACCAAAAAAAGGTACTAATGTATGTCAGATACATGGAAATTCGTAGTGCGATGACGTCATTGGTGCCAAGAATGCTATATCAGCACGTGGGAAATCTGCTGCTTAGTATACGAAGTCTCTACGTGACGGAGGTTTTTACTTACGGGAAATCAGCTATTGAGGTCGTACTCACAACGCTATTTTCGAAATTGTGTGTGTGTGTGTGTGTGTGTCTATATATATATATATATATATATATATATATATATATATATATATATATATATGTATACATTTGCCTGTTACCTCTCTAGCAGCCGAATTATCTCCGTTGCTATTCATCGAAATCGAAGAATTATATAAGACCAATCTTGCTGCAAATGTAATGTTCTATAAATGTTATTATGTACGTTTTTCATTTCTTTTTAGCAGATTTCCCTTAAGGGAAATCAGCTATTGAGGTCGTACTCATGACGCGAGTTTTGAAAAATTTCCTCAAATGTCCATCGATCCTACCCAGGAGATGACGAAAATGAGGTCCGTTCAAAATTATATATATCTATCTATCTATCTATCTATATATATATATATATATATATATATATATATATATATATATATATATATATTTGTCTGTTAACGCTCTAGCGGTCGCAATTTTTGTTTGATCGTTACCAAACTTCATATTTAAGCGTTTTACGTAAAAAGAGAGATCAAGTTCGTTAATGGCTGAAATCGGACCAGTGGGAGGGGGGGTTTAGAGGGGGGATTTTTGAAAATTCAAAATATCTCCGTTATTATGCGTCGGATCGAAAAATTGTATAGAATCAATCTTATTGTAAATTGAATTTACTATAAATATTGTTCTATACATTTATTCAGTATCTTGAATATTAACCGAGATATTTGCATTTGTATTGTGTGTGTGGTCGACGGAACCCCGCCATGTTCCGGACTCTCCGCCGAGAGCTCTGGTGGCCGTTTCCAGAACTATTCGTCCCTCGTGAATAGGTTTAGAGATCCCTTCCTACTACAGCTGTTATTAGGCGGATTTCTCTATTGTAAAACTTCACGTGGGAAATCTGCTTAGTTTACGCAGCCCCTGCGTGACGGACTTTTTTTTGACCTATTGATTACTTTTAGCAGATTTCCCTTAAGGGAAATCAGCTATTGAGGTTGTACTCATGACGGAATTTTCGACTTTTTTCTTTAAATGTCCATCGATCCTACCTAGGAGATGACGAAAATGAGGTCCGTTCAAAACTTTATATATATATTTGTCTGTTATCGCTCTAGCGGTCGTAATTTTTGTTTGTTCGTTACCAAACGCGATATTTAGTCGTTTTATGTAAAAAGAAAGATCAAGTTCGTTAATGGCTAAAATCGGACCACTGGGAGGAAGGGTTTAGAGGGGAGGATTCAAAATATCTCCGTTACTATACGTCGGATCAAAGAATTGTACAGAATCAATCTTATTGCAAATTAAATTTACTATAAATATTATTGTATACATTTATTCTCTATCTTGAATATTAACTGAGATATTTGCATTTTATTAAATCTGGGCGGCTAACGGACGTGAGTGACTTTCCCGCCAACAACTAGTTAGGCCGTTTCCTTGATTGCTCGGCTCTCGTGAAATTTCTCTATTCTCTAAAACTTCACATGGGAAATCTGCTTTGTTTACGCAGCCCCTGCGTGACGGACTTTATTAGTTTTCGGCGTTTAGTAAACCATCACTCTTACTCTTGTCATATTAATAATAAGCAGTTATATTATGAAGCACTTTATTTGAAGCTTAAATACTAAATATTGAGCTCATTGAAATTTTACATTTTGAGATAAATACAAGAGCATGACGCACGTGGGAAACCTGCTTAGTTAACGTAGCCCCTCCGTAACGGACTTTTTATTCGTCACCTCATAACATGAAAACATAAGTCAATATCCCATGAATTTACAAAACATATGTTTACACCTAACCTATATCCGACAATTAGCCATAGATATATAAATATACTAATTTACTACTAAATATGCTATCGACAGACGTTGCCCTGCATGATATTTCAAGCGATTAGGATATTAAATTTAATAATAATATGGTTAAAACAAAAGCTACTTTTAATAACACAAAGAAAAACTTTTGTTATGTGCACGCTTGCCTAAAAACAAATAGAAAATGAAATATCGCCAATTTTTTATTCAGGCCTCCCTTATAGCCACTCCCGTTTGTACCTAAAAAATTTAATATAGCATATAATAATGGAAGAATTAATGCTAATTTACGTATAGAGTTTTGTTAAGTTCGGTCCAATCGTTAGTGCCCAATAAAATTGGTGGCTCCCACTTTAATTTTTTAGTGTATATCTCGTTTATGCTTTGTTATACGACCAAAGTGAATATAACAAAAGTTACTCTAAATAACAAAGTAAACAAGTTTTATCCTGTGCATATTTGCCGAAAAACCAATAGGAAACGAAATATCGCTATTTTTAATTTTAGGCATCCCTTACGATACCCACTCTTGCTCTATCTGCCGGTTGATTTGTGACGCTAAACCATCCAGGGCGTCACCCAAACGCCTACAACAAAATTCATTCAAATCGGTCCAGCCGTTTAGGAGGGGTTGAGTGACATACACACGTACAGTAGAATTGTGTATATATATAAAGATAGAGGGGCTCAGGTTAGCCATGTGAGTTAAATCGTTGCCTTCAATCTCACATGGTAAACCTAGAGTGGCGAGTTCGACTCCCGCCTGGACAAAGGAACTTATTGGTGACGGAATTCATTAAATAAAATCCCGAGTGCCACCCTGGCTAGGAATGGATGGTAACCTGTAGTTAACCCGTCCAAATTAGCCTTAGTGGCAAAAAGTGGACGTTAATAAATAAATTGAAATACATATTTATTATATAGATCCTTCATTATAATATTCACTCCCTAACAAGACAGGATGTTTTGCGGGTTTGGTAGGCATGCCTAACCTGGTCAAGCAGCGGTCTGCAGAGCCCGTTCCTTCATCCCCCCCCCGCTTCCACTCCCATTTCAAACCAAACAAATTCTGATGCACCGTTAATTCGTTGCGGCTATTCGAGTGCGGTTAACTGACGCCGCTGATTGCGGAGCTGGAGAAAGGAAGCCGCAACTGCTCATCATCACCTAGCTACCCCCGGCCAGTGCGCAATACACCAAGGGCTTCGACCTCCAGCACAAGTACCCTTACTCAACCTAACAAACATCCATTCACTCTTGCCGATTTAACAATCTCGTCTTTGCCAACACAAGATTTTCAACACTGGGTTTCGAAGAGATCGTAAGTCACAACAAATATTAACGAAAATATCTATTTCCAAAGACGAGTGGGGAAATTGCCTTCATCGACTGGGGCTATCAGTAACCCTCTCTCGCCTGGAACCATCATTTACAAAGATGACAGGACAGAAAGTCACGGTGGAGCATTATCTCAGATTCAATGATTCTAAGTGAATGCACTGTCCTAAAAGTGCAAAGAATGAATTATTATTTCATACGATGTTACTTTAGAGGTGATAGGGTCTTCTCAAAAATATTTCAGCTAAAATTAAATAATGTACTAAAGTAAGGGGGGAAATTGTTTAGAGCAAACACACATATCTGCTCTATCTTAGCTATTTATGCTTGCAAATTTTCCTTGGGAAGATCAGATGAGAAGATTTCTGCTGTGACTATCGAAATCGTTGTTCATTTTAGAAAATGAGGCCCAATGAAGTTTGAATATATATATAATATATATATATATATATATATATATATATATATATATATATATATTTGTCTGTTATCACTCTAGCGGTCGCAATGTTTGTCGTTACCAAACTTGATATATAATCGTTTTATATATAAAGAATGACCAAGTTCGTTAACTATATATATATATATATATATATATTTATAGAGAGAGAGAGAGAGAGAGAGAGAGAGAGAGGTTTTATTTATCCAAGTCAATTGAACACACTCTAGTTACAATAAAAAGAACTTTTCAATTGATTTTAGCGTTCTTTACGACTTTCAAGCTCTTTGCTTCTTTTCGAATGGTTAAACAAAGTTTGTAGAATCTAGTTCATTTCCTATTCTCTATACATAATGGAGCCTGTTTAATATTTACTAATTTTTATTTATTAATAATCTCTATTCTGGCTTTCCTAAATAACTGACATGTTGAGTTTGTTTCAACCAGAACCTTTCTTATAATATAAAAAATGTATGAAGTCCGCCACACGTAAAGGTTCAATGGGAACATTAACTAGTATTTAGGCTTCAAATAAAGTGCTTCATTATATAAGAGCTTATTGTAAATATGACTGGAGTAGGAGTGGGAGTTTACTGAAGGCCGAAAACTAAACACATGCAAATATCTCCGTTAATACTAAAGATAGAGAATATATATATATATATATATATATATATATATATATATATATATATAACAATATATATAGTACATTTTATTTAGATCAAAATTGGTTCTATACAAATATTTGAACCGACGTATAATGACTGACATATTTCGAATTTTCGAAATTCTTCCCCTCTAAATCGAATTTAACGAACTCGACCTTTAGTTTTATATGAAACTCATATAATATGAAGCGGTCAGAATAATAGTGGCCTAGCCCCAAAAAGTAAGATTTGTATAAAACCAAGATGGTTAGGCCACTATATTTTTCAAAGACCGCCAAAACTGTTAGTTAAAAAACAAACTGCTGCTGCTATCTAGTGAAAAAACTTAGAAGGTGGCTTAGGCCACTAATATTTCATAGAGCACATTATTCAGCAACAGATGCTATGGTAACTCAAATAAGCAAAATTTGAGGGTTGGGCCACTATAATACTAGAGCGGTAACAGACAAATATATATGCTCTAGTAATTATTTTTTTTATCATTACCAAACTACAAGTTATGCGGTTCATGTAAAACTTAAGGCGTAAGCCGGACTAGAGGTATAAGGATTTAACGATGTTGACGGAGCCTGTAGATAAAGCTAGAACATACTTCTACTTAGTCTAGAGAAGTGTGGTAACCTGTAGATAACCCGACCCAATTAGCCTAGTAGTCGTTAAGTTGCATAAAGAATTTCAATTCATTTCCAGTTTTATATGGATTACATGTTTCATAACTTCATTACAAAAAGCACGTGTATAATACGTGTCAAATGTGTTATTATAGGCGAAACGAATTAAGACTCAACTATATGTCGAAAGGAGAGGTTAATAAACCTAAGTTAGAAAAAAATAGTTGTTCATTTCATGGGTTTGTGCATGCATCTATTCCTGAGAAAAAATATATATCAAGAAGTGATTTATTATTTTTTATCTATAAATGTATTAAATGCAGCTCATAATTTAATGGAGGAATGCATTGATTTACAGAGCAACGAACCTTCGGCCATTTATAATTAATCTTTAAACCACATATTATTACACGTTGAACCCTTCCAATTAACTTTGATTGGTAATCTTGCAACACGGTATACAAGTTAAAATTATTGAGGTCCGGCCTTCCGGCCACAATTCGAAAGTGATTGCTGGTAAAACAAATTGATTCCTTTTAAATCAGGCCTTATATTGTTATTTTAAAAAGTCCGTTAATAAGGCTGCGCAAGCTAAGTAGATTTTCCATGCACTGAATTGACATACAGTTTACATCATCCTGCATTCTATGTTAGTGAGATTATATCATATCCATATTTTATTATATGATTAAATAGTGTGACTAATAGATGATGAGTCATAATAATGTAATAATGGAGTACACAACAATAAGCATGCAGATAAAAATGTAGTATAGATTTGATACTGTGTATGTTGCGGCAGTGTCTGTAAGTAATAGCAGGCACATACCTATCTGTTTTATCTTATTTGATTATTGCAACATATGTTTCATTTGACAGTTTCTAAGTATGTTTTAATTGACATTCGCAAAATAGAAAAATGTCGGTTGTAACCAGGGTTCAATAAACTGATGTTCTAAAAAATCATTCTAAAAAATACAAAGGAGTAGTAATTGATTTGTTTTGTTAAATGCTTCTCCAATTAGCAGATTTCCCCTTCGGGAAATCAGCTATTGAGGTCGTACTCATAAATATATATATATATATATATATATATATATATATATATATATGTGAACTACTCTTATTGTAAATTTAATTGTTGTAAATGTTGTTACAAACATATTTTATCTATGATTAATATTATTATTCGAGAAGTTTAGAATTTTTAGGTTCAGCGATCAGTAAACCCCCTGGGCTTCATTTGAAATTATTTCATTTCAAAATGATATATATTTTTATATTTTAAGACGACAAGGAACATAATTTGTAGGTCATTTCGTAATAAAAAAAGAAAAGTCCATTACGAATATTCTGTATTTTCAATTGTTAGGGAGGAATTCGTAGTTTTTTATTTTTACTGCCCTCTGAACCACTCCCGAAAGTCGATTTCGAAATATAGAGAAGGTGCACATCTAGACCGTACATCAGTCATATATATGGAGTTTCAACATTCGAAGTCTGGTAGTTTTTGAGTTTTGCGAGATACGTTATATTGTATAGAGGTCACTCCGAAACTAGCTAAAACGGGGAAGTTCGTTGAAATCTACAAAGTGAAATTTTTTGTGACAACAATTATCTGTATATTGTTGAAAGTGACAGTGAAAAAGGCAAAACATTTTCTTTAGGAAATTTATTTGTCAACATGATTAATTATTTAAATGTTCTCCCCATGCGACGCATAATAATGGAGAAATTATAAATTTCACGCCTTCACTAAACCCGTACACCTTTTGGCCAGATTTACACGTTCCTGGATTTAATCTTTAGTTTTGCACGAAGCATTTAAGTATTAAGTTAGGTGGCGATTGTAGAAAAATTGTAGATGTACATGCTAGGAGATCCAGTGGCTTCCTTTGTTTCCTTTTGCATCGTACCACTCACCAATAAAGGACACATTCATTCAACCCAATAAAGGCAAGGAGCTTTGAAAATTAAAAGGGAGGCCCAGAGTTATTAGAGTGTCCTCCCTTCATAGCCCGAAAAGCTGCATAAGCTGACCAATAATTGGGATTAGCCGCTGGCAACCTATGTAGCTGATTTCTCTTAGCTGATATCAGCTTATAACATCAGGATTAATGATTATAAATGAAGACGTCGGAAACAATTTTTTAAGACTAATCACAATTAACGGTATTCCATGTGATGGCGGCATTGTTTTGAGGCTTAATGAAAAGGATCTCGTCCTTGGAATGAGATAAGTCTATTTTGAAGATACAACAGTTATAATGGAGGGTGTAGCGGGATGATGGCTCTCACACCAATCCAGATTCTGAATATATAATGCAGAAGATGGCCGCGGGCAACGGAAGGCTTTCGACCTCACTGACAGGCTGTGTAGCCTCAGGTTTGCTCCAAACAGCAAGGAGATGGAAGAGTTACTGGGAACAGACTTGGATTGATTCTAGGGGTGTGCAGTATACTTGGTAATTGATGGTAGGTAAACATGATTTTCACGGAACCGAACAAGGGAATACGACGGCCACAAAGGACAAGGCAGTGGTTCCCCATTCCAGCCGTGTATGGTTCTAAAATATTTCTTCAGCGTTAAACTGGTTGTATCAGGTGGTGATGGTTGCAAAACTGAACTAAAGGAATTGAATGTGGTAACTGACAACACTTAGAATGACAGACATTATTGACTAGAACATATTGGAAGGGAAGAGTCCTGCAGACTGTCCAACAAGACGTTAATGGCACAGCCTGAGAAAGATACCTTCATGACTTCAATGAGTTCTTCAAAAACTGCGCATCCGTAAACATTCTGAGCAATAACAGCGAGGAACACCAAGGCGTGGTAAAGGGTGCAGAATAAACTAACAGTGAAGAGAGTGGTATTGGAAAAGTGTCTGTGCAAACTAAGCAGATTTCCTACGTGTTGGAATGACATTCTGGAGATCTCAGCTCTCCATCTATTTTCTATTTCTCCCATAGTAAGAAGCCAAAGTAATTGGTAATGGGGATTCAAAGTGGAGATGAGATTTTTAGTGACACAGCTACTCAAAGTGAAAATCGGATGAGTGGAAGTTAGGGTTTACTAAATGCTGAATAAAAAAAAAATACAAATAATTCGGTTAATATTCCAGTTGGGGAGAACACGTGTAATAGATGAGTAATAGAAAAAGAAATTTAGAGCAAGATTCGTTATACACAATTTTCAGATCCATAACAGAGATATTTAAGTTTTTTTATTTCTCTCCCTTTAAACCCTCTCCTCCCTGGTCCGATGTCAGACATTAACATATGTTTGTTTTTTTTTTGTTTTTTTGTTTTTTTTTTCATACAAAAAAACGTTTAGATATCTAATTTGCTAAAAATTTGCGACCGAAGATTGTAGGTCATTTTATGATATACAAGAAAGTTATATGCATCATCTCTGTGTCTCTAATGAGAGCAAAGAAGCTCATTAACGTTTGGTTCTCCGTTCCAACCCTCCTCCCGTTTTTCGACTGGTTTACTAAAGAAAGAAATATAAATTTGCATCCCAATGTCAACATACCATGTTTCATTAATCTGGGTCAGTCAGAAGTTCAGGTAAATAAATCGCACAACATCAATCACAAACGAACTATTGTTGCCTACCAAGGAGGTTAGACACGCAGGATGTAATGGAATGTCGTTGAGGTTATAGCTCTTTGGATTGTATTGCTCATTGAGGAACGGCCTCATACTCGCATCCATTGTTCTGCCTACACTGCCTCGGGCAGATGTGTTCTCATTCAGCATCTATCTATGCTCTCACACTAACTCCAAACCGCTCTCCCTTTTCCAAGTCTGATTTCACCTCTTTCACTCATCGATATAGGACATTGAATCCGCTTAAAATCGAACTGATCACTCAGGATGTAAAATGGAAGTTATTTTGGCAGCCTATGAGGTCCTCAGGACTTATGTATGGAGGATGTGTGGTGTAGCCTACAATGTTTACGTTTTATAGGTTTAGTCGAAGTAACCTGAAAGTTTACTTTATTTTTAAGCAGAATATGGAGGAATGAAGAAGAAGTAATGCACCTTAACTGAACATGTGAGAAAAAGAGTACATAGCTTCTTATCATCCTGAACTAACTTTAAGGTAAAGAAAAACGTTTATTTTATTTGCCCAAGGCATTATATATGATTCCCATTACAGAAACGGTACAAAATCATTTACAAAACAACATATAATATAATATTGTAAATTGTTTAGGAGTTTTGGATTACATAAAACTAAATAACAGATGAGAGAAAAAATAGCATTTTATTTTCTCTTGAATTAGGTGTTGCTTAAGTTAATTGAGAGATTTTAAACGAAGGCTGTTGAGCCCAGTCACTAGGGCATAGTAATAATTTTTAAGGGACCTACATTTATTTAACCGTCATAAAAAACAAAAAAAATGTGCAAAATATATATTTTTTAATAACTTCATATTACTGCACAGTGTACAGCTCGGCATCAATAGGTGTTTATCATATTATAATAAAACATTATCAGCGCCTTAGCCACGGAATATGCATTTAAGTATTTTATCTTCAGCAATATATCCGAGAGGAAATATTTAGAGTAAAATCCAAAGGTACTTGTTATCAATAATAAGCACCATTTTCCTTGATTATATTGAGAAATACATAATAGAACTTTTAGAAACTCGAGCAGTATTGAAGTTAGAAACATTGTAAAGATCAACAAGTGTAAGAAATCGAAGTGGGGCGTCATATTTGTAGATTTTCTATTTGATAGAAAGATTCTTTGCCCGGGTAGCCAAGCATACATTAATGCTTAAGTCTTGACTAGAAATCTAGAAACCGAGGAACAATGATTCGCTCCCTTTAACTTATTAAACGCAAAATAAAACATTGTATACGCCGCACCTGGTTGACAGTCTTTAAAAGCATGTCTTGCTTCATTGATGATTAATTCTGCAGATGATTTGGTCGGAAGTTAGGCTAGCTTTGGCAGTAGATTAAGTAGGTTACTGCTAAGAAGAACCTATTGTGTAAATAAGTTGACATAAGAGTTAGTTGGTCTGATATAAGCAGAGGGGCGGGGAGCCGATGAGGTGTAGTATTACAGTCAGGGACGAGGGACGGAGCCAGGGCACGTAGTTCCTGTCACAGTACTCTCTCCTCTACAGTAACAGTACTTGCAGAATATATCACCGACAGTTATAAACTTGAGTAGAGTAGGTCTGCAGCACAAGGAGTGTCTTCTTTCTATGGTGGGTAAAGGAGAAAGAGTTAAGGGGAAGGTGCGCGAATGCCTAAGTCATAATGCCAGGTTCATTGGTCATGGCGTAGATCTAAATGATACGTTGACAGGTTAATGTGTAGACCTAACTATAAGATTTCCGATCAAGAGGATGGTCTTAATGGGAGGTTGATGGGTTAAAACGAAAGTTTTCACGATAGACTGATAACCTTATGCGTAAGTCGCAATGACAGGTTCATTGGACATGGCATAGATCTAAATGATACGTTGACAGGTTAACGAGTGGACCTAACTATATGTTGTCTGAGCAAAAGGAAGGTCTTAATGGGGAATTGATGGGTTAAGGCGAAGGTTTTCAGGATAGATGGATAACCTAATGAGTAAGTCGTAATGCCAGGTTCATTGGTCATAGCGTAGATCTAAATGCTACGTTGACAGGTTGATGCGTGGACCTAACTATAAGATGCCCGAGCAAGAGGAAGGTCTTAATTGGGAATTGATGGGTTAAGGCGAAGGTTTTCAGGATAGATGGATAACCTAATGCGTAAGTCGTAATGCTAGGTTCATTGGTCATAGCGTAGATCTAAATGCTACGTTGACAGGTTAATGCGTGGACCTAACTATAAGATGCCCGAGCAAGAGGAAGGTCTTAATGGGAAATCGATGCGTTAAGGCGAAGGTTTTCAAGATAGATGGATAACCTAATGCGTAAGTCGTACTGCCAGGTTCATTGGTCATGGCGTAGGTATGACTGCTATGTTGACAGGTTAGTGTGTGGACCTAACTATAAGATGCCCGAGCAAGAGGAAGGTCTTAATGGGAAATTGATGCGTTAAGGCGAAGGTTTTCAAGATAGATGGATAACCTAATGCGTAAGTCGTACTGCCAGGTTCATTGGTCATGGCGTAGGTATAACTGCTATGTTGACAGGTTAGTGTGTGGACCTAACTATAAGATGCCCGAGCAAGAGGAAGGTCTTAATGGGAAATTGATGCGTTAAGGCGAAGGTTTTCAGGATAGATGGATAACCTAATGCGTAAGTCGTAATGTCAGGTTCATTGGTCATGGCGTAGGTATAACTGCTATGTTGACAGGTTAGTGTGTGGACCTAACTATAAGATGCCCGAGCAAGAGGAAGGTCTTAATGGGGAATTGATGCGTTAAGGCGAAGGTTTTCAAGATAGATGGATAACCTAATGCGTAAGTCTTAATGCCTGGTTCATTGGCCATGGCAACTGCTATGTTGACAGGTTAGTGTGTGGACCTAACTATAGGATCGACCAAGAGGCAGGACTTAGTGATGTGTAGATATATTAAGGTGTGGGCTGTGTTGAAGGTCACTCTGTGAGACTTAATTCTAAAATTATATATTTGTATACAGTATAAAGATAATCTTTGGTCTGTTGGTAAGTCTTAAAGCACGTTTAATGGGTTAAGGCATAAAAGCTAATGCTAGATTGATGGGTTAAGGCTAGGAGGGCTGTGACACAGATCATTATTTTCTTGGTGAAAACACTTTCTTTATCGGGGAAATTTAATCACAAGGATCTATGAGTTTCTCATCTATTTCGGAATCTCTTCAGGAGCATTATGTTTCTACATAAAATTAGTATCCTATACGCTTATTATGAAACCGACTAAAAGCCTGAGACACATTAATAGCCCTTAGGTGTGTTAGTAATTCCCTGTGAATAACGTAGTACAAAATTATATAATTTGGTTTCTTTTGTGTAGCAGTAAATAATAAAACTGATACATATAATAAATAACTATAAACTATAACTATATATTAAAATATAAAATAATTTTTAATATATAGTTATAAAATAATATAACTATATATTAAAAATATATATTAAATAAATATAAAAGACCCTCATGTTCATCGTCTTTTGGGTATGATCGATGGCCATTTGAAAACATTTTGCAAAAATCGCGTCATGAGTTCAACTATAGTGACTGATTTCCTTTAAAGGAAATCTGCTAAAAATTCTAAATTTACCCGTTATTATGAGTTGGAACCAAAACCGTAATATAACCAATATTGCTCAGATTTAATTTTCAAAATTATTCTCTCCCTATTATAGTATTAACAGAAATTTTTGAACTTTTTGCTTTTCAGACTTCTGTAAAGCCTAACGTCTACCAATGTGATATTCATTTCGATCTGCTTAGCCAAAAAGCATGTATTGTCCAGCTTTAATTTCAAGTTTTATATTCTATTTTTCCGTATATATTTATTTATAAATTATATACAGTAAGAGAAAGAGAGAAACTAAGTTGGATGATATTAAAATAAAAGAAAGCACTGTTAAATAAGTTAATAACAAAGTCATTAACGAATCTCCTGGAGTACTTCGAAGTAATTTATTCGTATGACGTAGTCTTGCGGTCATTAATTTGCGGGCAAGCCATTCCTGACCATGAATGCAATTACCATATTTCGTAACTCTTAAACTAAGAGGGATAAATAATGTCTTCGTTCACCTTCTCCATTCTAAACTATGCTCTATTTCACTTGAATGTGCTATTAATTTCAATCATTTTTGCTTAAGCAAATAGTTCTATAATAGATTTACAATACACAGTGAGTATAATATTCTAAGGATGTTATATCAGCTGTGAGAGAAAATGATGCCTTTTCGAAATAATTTTTATTTTTTTATAATTATGGCAACTATTTAACTTCAGCTTTCGGTTCTTTTCTAATTTCACTCCATCCTTTCAAGGTTAGCGTTAAATTTTAAGAATAATTGCTAACAATTATGAAACAATTGTGATATTAAAATAATCGTTATATTAATAAAAAATGGGGGCTAAGGCTAGGTTATGAGTTAAGGAGTTTGTCATAATATCGCTTAATAAACGTAGAGTCGTGAGTTCAGTTCTCACCTGCGCAATAGGTAAATAGAATATTTAGTCCTATGTGGAAAGTGGACGTTAATAAATAACATTATAAAATTATTTAAATAACAAAATTGTATTTATGAAAAACGGTTCTGAAATTCATTTAGAATATATCAACTTACAATTGACGCGTATTTCACTCATACCTCATTTTTTATATAATTTAGAAGCATTGTTTTGTAATCATCAATATATAAATAAAGATCAAATAAATTTATTGTTACAGAGTAATGAATAACTAGTAATCGTACAATTTCAATGACAATCACTTCTAATACTACTTAAATAACAGTTACTAAAATCACTGTTACTATCACGGAATGGAACAAAGTAGAAAATACTCCAGCTTACACTTCAGTATAGATGTCATCGACAAAACGTTCTCTCACATTTAGCCATCTCAATTTAGAACTAGAGACATTTTCCGCAGATAAAAGCGATCAAAGAAATCAAACACGAAATGCAAGTTCATGAAAAGTTGAATTTTATGACATTGCAAAGCCAAATTTTATGAACGTTAACTAGATAACGAAATTTAGAAGTTAAGTAAAATTTACTCTAATCATTTATAAGACTATAAAAAAAACAGTTAATAATTTTAATGTTATTAAAATTAAATAGCTTAATTTTAATTATTTTATTATATTTACTTTTTTCTTTCCTTTTACCTGTGTTACATCATGCATCTTTACTTCATGTAATTCAAATGTGTTTGTGGATTATGAACTTTGGTCTGTTGCGCATTTGAGGGTTTTCAAATTGTATTTTTTTCTAATTTCGTTCCCTTTCCGAAAGGTTCAAAAATGAGAATTCATTGCAGAGCTCGATTAAATAAATACATAATTATGTTTATAGGAAAGAATACATTTTTCTACAGTTTAACTAAACAATAAATTCGTATTCCAGAAATACCTTGTTTATTACTCCAGGAGCTCCTTAATTGAAATTAATTATCCCTTCTTAAAAATACTGATACAGTCATAATTTCTGAGGAGGTTCACATAAATAGAATAATTTATACTTCTTCATAATTGAACCCGTGGTATAGTTGGTAAAGTAATGACCTGAACAACCGAAATACACGGTTTCGAATACAGATGTTTCCCAGGAATTTTTCTGCTTAATGATATAATTTTAAACACGTAATAAGCATTAAGAGTTTGCCTGCCTATAATATCTCCAAATTTAGTATTATAAAAGTTTACTTTCATAAATTCCAAGAGTAATTTCTGATCTTAACGCCTATTTGTATAATGAGTAAGGGAAATATGCTAAAACCCATTGAAGACCATCGGAGCAAAACGAAAGGTAAGACCATAGCAGAATATCAATGCCGTCAGCCTGGAATATTCTTTTACAGTCAATTTACAGCTTAGATGCGCTGAGAAAATTACTGCTCTTTGTCGACTGTGTTTAAAATCTCTAAACAAATTTTAATGTCAGGGGTCAAAAGATGAACATTGACATCCATTCCCAAGCTCCGGTAGAAGAAAAATAATGATTTTCTATTAATAGCGATTTTTAAGAAAGCCAGGTTCTTCCATATTGGCATTATCAGATTTCCTTTAATGTAGGTAAGCTAATGATTTTGGGCGTATGAACTGATTTTTGAAAACCCTCTCTACATATCCGTTCATCATATTTTGAGTCAGTGTTTCTTACATTAAACGATCTAGCGACCTAATTTTTTATTTGATCATTACGAGACTTTTAAGGCAATACAAACATTTTTATGGGAATGTCCAAGTCCTGCAGTTACTATTAATTAAAATAAAATCAGACCAGAAGATGTAAGTAATTATCGGAGTGGTGGTTGAACAAGGACAGTAATGATGATATACATCCATTTTGTGTTTATTTAAGTTATTTTAACTTTCGATAGTTTATGCATCTAAAGTAACTCAAATACAAACGGAGTCGTTTGTACTCTTTTCCTTTTCAGATTTCAGTAAAACTACTCTTATTCTTATAGTTTTCAAAACTAAACTATTCTAAAAGTAATCATGTATTGCTTGTGTTACTACTAAGGAAGAAAAATACAATGTCAAATTTTTTTGATTAAAACATCTCATCCGACTCAATAATTACAGGAGAAGGTTTAAAAAAAAGAAGACGATTCAAGTAAAACTAGACAGTAAACTAGTTAAATTGATAGTGGTTGATTGAGGTAGAAGGAATTCGACGAATGAGAAATGGGAAATGCAACAAGTGTTGGACTGTCAAATAAGAAGTATCAAATACTCAAATGAAGTGTGCACACACGCACACGCATACACACACACACACACACACACACATATACATATATCTATTATCAAACTTGATATTTGAATCTTTTAGTAAAAAACTAAAGAACAAGTTCGTTAAAGCCTGAAATAGGACCTGAAGTATGGTTTTAGAGAGGTAAAAATAAGGAATAATGAGACGGATCGAAAAATGTCACGTGTTCAATCTTGTTGAACGTTTGATCTTGTCATACAGTAGTCGTTCTTTACATTTTCCATGTAAACCCAATATTAATCAAACTAATTGATTTATTTTGGTTTTCTACCTTCAGTAAAGCATCACTTCTTGTAATGACATATTCATATAGAGACTACCGAGACATTAAACATCTCATTTTTAACTTTAGTGTCAATTCACATTTACTTTGTCTGTTTATTCAGTAAGAGGAGGGACAACTCTTTATTAAAAATGTCTGTGGTCAATTACATTGCATACCAACTAATCCTATCTATGGACAAATTAATTAAAAGGAATGAAATGTTTGTATAAACAATTAGTCCCAATTAATAGAACAAATAAGGGTTAAATTGATATATAAACTAACAAAGCGACACCAAAACGAAACGGAAAGAATGAATAAAATAGACTGTAGGATAACATCACCAAAATGTCATTTGGATTGTGGGAAATCTGCTTAGTTATGCACTTTTTGAAATCCAAACAGTCAGATTGACTTATAGAAGAATGATTAGAAAGAAAGACAAAATGACGAGAGCGAATGACGAAGCTGATACAGCTTTCATGTGAAGTGATTGATCCGAATGTGATTATAATCGTGTCATCTGAACGGCCTGTGTCACTGTGGAGAAAGGCCCCGTGTCTTTAGGAGGCTATCACTAGTGTTCTCACACAGCTGCTTAGAAATGGAGCATGCGAGTCTCCCTCGCAGTTCATCGCTACTTAGAATGAGAAAATGTCAGTCAATTGTGTGAATGAGTGGGACACACATACTGCAAAAAAGGTCTCAGCCAACGGGAAACCTGTGTATGTTTCGCCAGTGATTAAGAGTTTAGCACTCAGTGTTTGTAAGTCAGCTGGGAACTAAAATAACAAGTCCACCATGGATCTTTCGCGTACAGAAATGACAAATTATGACGTCACAGTGTGTCATTCCCGCTGAAATGATGTCACTTACACATATAACCTCCCTTTTTAAGAATCCTATTTAAATAAAACCACAACTCAAGTTTGACGTAAGATATTTACTTATATATGTAAGTCGCATTGGTAAGAGAGGAGTTTACTTAAATACCTAAATATTTAGTTCGAGGGAAATGCATAATACAAAACTTACAAATTATTACGTTATCAAGAAGATTAAAATCATTTTTTGTCTACTAACAATAATAATAATTTGTCATCGTTCGTTTCAGCCCTTTGGCAGACCTCTATCATTACTGGATCTATTACATACCTTAATGAACTGGATATGCAATTTTACAAGAACTGCTTAAATAAATATCCAATTTTGCAACAAACTTACAAAAACACATGGATTATATATATATATATATATATATATATATATATATATATATATATATATATATATATATATTGTAAAATTTTAGTTATTAACTAGAATTCTGTAGCTTATTTATTTATTATGTAGTTTTATTTATTGCTTTTTATTCACGTGACATCTTGTTTGTTAATAGAAAGGAGTGCCTTGTTTTAAATTATATGTAAAACCTTTTAAGCAATAAATTTTCTATTCTAATCTATTCCCTGTGTTCAAGCAGCTTACCAAGTAATTTTTCATAATTAAACAAGATGGGAAAATTTGCAGTTGGTTTATTTTTTAAAAATAAAATCTAAAAAATAGGAAATAACACTAGTATCATTATTAACCAATCAGTTTCACCTCTTGGCCATAAGATAGTAAGTAAAAAATATTCTTACTACTCCTCAACTTTACTCAATTCTCCAAAAATTGTCCAACTGAATTGAATACAGAGCCACAGATAAAATCTTCATTGTTAGACATTCAATGATAAATTAATGCAAAGTTCTGAATTCAGAATGGAGAGACATATTTCACTGTGTTGTTTCGTTGCAGTGAGAATATTCGCACTGAGTCGAGTGAATAATAGCATCGGCTCGAGGCGTATGTAAACTTCAATGAAAACGCATAGGTGTTGCCGCTATGAATTATAGACCAATATGCCCGATAGTGAGGGGGGGAATGGTATCAGAGAGGGGCTTAGCGTATGCCTATGCGGGCTGGAATTAATGTGTCCCCTTCGTGCCAATGACCTGGGCTGACACTGCTCAGCCTGCGGAAAGTGTGCGCCAGCTCCTGGAACAATGGCTGTCTCTAGCTCCTTCATAGAATCACAACTAGGACACCCGGAGAATCCGAATCAGAGGGGCCACACACACTTGCAAATACACTCTACGAAAGATGGAACCGCTGGTAAGAGCAATGGGAGGATATATATATATATATATATATATATATATATATATATATATATATATATATATATATATTGTTGGGAAAAATGATAACAGAAAAAGTGAGCAGAGTTAATCACTTATTTCAAAAATAAATGAAAATAAACCTTTTTCTTTGAACTCGCCGCCCGTCTAAAAATTGCCCCAGCTTCCCCAACAGTCAGTTAGTTCCAAGCTTACTTACTAGTGAATAACTGTACGTTCAGCGCAGCTTTAGGTAACACTTAGTTTAAGTGCGGTACAGTGTTTATGTGAACATCAGTGCAGTGCCATGTTTTGTGAACTTCATTGGTCGTGAGTTATAGTACTGTGCAATAAGAATTGAAGTTATTGGTGATCTTGTGAGTAGTATTGGAGAATAATTTACGAAGTGTGTAGAGCATCGTCAAATAAATTGTGCAGTGATAAAAACGCCAAAGTTGGTGTGTTTAATTTTTCAATCGAAAAGAACCCTAATAATCAAAGTTTTATTATTTTTTCGTAATAAACGTAAATACAAATATAAATAGCCGAACAGCATAGGTAACAAAAATCCTTGCCTGAACATGCAATACAAAACAATTTCAGCTTTCATTTTGAACATGTGTGTTGGGTAGGGAACACAACACACTTTAAAGAAAAATATGTACGTCGGAGAAAATAAAGAGGCAATAATTATGAAAAGATAATTGAGATACTTCTACTGATTTCTGGTCACTAAACAGACAAATTACGGACTGGCCAAAATTTTAAAAAAACATCGCAGTAATTACTAATTTATAAATATCAGGTTTATTACAGTTAATTAATATCAAAGCATATTTATCTTATGAACAAAAAATAAAATAAATCGAATTGCCGGTTCCAGATTTAGCATAGCTGTAGTTTGGGCAATGTTAAGCTAGGTTAGATTACAATGATTGGCTAGTTCAAATGATTTAAATAAATGCGATAAAAGCTTTAAGCCAATTTACGTAAAGGAAAACCACTCTGTAATATAAATAAAGGATGTTTTGATATGAAAATATGATGATTGTATGTAAAAGACAAATTTTAATTGCATGAATATCATTTTAGTACAAGATCATTTTAATTAATAATATTTTTCCTAAGTCGTATAGAATAACCCCTTGAGGAAGAGTATGGACACTCGGAACGTATGATTTTACAAATTAATCATTATTTATGCTAATGCGTCAAGAAGGTTTTTGTTTTTTCCAGTAGTGTAACTATTTTGAATATGTTACTTTTTCGGAGGAAAAAACAACAACAAAATCAAATAAATGATGTTCCAGCCAGTTTTTCTGTGCTAACATTACATCGAAAACAAATTAATTACAGTAATTTTCCCAATAAATCTGGGAAAAAAATAATAACTACTCTTTTATAATGGTTATACTATGTGACATCAACACGGTTGGTTGCCTAAAACTGTTTAATTTTCTATTAACAAAACAGTCTATTGTATATTAAAGGGAATATACAAACATTAAAAAATAGGTTATCTTTGGTTAAATAGATTTTGGTGTAAAAATGATGGCGCTATTTGGTTATGTACTCGAAAAAATGTTTTTGTTAAAAATATCACCGAGGATTTTTTGTTCTCAGTTCCTAGAACACATTGGAACAATTTATACTCTTCCTGACTGTAATATAGTAATTAAGGCAAGGATATTTAATACAAAAATAAATATATAAAAATAATTAACAAAAATTACAACAATAAAGATTCAAATTAAATAGAAAGGAGTGATTGTTATAATACCTATATGGTACACACACACACACACACACACACACACACACACACACAAAATATTTCTTCATTCAGATATCATATTGTTAATAAATAAATAAAACCAAAACCTGGTCTGCCCCATTGGAGATTATAGTATATTACATAAGTTACTTAGAAAAAATAAATATTAGAAAAATACAATTGAAAATTGTGAACATTGATTGAAAAGAGTTGGGAGATATTAATCAAGAGAAAAGACGGGTGGGTTTGTCTCCATTGATGGAGACCAGCAAGTCTTGCGGGTTGGGTATTCGGAACGCCGTGGTTAGTATAGTTATCTATATTCAAGGCTGAATTCAGAAAGTATTCAAGGCTGCAACACTGTAATTGACGATAACATTTTTATTTTTTTCAAGAGGATCATAAGAAACTGTTACAATTCTGTAAGAATAAGCCATAACTAACAATCAATCTTTTTTACAATATGTAGTATACATAATATATACCCAATAAAAAATAAATTTAAATTACAATTTGGAAACGGGTATCCTTAGATTTAATTTACACGTCCAAAATTTTGTTTGTTGTACAGCGCTACGAATATTGGATCCTCAACGTCAATGAAATTAATCGTTTCATAAAGCGTTAAAGCAAATAAGCCTTTGATGAAAATGCTTCAAATTTTAAAAAGCGTGATATATATATATATATATATATATATATATAAAATGAGAAAAAATATAAACATAATATTTTTAAAAAATATGATAATTTATAATAATGTTTTAGGCCTTTATTTGGGACCTACGATCTTTCAGTGTAAAAACTAATAAAAAAAACTGGATAGCTCTTTTGAGTCTAACTAACGAATTCACAAACTAGAATGATTTCATGTTTTTTTTCCTTCCATGAAACGGGGAAAAAACATTTCGGGTTTTTATTTTCTTGTTATTGATAGATGAAAGGGCGTTTCGACTTTCGTAATGTACAAATCAGTCCAATTCGTTTCTCGAAAAGGGCTAACGCATGAAATTCAAGCTTATTTGTAAAAAATTGGAGACATTAATTGTTAAATATTAGACATTAAATTAATCTAATTTAATTAGACATTATAGTAACCCAAATGCAGTAAATGTCAACATTGCTATTATAACTTTGGCCTTTGAGGATCAAAGATTTCGTCGAGATTCCAACCATTCTGAAATGGCTCCGAAGGAAGTCAAAAACAAGTTACGAATTTGATTCCAATTCAA
Source organism: Riptortus pedestris (assembly GCA_019009955.1). Taxonomy (NCBI): domain Eukaryota; kingdom Metazoa; phylum Arthropoda; class Insecta; order Hemiptera; family Alydidae; genus Riptortus; species Riptortus pedestris. Next base: position 56,869,614 of record CM032230.1, on the reverse strand, counting down.
TTCAGGAGCCAAATCTACAGAAAATAAACTAAAGAAAATGTCTATTTATCAACCAAAATAATTTCTAGACAATAAATGGGGTTGGATATTGTTATCATTTAGTCCTAATAATCTGAACACGGCACAGTTTCTTTTCAAGTCGAATATATATATATATATATATAAACTTATCAAGTATCTTGAGAAAGCTTGGTTTTGACAATATTTATTGTTATTTCTTACATAAAAAAAGTATCATATATACGGAAAGGTATAAGGCAGAATCGACTTGGTCATGGTTTATTCCAACCCAGTATACTGTTGAATTACATAGAAATCCGTAATACTATTGAGAATTCTAACAAATTATAGTTGTGTCCACCTAATATTCTCGTTTGTAAAGTCCTGATAGAACAACCAAGGAAAGTTACTTTCTTCAAAAAGCAATCATTTTTAATTTTAGTCAATATCAATAGGTCAATCTTAATTTTCTCACGCCGGCTTTCTGTTCATGGAGGATTTCGATATTTTAAAGAGATACAGAAAACTGAAATATTTGCGCAGTATTTTGGCCATACTCAAAACGACTTGGTGAATGCAAACGACCACCAGAGATTGTTGACTCTCGCCTAAATTCGGTGTATTTAGAGCAACAGCCCAGGAACCTGATCAAGATCAGAGCTATCCGAGTTGTTTATAAGAGAGAATCCAGTAAAGGGATCATTTTCAAGGCTAGCAAGCCACTCCTAACCACGAAGCGCTATCAGGAAGGAGCAGCATGCTGCGATCCTGGAGGTATATAATGGCCAGCACAGCCATTCACGCCTTGTACCGTTAGGCTGTATCCCAGTAGTTGCCTATAATGATACCTGCCTGTACCGGTCGTGGCACATTTCAACAACATAACCAACACTTTTCTAATAAACGAAAGCCTCAAAGTCATCACATAATTAAGACACTCAGAAAACGAAGAGTTGAAAGAGCAGTTACGAAAGGAAAACTGCATTGTTACCAATAAAAAGTCCGTCACGCAGGGGCTGTGTTATCTAAGCAAATTTCTTCTAATAGCTTATTGTTAATATGACATGAGTAGGAGGGAGGGGAGTTCACTGAAGGCCGAAAAATAAAAATTGCAAATCTTTCGGTTAATAATCAAGATAATGAAAAAAAAACCCCACAAAACAACTCTTATTGAACATTACATTTGCGATAAGATTGATTCTACACACATTTTCGAAGCGACGCATAATAACGGTGATATTTCGAATTTTCTAAAACCCCCTCCACTTATCCAATTTCGGCCGTTAACGAACTTAATGTTATTTTTACATAAAACGTTTAAATATCGAGGCATCGATCAGACAAAAATTGCGACCGTTAGAGCGTTAACAGCAAATATATGTCATCTATGTATCTCATTTTCGTCATCTCCTAGATTAGACGGATGGGCATTTGAAGAAATGTTTTGAAAACCCTCAATAGCTGATTTTCCTAAAGGTTTAAGGCTGTAAAGTCATGTTGAAAGAATGGGGTCTGTGAAGACTGCAAAATATGCAGATGCTTCATGGGATGCCCTAACAGCTGAGAAACAGCGGTTGGAAATCATATACTTATGTCGGATATAAATGAATAACACATCTAGAGAAGGGTGAAGCCCACTTTACAATAAATACCCGTAAGTTCATCAAGATGTGCCTTGCATTTCCTGCCGTTGGACCCTGTCGAAAGCTACAATTTTCTTATTACAAAACCAAGAGATGCTTGGTATCTTCAAAAAAGATTCCTTCTGGCAGGTGCTGCGTAAACTAAGTAGATTTCCCACGTGATTTGAGGATTTAATCATCTCAAATTCAACTTTCTATTTATCTTCTAACCAGAAGCCTGTGTATGAATCCGTATCTTCAAATGTAAGCTGGCAAAGAGATTATTGTTTGTATAAACTAATGAAAATGCATATCTCAAGATTAGGAGTTTTGTGTCGTCTGATGGATACAAACAAAAAATACTGCTGATTCGCTGTAATATTCAAATTACAGAAAAATTTAAATTGAACATCACTCAATTCTGAGTCACAGAAGTAGAACTGAAAAAGCAAATAACCTCCATGAACCCTTAAGTCGACAGGCTATCAAAGCTGCACGAGCAGCCAGCAGAGGTGAAATGCGTTCAGCAATTCATATTTTCCATGGCTAACTGATTATCATGCCGCTATATTTCCGGACTATCAATAAACAGAAGTAGATTAAAAAATCCCACAGGGATGAGAAGAGAGAGCCACTTTCTCTGAAACTGAGACCTGAGTTTAATTGTAGCCTGGTGTGGTTCTTCGATTATGTAACATTCCCTAGCCGAAGAAAAATCATGGAATTATGCACATCCTGTCTATCATTTCGTATTTATGCTTTTTTCGGAAGTTTTTGCCCAGTGAAACTAACTATCATTATGGATTTCACTTCCTCAGGAAACTAATTCACTTTCGTCATACTAATTTACTTTACTGCCTCACATAGTGTACATGTACACAAATGTATTCATGATTGGTTAAAAATGGAATTACCAAGACCTAAATGCATATCATCATAGTTACCCATTCGGTTCAGGAAGAACACATGAACCTACTGCAGTCCTATATCTGTAGAAAAGTGTTGGCCTGGAGACACCTGTCTCAATTGACTTTAATCCTTTTTAATGACTGATAATAGGTAATAGAGCCAATTAGTAACTGTTCAAATATCGGTAATTGGTAATATATTTGTGCAGTCATTTTACAAATACCGATTATATATATATATATATATATATATATATATATATATATATATATATATGTCGAGGGGGTAACACTATATAGAAGAAATATTGGGCGGGTTATCTACCACTCTGTTATAGCCAAAGAGGGGCTAAGGATTTTATTAGGTGACTCCTTCAATAAATAAATTAGATTTCCCCACTTCCGGATAAATAAAACCCTTTGGGAAGCGTAATATATCTATTCATGAGATAATGTCTGCTATGGATAAAAAAGTATCTAGAAATAATAAAATGACACATTATAGACCTTGATAGAGGAAATAAATCTAATATACCAATGATTGGCAGTTAGTAATGTAGTCAAGTAGTAAATATAGTAGTATCAGTGATTCGTAACATATCCATGTAGTAATTATTCAAATATCACTGATTCGAAATAGATAATGTAGCCAATTAGTAACAGTTTAAACATCTTTGATTGGTAATAGGTAATTTAAGCAAGCAGTAATATTGCATTAAGTAAATACATTAAATTGATAATTTAGGCGAGTATTTAGTAATAGTAGAAACACCTGTGGTTGGTAATAGGTAATGTAGGCAAGTAGTAATTGTACAAATGTCTGTGATTGGCAATGGGCACTGTAGCTAATAGTTCAAATATTGAAGATTGGTAACAGGGAATATTAGTAATAGTGCAAATATCTGAGATTGGCAATGGGCAATGTAGCAAATTCGTAAAAGGTAAAATATTGGAAATTGGGAATAGGCAATTTAGACAAGTAGTAATTGTACAAATGTCTGTGATCGGTAAGGGGCACTTTAGCTAATAGTTCAAATATTGAAGATTGGTAACAGGGAATAGTAGTAATAGTGCAGATATCTGAGATTGGCAATGGGCAATGTAGCAAATTCGTAAAAGGTAAAATATTGGAAATTGGGAATAGGCAATTTAGGCAAGTAGTAATTGTACATATGTCTGTGATTGGCAATAGGCACTGTAGCTAATAGTTCAAATATTGAAGATTGGTAACAGGGAATAGTAGTAATAGTGCAGATATCTGAGATTGGCAATGGGCAATGTAGCAAATTCGTAAAAGGAAAAATATTGTAAATTGGTAATAGGCAATTTAGGCAAGTAGTAATAGGACAAATGTCTGTGATTGGCAATGGACACTGTAGCTAATAGTTCAAATATTGAATATTGGTAACAGGGAATAGTAGTAATAGTGCAAATATCTGAGATTGGCAATGGGCAATGTAGCAAATTCGTAAAAGGTAAAATATTGAAAATTGGTAATAGGCAATTTAGGCAAGTAGTAATTGTACAAATGTCTGTGATTGGCAATGGGCACTGTAGCTAACAGTTCAAATATTGAAGATTGGTAACAGGGAATAGTAGTAATAATACAAATATCTGTAATTGATAATAAGCCGAGAAGTAAGAATTCAAATATTGAAGATTGGTAATAGGTATTTTAGGAAAGTAGTATCTGTGGTTTGTAATAGGTAATGTAGCCAAATAGTAACAGTTCACCGTTTAGAAATGGGTAATAACTAATTTAGGCAAGTAGTAATAGTATAATATTAGTGAATGGTAATAGGTAATGTAGACAACTAGTAACATTTCAAATATTGATGATTAGTAATAAGAAATTTACGAAAGTGTAATAGTACAAATATTTAAGATTGGTAATTTAGGCAAGTATTAGTAGTGAAAATATTGCTAAGTGTAAAGGTAATATAATTTAAACAAGTAAGTCACTTCAAACGAATGTTGCTGTTCATGCATGAAGAAATTCATGCTTGAGTACCTTGCTATCCAGTGAGCTACCCAAAAATCTGATGCAGTGCTCCACGTATTTTGCTGAAGTTGACCGACTCTTCTTAGGATTTATTCAAAGAGTAGGCAGGTTTCACATCTACCGCCCACCCTTCCAAGTATTAATACTCGTATTTGAGTGAGGACTTTATCAGCTTATCTTTTCACTCACAAGGCGCTCGCTATTCAAAAGTTGATTCTCAGGAAGTTCGGAAAAAATAGCCTCATCACAAGAAAAAAAAATGTTTCTCAGCGTCTATCCTTCTTCATTTAGAAGGAAATACCTCGTTGCAAATTTAGACCAATGCAAATTAAGGTAGGCGTATAAACTTTTTCAAGGACAAGTTAAATACATCCGCTTAAAGTGGCAATTGCATTTATGGTAATCCAGGCAGCTTAAAGATCTCTGTTTCTTTGTGTCCGATCAATAACAGTTCTCAAACCTAAGTTTTAAAATTGTTTTGAGATATAATAAGTTGTATATAGTTTCTGTATTTTTTATAGGTGCGAATTAATTAATCTAAGAACTTTTGGATAGCTATATATTCCGAGTTTCATAAAAAAAAAAAAAAAAAAAAAAAAAAAAAAAAAATAAAAAAAATAAAAAAAAAAAAAAAGATTAAATAGGAACATAAACACTCACGAATATATATACAAATTTGAACGGATGGTGAACATGTCACTTTAATATTATAAAATTAAAAGTCGTTTGTGGCCTCGTCTTTTAGTAATACTATAATGCGTAAGTACTTATTATTTCGTTGGAATCATTTTTACAGTCGAACAACAATAGCACATAATTGCCGTATATATTAAGAAAAGTCCGTCACAAAGGGGCAGCGTAAACTAAGCAGATTTCCCGCGTGAAGTTTTACAATAGAGAAATTTCACGAGAGTCAAACAGTTACGGAAATGTCCGAACTACCTTTTGACGATAACTCACAACTAGGTCCGAAGTTAGCCGATCTCATTTCGTCCGCTACAATTAATAAAAATGCAAATATCACGGTTAATATTCAAGATAGATAATAAGTATATTAAACAATATTTATAGTAAATTAAATCAGCAATATGATTCATTCTATACAATTTTTTGATCCGACGTATGGTAACGGAGATATTTCGAATTTAAGAAAATCATTCCCTCTAACCCCCCCCCCCTCCCACTGGTCCGATTTCAGTCATTAACGAACTTGATCTTCCTTTTTACATAAAACGATTAAATTCCGAGTTTGGTAACGATCAAACAAAAATTGCGACCGCTAGAGTGTTTACAGACATATATATATAATTTTGAACGGACCTCATTTTCGTCATCTCCTGGGTAGAATCGATGGACATTTAAACAAATTTTTCGAAACTCGCGTCATGAGTACGACCTCAATAGCTGATTTCCCTTAAGGGAAATCTGCTAATAGACTCAATGGCATCAGCTATATTCGTCTTAAGCCTCTGTAAGAATTAAATGCAAAGACTGCGTGATACTTAAGAAGGAAATGAGATATTTTAGTATTGTAAATATTTGTGAACTATATTTTCGTAAATCATCTTTTTCCAGTTGATTTGTATTAAACTATTTTTACAAAAACTGGGTAATGTTTCCATTAATGGTTGAATTATATTATATGCTTGATTTGAAATCCTTTTTAATAATTTACATTCTTTGTAGCTAATTTAGAAATCTTCATTTTTCACAGTTTTTATTTTCGATATAGAATTATGATATCGCCGTAACATTGAGTATAATACTTTCATGTGGATTTGGAATTAAACATTTTATAACATTTTATGTATCGTTTTCAGCCATATCACTCAATTAACCCACACATTTTCCACCAGAAGTAGGACTGTTTTAAAAATAATATGTCATTTAAAAACGGTTCAACAAGCTATAAAACTCGAGGAGACATTGAGTAAAGCAACGATACCTTAATGAAGGGGGAGATATTTTGCTTGTAATCTGGCGGAAGAAAATTTGTGTTCCACTGACCCAGAACCGGTAGTACCAATTGAAATGGGCCATAGGTGGGCTTGGCCTCCGATGTTTGGCACACCTCCTCAAGTAACTCCTGCTAATATACTAACAACAGGGCATTAGCATAAAAATGTACAGCTAGACACAATGTCTCAAATAATCAAATCCAAGCTGCTGAACAATGAATGAAGAATTTGGGTCACAGAATTCAAATACTACAAAATGATTCACAAATAGTGATGAACAAAGGTTCTTTCAGAATAAGGCAAATAATAAACTGTTAAATGTGAGTACCTAAGACAGCATACATCATATCTGCCAACACATTCCTCTATAAGGCATCCTTAAACGTTTAATGCTGATTAAAAAAAAATCCGTCTCGCAGTGGCTGCGTAAAGCACCCACAGTAAAGAACTAAGCAGATTTCCCACTTGCGTCCCGTATTTCCATTTATCTTATGACGTAAAAGTTCAATGAGAACAATACTTGTTATTTAGACTTCAAATAAAGTGCATCACAATATAACAGCTTATTGTTGATATGACATGAGTAGGAGTGGGGGTTTACTGATGGCCGACAACTAAAAAAACGCAAATATTTCGGTTAATATTACGATAATGAAAACATGAACATAAAAACATTTATAGATCACACAATTTTCAATAAGATCGATTCTATGCACATTTTCGATCCGACTTACAGTAACGGAGGTATCTCGAATTTTCGAAAATCTTCCCCTCTAACCATCCCCTTAAGGGAAATCTGCTAATAATTAAATTCTACAAATCGGCCAGCTTCCGCGAATCAGTAAGGAATAGTAAGACTCAATTCACCATCAGGGATCTATGAACATCAAAGATAGACCATTCGTTGAAGAAATACCCCGTTGGCTGAGAAATGTATGAAGCTATGTAAGAAACATTTAATAGTAAAATAGATATGATTCAAAAACAACAAACATAAATATTAAAGATTAATTTTATAAATATTAAAGGAAAACAACAATCAAAGGCACATTCCATACCAACAAGGTGGCTTTCTATAAAACGTTTCTACGCATAATATAGGAAATATTTACGATTTTTAGCAGATTTCCCTTAAGGGAAATCAGCTATTGAGGTCGTACACATGGAGTTTCGAAAAATTTCTTCAAATGTCCATCGATCCTACCCAGGAGATGACGAAAATGAGGTCCGTTCAAAATTATATATATATATATATATATATATATATATATATATATATATATATATATATATATTTGTCTGTTAACGCTCTAGAGGTAGCAATTTTCGTTTGATCGTTACCAAACTCGATATTTAAACGTTTTATGCAAAAATAAAGATCGAGTTCGTTAATGGCTGAAATCGGACCAGTGGGAGAGGGGGTTTAAAGGGGAGGATTTTCGAAAATTCGAAATATCTCCGTTACTATACGTCGGATCGAAACATTATATAGAATTATTCTTATTGCAAATTAAATTTACTATAAATAATGTCATATACATTTATTCTGTATCTTGGATATTAACCGAGATATTTGCATTTTTCTGTTTTCAGCTTCTGAGATGAGATCGGCTAAATTCGGGTCTAGTCGTGAGTTTCCGTCAAGAGCTAGTTCGGGCCGTTCCCGTAACTGTTTGACTCTCTGTTCTGAAATTTCTCTATTGTAAAACTTCACGTGGGAAATCTGCTTAGTTTACGCAGCCCCTGCGTGACGGACTTTTTTATATTTCATCGACAATCCAAACCCCCGTTCTTCCAAGTCCATATTCGGGCCTTTAATATGCTGTATACATTATATCTTTAAATTCTTTATTTTCTTACAATTAAAATAAATTGCGGCCCCACAAAATCTACTTAGTAGAAATGAAGACATTTTTTTTCTAAATTCTCATTATGACTGAGCGGATAATTATAATCACTAAAGAGAATAGTTTATGATAAGGAAATTATTGATGTCAATAATTTTTCCATTGCGAAATAAGAGTCATTATTGGTTTGCGGCGTCTACTGTTTGTACGAATGATGGAGCGTCCTTGGTACTAAGAAAACAGCTGATATTGGTCAACAATTAAGAGTGAGCACAATGGGAGAATATCAGATAAGAAGAGGGGATAAAGGGGAACCTACTTCCGATCTATCAGCTTACTCCATCAGATGGCACAACTGATAACGGGTATTTGAAGTCTCGTCTTCTTCAATCGTGAAACCAAACACCTTGACTCATTAGCAATCGTCTTATCTGATAAATAGGGCACCAATGCTGAATGTAAGATATTCAATAGGGCACTATTATTCAGGTGTCCATACCAATGTCCATTGTTCCCTTTTTATGCCTATACTTTGTTGTGCTACTACTATTGTTGAATATGGTGTTTATTTATATTTTAATGGAGTGTCAGGTTAGTGATCAGGATTCATATATATATATATATATATATATATATATATATATATATATACATACATACTTGGTATCAGTACATTTCCAACAAAAACATTAGAAAAAATGTACGTCACGCAGTAGCTGCATTGACTAAGCAGATTTCTCATGTGCGTCACGTATTTGTATTAATTCCAAAAAGTAAATGTTCAATGAGAACAATATTTGATATTTAGACTACAAATGAAGTGTTTCGTAGTATAACAGCTTATTGTTAATAGTACATGGGCAAGAGTGGGGGTTTACTGAAGGCCGAAAACTGACAAATGCGAATATCTCCGTTAATAATTAACATAGTGAAAAAACGTACATGACAACATTTATAGAACATTATATTTGCAATAGGATTGGTTATATGCAATATATCGTTCCGACGCAAACAATAACGGAGAAATTAAGGTTTTTCGAAATAAACACATGTAATCACACAGACGTGCACGAAAAACCTGAATATATAATATAATCCAGCCTGCTTAAATATAATATTTAACCCCAGTCAGCTTCCAAGGAGCAGAAGTAACATAAAGTAGATGTCAAAAATCAAGTTTTTAAAAATAATAATATATACTATTGTTAAACTTAAATGAAACATAAATGACCGCAAACAGTACTAATTCAAAGTTTCTATACGAAGGGTTCCGTTTTAAACTTAACATGCAGTATTGCCATAGTTTGCTTGATTTATAACTATTATGAATACCTTAAAAAATTTTTTTTGTAAATGAGAAATTTGACTCAACCATTATTTTAAACTGACAACACCGCTGAAATTGTTTCTTCAGAAATAAAAAAAAATAAATAAACTATACATAATTTCCGTATTTCTAATAGGAGCTAATAATTTACAATGTTTATTCCCTCCCCACACTCCATGTATATTTATGTAAGTTTACCTATAAATAAAGACATTAAAAGTCTATTCCTACTGTCATGTTTACAATTCTAGTGTATTGTGTCTAAGTAGCTCCTCATATAATAAAATCGAAAAATTGTGAATCAATAGACATTCGACGTGTTATCTTTCCTTTTACACGATGACGCATTCGGCCTCTCTTTATAAAGCATCCCACACACACACACACACACACACACACACACACACACACATATATATATATATGCACGTGTAGACATGCAACACAAATAAAGGATAGGAGCATTAATTCTATAGAGGCCACATAAACTTCATGACCATAAATTATTGGTAAAATTATGATAAGTTGACAATTATGATAAGTCAATGAATCCTAATGGAACACGCAACCCATTTTCTAAACAATACGAGCAAACCATGGATTACAATCTCCCAAGACAATGGCTGAGCCGCAACCATTAGCAATTCAAGATCAAAGAGAATGCTCTCAGATTTTGATAATACATATTAGCTTTCTAATACTCACGACGACCGTTTATAAACAGAAGCAGTGAGAGGCGAGAGACTTTCTTCTGCGATGAGAATTATTCGTCACACGTTTTCGGCGAAAAGAACAAAAAATGTCCAAGCAGCAGCGGCTGCTGAAACTAAGATTTCACATGTGATCTCATCTCACAATATATTTTCTATTTCTAGGTAAAAATCAGATGAGTAGGGAGTTTAATGAAGGCTGATACCAACTATGTACCAATATCCTTTGACGTAACTCCTTAATATCTGAGTTCCAATTATTTGAAAATGTATAGAAAACAATAGCAGAGCTTCAATAGTTAATCGTGATTGATTCTGTATTTTTTTTTTTTTCATTGACTCAGGTTAGCCATGTGAGTTAAAGCGTTGACCTTAATCTCACATGATAAACCTAGAGTGGCGAGTTCAATTCATACCTGGGCAGAGGAATTTATTCAGTGACGGAAATCATTAAATAAAATCCTTAGTCCCAACCTGGCTAGTAAAGGGTAGTAACCTGTAGATAACCCGTCCCAATTAGCCTGAGTTGCAAAAAGTGGACGTTAATAAATAATTTAATTTTTATAATATTTTTCAATCCATAACGTAATGAATTATTGACTTCTTACTCCCTCGAGTTCGAAAATTCACCCATATTGGACGAATGAATAAAGACTTATTTTCTTCCTTAAGACATCAGTATTGAACCGATATGGCTACATTTTCGAACAATTTAAGATTCGGGCCATCTACAGATAAAACGATTTGACATAAGAAGTGTGGGGGGGGGGTCTGAAGACAGTACACCATTTGACAGCCTACCTGTTGATGGGTTCTGAGAGAGTCATAATCGTTAGTCATCCCAACCCTCAGTACCTCCATCAATGTATAGCCTATTGAACAATTTTATTTAGCTGATCTTGTTAACATGAACTTGTTATATGATCTCATATAAATGAGGGAGCTCGGATTTCTGTTCAAGCGTTTTCACATCAAGCTATACATCTTAAGTCTAGTTTAAATATCTAAGAAATCCTGTTTCAAAGAATTCTTACGAATGTTGAAATCCATAAAAGAAAGTGAGATGACGTCAGCTGATTGTCATTGCAGCAAGTGGATGTAGTCCTTACTTTACAGCCTTTGTGCGTCGGGCTTTTAGCAGATTTCCCTTAAGGGAAATCAGCTATGAGGTTGTACTCATTACGCGATTTTCGAAACATTTCTTCAAATGGTCATCGATCCTACATAGGAGATGACGAAAAAGAGGTCCGTTCAAAATGATATATATATATATATATATATATATATATATATATATATATCTTTTAACGCTCTAGCGGTCGCATTTTTTGATTGATCATTACTAAACTTGGTATTTAATCGTCTTATGTAAACTCAAAAATCAAGCTCGAAAACGGCCTTAATCGAACTTAAATTGGGGTTAGTAGTTTAGGGAGGGGGGGGGAGAGAGGGCTATCAGAAATTCTTAATATCTCTGTTATTATGCATTAGATCGAAAAATTGTTTAGAATCAATCTTATTGCAAATGTAATGTTGTTATGTGCATTATTAACCGAGATATTTGCATTTTTTATTTTTTTTTCTTATTATCAGTAAGCTGTTATACTATGAAGCATTTTATTTGAAACCTAAATTCCAAATATTGTTGCCATTGAACTTTTACGTCTTCATATAAATTCAAATACGTGACACACGTGGGAAATCTCCTTAGTTAACGCTGCCTCTACGTGGTGGATTTTTTAAAATTAAGGTATATAGTTTCGAAAACACTATTACGTTTTCAATCCCTGGAAGACTTTTATATGTTTTCTACTTATCCACTTCTATGTTAACCGATGTTTGATTGGTAACGGGATCATAAATTCTTATTAACTGTTAAGCTTTATAGAGTTTTTATCAAAAACTGGAAGACCGGCTTTTAAAAGAGGCGCGATTCGACACAGCTGATTAGATTAATCAGTCGACACAAACTTTTTCATACTTAATTCTATACGGTGCTTTGTGTAGGGCCAAAGAGGAGGAAATGCATCGCCTACGAGCTCTGTTGTTGAGTAAAGGGGTAAAGTCGGAAGTGGCGATGGAGCGAGGGAACCGACCGGAAAAGCCACGGTAGGGGCTGGACTCCAGCAGAAAGAACTTGCGGAAGATAATTGTCCTTAAAGCAACCGAAACAAGGAGAAAGCTAGATCCGATTTGTTCGGATTAGTCTCCAAGCAGTGGATTATCTGCACCTCAAGCTCCGGCCTGTAAGGTCTGTCTCAGGAAGGCTTGCTGGAACTTGAGGAGTTGAGAGCAGAAAACAGCTCATTACTTACACCTAACCTACAATGTCCCATTGCCTGTTATCATGCATGTTATATTTACAAAAATAGTTATTTTTTAAAAAAAAAATATGATGTGGACACCAAAGGACATCTGATTGCTGTATTTCATTTAAAAGTCATATACAATATCCCCGTTCCAAAGGACAGAATCTAAAAATGTCATAAAGTCATGTATTAATATATACATCTTTCAATACAAACAAAGAGAGTCCTATACACTCACATCACATAGTCAACTATAATCTAAATAAAAGTACAGAAGAAGTAATGACTAACTTCTAGTGGTATTAGTTTTGAGAAGCCTATTTACACACTTAGACGTCACGCCGAACCAATTAAAAATGCATCTCGCAGGGGCTCCATGAATTAAGCAGATTTTCCAAATGCGTCACGTATTTGCAAAAGGTAAACGTTCAATGAGAACAATATTTGGTATTTAGGCTTCAAATGAACTGCTTCATAATATAACAGCTTATTGTTAATATTAAATGAGTAGGAGAACTAAAAAATGCAAATATCTTGGTAAATAATCATGATACTCAAAACAAGTATATAACAACATTTATAGAACATTACATTTGCAATAAGATTAATTTTATACAATTTTTCGATCCGACAACGGAGATATTTTGAATATTCGAAATTCCCCTAAGAGAAATCTGCTAAAATTCCATTTAAATCTGAAACCAAACGTTTTCAGTACGTGAAAAAGCCGCTTAGTTTACGCAGCGCCTGTGTCGCGATTAGAATGCTTTCTTTCCTCCGGTTTAAAATAATAAACTGAAATTTGACCGCCTTGTCTTTGACATTAATTTTAAATGTTTCACAAAAAAATAACTTGATTTTGAAAGTTAGTGATTAGGCTGTTTGACCCTGAATTAATAGTCCCATTGACAAGAATACAATAATAGTAATAATCATGGCCAAGGGTTTAAAAAAATAAAATTAAATGTCTAAAAGAAGCGCTATTTACCCCTGCAAACGTGTTGGGAAAACTTCCACCAAATAATTTCTGATACCTCTTCATTCCGAAGGTAAAAAATACAATTGGCTCCTCCTGATATAGCTGTATTAAATGATGTTTCGAAAACGTCTTTGTAAGCTTCATCAGCAGACAACTATAACAATAAGCACGTCTCACGCAGCTATATTCGAAACGTTCAATCTGATCATCACCTTTATCTTGTTATCTATTTTGCTTAGATAATCTTGTTTTTTTTTATTTTACCATTTGCAATCCGTACATTATAATAGTAAGAATAATAGTGTGTAAACAGAATTTGAAATGTACTTAGTTAATTATACTAAAAATCAGACGATTGTAAGTGGGGGTTTACTGCGGATGAAAACATAAAAATACTTCCATCCCTCCTTTTATTCGAGATAATTAAAAATATATTTAGCAAAAATTGTATAAATTATTAAATTCAAACAACATTGGTCATATAAACTTTTTCGATGCAGTGGCCGAGAAACTAGTACAAATCTAACTGAAATAATTGCTAGCGATGAGAAACACTACGTCATCCTGAATGATAGATTAAATAAGTGAGATGGTAGTGGAAAACTCATTCAATAAAAAGTAAAACATCAGATTTTAGGGAATATAAATGGAAAAGCTGAAAATAGTAAAAGATCAGTTCGTAAAGCTGACCGAAAGCTATTGGAACCACTAAAGTTTTGGGGAGAAGAAAGTCTTTAAAAGCATATAATAAGAAGCTATCAAAACGGATGGCCACAGTATTGCATCGCATTGCAGTAAATATTGGAAAATGCATTAGAAATAAGTAGGGTTCGAAGCGAAATCTCAATTCCGGGGTTAATAAAATTACTATACTATGAAACAGCTGAACCACATAAATATGGAATTTTAATATATTCATACGGAATTAGAAGGAGGCTTTTCATTAAGATGTAATGATTCTTTGAAATAGTCTAAGGACCTTCAAGTAGAAAGAAATCATAGTTATCTCTCTAGAGAAAGTACTAATCTATGAGTGAGGTACTAGGTCCTATCACTCATTAAAAGACAGAAACAGCGTTTTTCCCATCGACCTTCACTAAAGTTATAGGGAAAGGGAAAATTTATAGCAGGCTACGTGACACCTGTAGATCAATCTAACCATCTTATTAGATTCAAAATAGATCTTAGATAATTACTAGTCATTCTCTCCTTCAACTAGTCTATCATACTCAGGTTCCATTCATCATGTTCAAATCTTTGAACATTTAATTTATTAACGAGCTAGATACCGCTTCATCAAAACCAACAAACATAATGTCTGGTAGGGCGTGAGAACAAGTGTTTTGAAGAATGTCTTCTTGTATGGTACAATCAATACGTTTTACAAAATAAAGAGCAAAAACATTACAATATCAACCAACCTCAATTTATTTTTAAAGATTCTATTTGGATTAGATTCTATGTCACGCTTATTGTCTTCGAGTCTTGGTTTCTCTCCTATTTGCCAAATATTTTTAATTATAACAAAACAATACATTTCTGGAGTATTCTCTATGTATAATCGAAATATTTAATATCATGATTATGTTTTAAACAGTTATAGAATCAAGCAAGCCACTAAAAGCATGAGTCTTTTAAAAATGTGATGTGATTGACGAAATATTAGAAACTTTGTAGTAGGAGACCTAGAATATTTGACTTTTCCTATTTTGTTTTTGAAATTTAATGGAAATAAATACATAATAGTTTTATTTAAACGATGGTACCCAAATACACACCGGAAGAACTTCTTTTATACCCCATGAAAGGAATATATATGCAGGTAGTAGCCTAAGGATTTTATTCGCATTAATTAGTGAATGGAGTGTGGAATGGTTTTAATGGAGTGGTAGAAAGTGTGAGAATATGTCCTAATTTATGACTTTCGACATCTCCTTCAGAAGTTCTTCCTCGGCTCTTTCATAGCTTACCTTTTTAAAAAGGTTGTTAGCACTGAGAAAAAAAAATGGTGGAAACGTGTAGGAAATCTAACCCATTTAAATTAACATCAATAGATGGGTTACAAAGAAAACGAGTTGCTTATAAGCTCACTAGTCGAAGGAAATAACCAACCTGTCAGAACTCTAACTGGAAAACGGAAGAAACTGACATACCCGTAGTAGCTTCACCGCAATGACATAGTCCAGTGGTTTACCATACTGGCTGCTTTTATTGGATAGTCTTGTAGAGGACTGAAAAACGCATGCACCTTTCTTCTTGTTCTTCGAGAATATCCGTTTTATGATCACGAGAATAATCACTTGTCTGTAGAATAAATAAAGAAAACAAAAATAATTTACCCGTATGCCAAGTTGTGTGAATAATGAGATATTCTGGGATATCTCAATCTATACATTCAATAGTTTTTCATAAACAAGATTATATCAATAATCCAAGGTATCGAA
Source organism: Riptortus pedestris (assembly GCA_019009955.1). Lineage (NCBI taxonomy): Eukaryota > Metazoa > Arthropoda > Insecta > Hemiptera > Alydidae > Riptortus > Riptortus pedestris. Next base: position 56,853,508 of record CM032230.1, on the reverse strand, counting down.
AAAGTTCTAAACCGGTTTGAATTTATATATTCCTTTATATATTCTATCAAAGCTATGTATAAAATATTACATAATTTCAATCTAATTTAATAATATAAAAATAAAAGTAGGAATAGTCACAATAAGATCAATTCATTTATTTATTATTTATTCAAACTTATTTGAATCATTTTTGAATGCCATTTGTCCTGTTTTTCCCATTATCCGGCTGCCCATTGTCCACATTTTTTTTTTGTGCCAACGATGCACAATTTAATTAAAGTCAGTTAGTGTTTATTACATTTTGCACATCCTTCTCAAGTACTGTGGAGTCTCACCAAACGATTCTACAGAATATTAATATATTTTGTTTTAATTTCATATAACTGCTATCAGAAGCCTTTCTGTATCAATGTTAGACTGTTAAAAGAAAAATAAATAAATAACATCCCCAGCTGGGTATCAACTGATATTAATAAGCAAATTCATTTCAGTTGATACTAAACTTATGCTGACTTAGCTGAACTTACACCTGATACATACCAGCTCGTTCTAATTTGACCTCTTTAAGATGTTCCGATCTCTTGGAAATCTTAGGAAGATGTACTCAATATGCCCAAAGGTTTCAGATTCTTAGGTGTATTATGATTGTAATCTGCATTTTAAAGAATTCCGATCGCCATCAGTGTTTTTGCCTGCCAGACACAGCTGATTGCAAGCTTGAATTTTCGTTCCCCGAGACGCCTTTTCCAAACGTTTCCTACGACTTAAGCCTCAATCCTCTGTTATGCCTGGGCGACCTCCTGAGTTGGGAGCTCATGACGAGACTTTAGGACAGTCAGCTACGGACCATATTCCCCACACTCTCCGAGACCGATGGAGAACGAGAACCAAGGTGACCGACCCCCTAAGCGACCATCGCCCCCTCACTGGAGCCTCCATTCTCCACACCCCGAGTTTTTTTTATAGGCCATTGAAACCTCACTACCATCTCGCCTTTCTCGCTCATTTCTATCTACTAACTCTCTTCAACAGTCAGGGAGCACGTAGCACAGAAGAAAGTAAATTGCTCTGATTTCACTATTCTTTGACAATTATATTTACTGTTTCCAAACGACCTGACATTTTTAATTCGGATTGCAGACTCCTCACCAGAACTTTGATAAGAGAGACACGGATGACACAGACTAAAACGTTTAGGGCAAACCAAAGCTATTGAAATTATGTAATTGCCGTAACGTTCCTTCAGATGCTTCCTATTTGTTATATCTAGCGTGTATTAATATTTTGATGAATCTTTTATATACGTAGCTTCATTCAGAAACAACCCTTTTCTATTATCAGCATGTAATGTCCATTTATACAAAGACCTGGTTTTACTCGCGTCCAAAATTTAAATATAATCACTAAATATGTTCTTAGGGGCAAAAAACGTCCATCTCAATGTTACTATTGCTCCAATAACCTTTCCCTATTCTTCACCGAAAACATCAGTTTCAACATCGTCAAAAAATGTGAATTTACACATTAGTTGTTTTACAAAGCGAAAGATATAATGACTAAAACTAATTTTATAGTATACTTCTTACAGTATTACTTTTAGACCTTTCTACCTTTAAATACGACAAAAAGAAATGATGCTATAATATTGATGAAGTGATGCTACCCAAATTTAAAGCAATGTCAATAAGCCAATCATCAGGTGGCATTTGAATTGAAGGTTGGGATGTTTGATGAATAAATGGCCTTCTTTCACAAAAATATATATTTCAGAGCAGAACGAGTTTCCAAACACCTCAAGCCAACATCCTCATTTTTTCTTCTCTTTTTTTGTAGTGGGGGGGGGATTCCCCAGTTCTAAAGTCCTACAACCTAGCAACATTCTCCTTTGAACTGTAGGTGCACCGGTGCATCGGCTGATCGCCCAGCCATGATCGAGAACGTGGTAATTGGTAGAAGGCCAGGACGGTAGTAAATGCAACAAGAGGAGCCAACAATGAGGCCGTTAGAGCAACAAAGACCACAAGAGAGCTATCTGTGTCGGAACTAACTCCTCCCGACCTGCCCAAACACATCAGCTGTGTCTCTGTGGGTCGGCCAACAGTACGCCACATACCGACGTCCGGCCTACATACGATGCGACACATATATGTGACGGTGATACCACCGTATCAAAAACGATTGGACGCGCTTTATTTCCTATCCCGTGCTCTTCACTCTATTATCTCTTTGGATTTAAAATCAAATGTCAAAATTGTTGCTTTTACGTGGACTTATTATGCTTCAGTTTATATGAGACTCCATTTTCATGTTTAGCTTCCATAATGAACTCGATTATTACAGCGTACCACACTAAATCAGATCTTTTAGCTGCTTCTTTTCTGAGATATATGCTCATTGTTTCGTAAACGATAGTGAATTATATGTTTGGGTATATATATATATATATATATATATATCACTATATGCCGTTGCCTGTGACTAGATATGTAATTAATTATAATTTATATTTGATATTTATATTTATATATATATATATATGTGTGTGTGTGTGTGTGTGTGTGTGTGTGTGTGTATTTAAAATCACCACCTTATGCTATTGCAGCTCACAGAGAGGGGTTATTTTAGAAATTGCCAATGCAGAACTAATAATTTTATTTAGTGAGTGCATCATTAAATAAAATGCTAACCCTAACCATTATATATATATATATATATATATATATATATATATACACACATATATAAAACCAGACCATATTGCTACCTGTAGTACACAAGTACCAAATTCAATTCGGCCTAAAAACAACTTGTAGAATTATCACCGGACCTGGAGACGCATCTTACTGTATGAAAATGGGCACTTGCAATCAATTGATTGAAATATTTTTTAGGTCTTTCGCCTCAACTTTTTAGACTACTCTAAAGAGACTGCTCTTTTGGCCAGTCGAATAAATACTCAATGGGATTAAAAACCAGATGTACCAGCTCTTAAGATGACTTAGAGAAAGATCGGAGCAATAAGGAAGCGATTGTTTTTCTTATTGATTTTTCGCTATTAGGAGTCATGGGTGGTTTTAAAAGGCATATCTAAATCAGTTACCAACCTCATTGGAGGGCAAGATATCTATCTCTTTGGATCTGGTAGAAGGGGACAACATGCTAACTGTATTATATATTGCTAACGTTGTAGTCCTGTTAGGTTTGGATTCCATGACAATGAATAGGCCCTCATCAGCGCTAATGATGCTGATGAGCGATCGCGATAACAAGGAAAGAGATATGGGGACCTTGTGAGGGTTGTTCCGGGCAGTAATCAAAGGCCGGCCAGTGTCCTCCTCGGTTCCTACAGATAATATATTCCAGGCTGATTACACGCCCAGAATGGCACGGACCTACCGTGACGAAGAGATCATCTTGGTAGATCTGTTAAAGCTCGCCACACATGTAAGCAAACTGTATATATCGAATTGGAACAAAGTTCTTAATTTGTTGGACATCTTTGTGTATATTGGCAGCATTATTCTACAATAAAACTTAGCCGTTGAAGTGAAATAGTACCTTGTGTTGTTTAAGACAACAATTGAAAGTGACCTGTGCTTTGTCAGCACTATATCAAAGCTTGCAAAAAAAGAAGACATTATATTTACCAGATTGTAAAAGGTTCCTCGTACATTTTTTATAGAAGATGAGTTGGTTTAGAATTATTCACTAAACGGATTGGTCGAAACTCTTTAATATATAAAACATCGGGAATCTGTTCCAGAAGCAAAAAACCGTTATAGAAGAAAACTACTAGGTACAAATAGTATGATAAATAAAATATATCGTTAAGTTAAATCCAGTTCCGTCCATTAATTGATGATTGAATCTCTTAAGTACATACTTCGTCCCAAAGTTTCCTTTTTAAATTCTCATTACTATTTCATTGAATTGGTTATTACAATGTGTCGGTCGCATTTCGATATTTTTAATAAAAAACACCCAGTATATATATATTATCAGACTTTTTTAAGAAGGAAAAAGTAGAAATATTACGGAACAAATCAAAACTGCAAATTATCAATAGCAAGAAGAATCATGTTGATTCCTTTAATTCTGTTTTTATAAACATTCTTATGCCAGCAATTCTTATGTTTGTTACTAATTGTACTTGAAACCATAAGTTGTGTTTTTGTATCTAACAACCGCAAGTTTATCCTTAGAATGAAATTTATTTTAAACCGTTGGCAAAACTGATTGAATTATTAACATCATATATTGACCGATTACCAATTTTATCCAGATCTATTGAAATTATACAATTAAGTCTGTCCAAGACTAGCTGTCATTTTAGGCAGTATTCTGTCTTGGCTCCTCTGTACTTTGTTGGGCAGAGTTAAATGCTATGAATGTGTTTCCTTCCTGATTCTTGCAAAGAATGACTTAAACGAACGAGTTAAGGGATTCGAGACTTTGATGGATCTTTGATATATCGAAAAGTCCGTCACGCAGGGGCAGTGTAAACTTAGCAGATTTCCTAAATGCTGCTATAGCACACTATTGATCTCTTCTCCCCACATATTCTATATTTCTTGGACCAAAATTAGATGAAGTTTATGAAGGTGTACTGCAGGCTGAAGACACGAAAGTGCGAGTAACTCGCTCAGTATTTGAGTTTTAAAGAAAATTCAGAAAATTGTAATGCAGCAATTGTAAAGCATCAATACTTTACCAAAACTGGTTCTATATTTTCGAGCCGACTTCATTCGCAAAATTCTGATTACAGACATATTTTGAATTTTTAAATTCCACCTCTCTCTAAACCCCTCCTATCTTATTTGGGATCCGATTACGGTTATTAATTAATATGATCTTTAGTCTTGAATGGAAGTTAAATATCGAGTATGGAATAGATCAAATAAGTATTTTCGATTAAAGAATCTTAATTTATGATGTGATGTATCTCACACAGTAAAAGTTGAATCAAAGGAATATTTGTTATTTAACTTATGGATAAAGTATTCCATGACATAAAAGCTTATGGCTAATAGGTCATGAGTACGAAAGGAGGTACACCTCTTCTACTCTAAACCCTCCCCCCTTCTGCTGATCCTATTGCAGACGTTAACGACCTCGATCTTTATTTTTACATAAAACGTTTAAATATCTAGTTTGGTAACGATAAAACAGAAGTCCGCCAGAGCGTTAGCAGTCAAATATGTATATTAAGTTTCGGACGGACCTCATTTTAGTCATTTCCTAGGTTGGATCGACATTGGAAGAAATTTTGCGAAAATGGCATCATGAGTACATCCCCAATAGCTGATTTCCCTCAATGGAATTCTGTTAAAAGCCAAATTGATCTTAAACAGGGATTTCACCAATAGATATATATGTGGAAATATAGTGAGTTGAAATCCAATAAATTTTATACAAAGAGAAATAAAGGTTCTTTTTATAGTGTAGGCTGAGATCTATTTACTACACACACCGTTCGTCCATCAACATAGCTCTACTAATTTTCTAATAGGTTCAATCTAACGAGGAGATTCCTTCTGACCCCGGAGTGGCCTTAACCCCGACGACTGGAGTATCAGGCGACCCAAGGAACAGGTACAAGATCGGCCAGACAGGTCCAGCAGAGAGAAATCACTCCCCAAGACCACTTTTTACAGAGACCTCTCGTAGGCTTTCATCTCTCCTGTTTCACTTCATTCCCCTCTCTCCTCACTTGCACCCAAGACTCACTTTTTCCTGGTTCGCGTCAATACGACACCTGCGAAGAAGCTTCAGGAATTTGAAGCTCAATGAAATAGTTTCCAAATTCGTAATATCTCCCACAATTCTTATAAATGTCAACTGTAAATGTTGATAAATGTTAACAAATTACAGAAACAAAAATTACTATTTGAATAGCAGCCCAAAATGATTCAGAAATTTATGCATCATGTTCGGATCTAGACTTTGGTGAGTGGTAAAGAGCAACACCCATTTAAAAAAAAAACAGAACAGTATACATAAGCAACCGTTTTGTTTAATTAATTTGCAAATAAATTGAATAATAATTATTTTGATTTAATTTGACAATTTTAGTTTAGGTATTTCAATTTTTTTTATTACATTTACATATCAATGTCCCTTTACACTTAATAGGCTAATCAAAATTCGAAGGGGGACGCAGGGTAGCAATGTCAGTTAACGCGTTGATCTGTTAATCTCACTTGGTAAGCCCTGTCTCGTGAGTTCGATTCTCAGCTGGGCAAGAGGAATTTATTTAGTGACAACTTTATTAAATCAAATCAAATCCTTAGTCCACTGGGTAGGGCTGGGTGGCAACCTGTTGATAACCCGCCACAATTAGCCTTAGTAGTGCAAAATGGGCATTAATAAATACTTTTTTTGACTGTCGGAATGTGTTAAATATAAAACATCATCATAGTTAGTTAATAGTTTAGAATAATAGTGTGTTAATGGATAGTTAATAAGTAATTATAATTATTAAAATTTATAATTTATAAAAAAATATATTTATAGGAAAAACATTTCAACTTTAAGGCAAGTCAATTGGTAAATAAATTTTCCTTAAATCTTCGACAGAGAATAATCAAATGATATATTTCGAAGCTGCTCCGCAATCGCTAGGCAACTACAGAAATTCGAAATAACGAATGTCTTGAATGACACACTTTTCATTTTAGGACACCTTTTATAATTTTGTTGGGATAAAGGTATCATTGTCACGAAGCTCCACCTGGAAACACCTGACGTATAATTATTACCCACTTATAATTATTATAATTTTTAATTTGTTTCAGTTTCCCCACAAAATGACAATATTCTGGCACACCGGCACTCGAAGACCGAAGGTATTAGACATAATTTTGGTAGAACGAGGTGTATCTACCAAGGCGCTTGATAGATTGATCTTCATAATAGAAAGGGCTTGTCCACAAATATTTATTGTTGCAGTTTCAAATAGGAAGAACCATCACCAGAAAATCAGAAATTCCACTTTACATAATAAATATTCTAGAGGACAAGGTGTTTTTTAATACAAATCAATTGGTATCTCAGGAGAAATAGCTTTAGATTATTAATATGGAGTGGTCGCCATTGGGAGAAAATTTCATATAGTAGTTTACACAGACGAAAACAAGTTCAAATATAGTGAATAGAATGGGGTTTTATGAACGATTTTGTCCGAGATTAGCCTAAAGATATAAATCATATATACTTCGCTTTTCATGCGAATTACCTTCAATTTAACGTCAGCAGTATAGAAAAGTTAAGTACTGTAAGCCAACTGAGAGTCTATAAAAGAGAATACATTTAAATATCCCATACAGGTAATGCCCATATCATAAAATCAGACGAATTATGTAAGCGGTGTAAAATATATATTTGTGATAGTCTGAAGCATGTAATGCTACATTGCCCTACACTTGTAAATCACAGACAGAAATATTTATAATCATACATAGTTAAAAACAGGGAGGAACTTTCATTGGAATATATGCTAAATATTAACTGTATTGAAAAGCTAAATATCATATTTTCTTTTATTAAAAGTATTTTATTCTCATCCTCTTAACATTTAATTGTTTTTTTGTTTTGTTTTTTCAGAACGATTGTATATTGTTGCATACGTATTGTTATATATTACTTATATTATAAGAGTTTTCGAAATTCTATTATAAGTTTTTAAATAGAATACCTAACGATACTAACATAAAATGACCAGCCCATGGCTACGCCTTGTATTTATGCCAAAATAAATAAATGTGTATATATAAAATAAGTTCACCAATTTAAATGATGAAACTATTATCTAAAATGATAATCTTGAACTTCCACATCTATTCTCGGTATCAAACATTTTTTCAACGGAATGAGTTACGGCTAAAATTTCACTCCTGAGGCCTATGGCAGCTTAATCTGCGTATGGAAATACAGTAGGCACACCTTGCAAATCACAAATCCTTTACGGTACCTCATAAGCGCCGGGGAGAAAACAGATATATATCAATCTGTGAGCCAACTCTCTCCTCAGTGTGTCCAGCCAATCACTGCCGCAAATATCTCTTACCTGAAAATAAAAACATATTTATTAAATATATACTGTTTTATGTAACAAGGGGAAAAAATTAGATATAGCAATAAAGTTTAGTAAAAATGAAAAGGTTTCCCGTAAGGAAAATCAGATATTCAAGTTGCACCCATGAGTTAGGTACTATCACTCAGTTTTGCATGTGCACATGAATATACTGCGTTACCAATTTTCGACAGATTTCTCATATGTCCATATATCTTTAAAAGTGGATGGGGTCGGTCAGAACAATATATATATATATATATATATATATATATATATATATATATATACACACACACCAATAAATTACAACTCGAGAATGTAAGTCAAAAACTAGAGTTGGCAATACTTTATATTTTTAGTTACATTTAATTTAAACAAAAAAAATGTTTTCAGGGAAAGATAGTATTTAATTCTCGCATATATTTTAATAAATTGATTTTAGATTTTTTTTAAAAAATCTAAATTTTCCATTACGTATATCCAGACAACAGTGACGTCAAAAAGACATCATTTTCAAAACAAATAATGGGAACAGAACAACCAAACATTATGTGTAAATAGAACAGAGTCACTCTAATGTATTAATAAATACTAATTAAGCTGTGGGGCTCAGGTTATCCATGTGAGTTGAAGTGTTGCCTTTAACCCCACATGGTAATCCTAGAGTGGCGATTTCAATTCTCGCATGGGCAAAGGAAATTATTTAGTGACGAAATTCATTAAATAAATTCCTTAGTCCCAACGTCGCTAGAAAAGGGTGATAACATGTAAATAATCCGTCACAATTAGTCTTAGTTGCAAAAAGTGGACGTTATTAAATAATTAAATTAAGCGGTGATTGGAACAGTGTAAAAAAACGTTAAACAATCTATAAATAAAGCGAATCTATGGAGAATCCTATTGTGGATATTTCCCCTCCTAGTATTGTTCAGAAAACGGAAAAAAGAATGAGAATAAAAATTGATAAATCTCGATTCGTTAGGTCAAGAATGGACTCCTGGTTTTGCAAGAGCGTTTTCCCATCAAATTCGCTCGAAGGTGAGGCAACTTTCCCTGGGCTCGATATTTTCCCATTAGATTGAACCAGCCGGTTGAAACACTTCTATGGTTCAGCCAGAAACCACAGCTATCACATGCAATGCGCCATTATTAATTTGTTAAGCAATACAACCATTCGGCAATGCTAGTCTAGAGCAACTCGTATTAAATAAAAAATAAGTCGCCATATTTCCTTATACATTTATTACTAATTAATGGCCTTAAGGGAGATCAGCTGTTGATGTATCGCGATTATAGACAAATTTCCAATGTCTATCGATCCTACCTAGGTGACGAAGAAGATGTTCATTCAAAATTGTGTATATATATATATATATATATATATATATATATATATATATATATATATATAGCCTCTCTTGCGGTCGTAATTTTTGTCGTATTGTTAACAAACCCGATATACACAAGCCTTTTATGTAAAATTAATGAACAACCTCATTAACGGCTGAGGAGGATGGAGGGGGGGGAGGGTTTAGAGGGGACAATTTAAGATTGAAATATATATCTCCGTTATTATACGTCGAATCGAAAAATTCTTTATTATTATTATTATTTATTTATTGGAGCTTCGCAGCTTTGGCGATGTTGGCCTAAAAAAAATATACAAAATTAAACAAAACAGAAATGGGGCACAAAACACAAAAGGAAAACAAAACATATGAGAAACACAAAACGTAAAAGGATCACAAAACAGAGAGAAAACACGAAAAACAAAGATGAAATCAAAGCAGAAATGGGAAAGAAATAGGAACGCAACACAAAACAGAAACTGGAAAGCAAAAAATAAATATTGTAGAACACAAAATGCGAAATTAAAAACTAAAACTGAAAGAAACACAAAAACGGCACTGGAACTCAAAAACAGAAATGGAACTTAAGAACCTAGAATGTAAATCAAAAACCAAAAATGGAACACACCATAGAACGAAATAAATGCAAATGTTTATGTTGCTTTAGAACTTATCTTGATGCAAATGTTATCTACTTCAAATGATGTGTTATACGTTTTTTTGCTATCCTCATTTTTAAGATATTTGAATTTCCAGTTCTCAGCCCAAAGTAAACCCCCACACCTAATCATGGCATATTAACAATAAGTTGCTATATAATGAATCGCTTTATTAGAAACTTACATACCAGCCCAAGACATTTAGTCATTGTTCTCATTTGGCTTTTTCTGTGTGAGATACACGAGAATGTGTTGTATGATGGCATTATTTGACATTTTAGGTTCTTTACTCGAAAATGTTTATTTTATCTATATCTTACTCGATATTTAACTGTCCTATTCAACAAAAAAGATTATAATAGCGGCGTGCATAATGGCTGAAATCAGATGATATACAGGGAGGCGAATTACAAATTCTTAATACTTTTTGTATTATGTGCCGTATACTAACTGCTTTGGAACCAATGTTTGTTAAACTATTGATTCTCTACAATTGTTGTTCTATATATTTTTTTGTATGTTAAATATTACGTTATACACGTTATTTCATTATCTTGATTATTAAACGAGATATTTACATTTTTTATTTTTCGGGATTCAGGAAAGCCCCCCCTCCTGCTCATGGCATATTCACAATAAGCTGTAATATGAAGCACTTTATTTGAAGCATAAATACCAAATATTGTTCTCATTTAACTTTTACTTTTTGAGATAAATGCAAATACGTTACACACGAGGGATACTTGCTTAGTTTAAGCAGCCCTGCGTGACGGACCTTTTACGTTTTGTACAATTTTTTAAGCCTTTCCTAGACATTGTCACTCACGAGCTAATATTGCGAGCAACATCGTCTCTACGGAGTTTTTAAATTTAATATTAAAATAAAACCGATAAAATCCATCGAAATAATCAAATGCCTTTCAAATTTAAACAGCTGAAGGCACCCTTTCCAATGTTCCCTATGGGTTAAGCAATACTCTAAATGGTGGGACAACAAAGACAGCTGTTCGAAGTGAAGAAGCAACTGGTGGCCTGCTAACCAGCTACTTCCTTCCAGCTAAATACGGCTCTGCTTCTACACGACTCAGCCGTCGGCAACATACAGTCTACTGAGGAGATATCTCATTACGCAAACAGTTAACCAACAGTATCTAGTTAAACGCTTACATAGGCCGCTTCTCCCAACGGGATATAATAGCTCCCGAGTCTCGACAATCAAACTACAGGTGGTTCCGCAGAAAAATAATTACCCCAATTGGCAGTAAAAACCAATATTTTTATCTATAATTGTAACTATAATGCTACCCTTATTTAGTTTGATTGGACGTGCAAGCACACATTCTAAATGAAAAACTATAAACTATAAGCCCCGTCTTTACTAACCCTCAATACTCAGCGAATTTATGCATTATACTTTCTTTACTTCAATATTTCGAAGGAAGCTCACAGAATTTAGACCTGTATTTTATGCTTATGTTAATGAAACCTAGGAATATACACTGGAGAAAATATAACCGTGCAGACCTACGACTAGATATTTTAACATATTTTTCTTTTATTTTAAGGTGGCTATACCAACTCTTAGTTTTATAATATGATTACTGTGAATCGCTAAAATTGCGACACACTTAAATAAATAAATAGGAATAAAATTTTAGTAAAACGCAATTCAGAAAAACAAACTTACACTGAAGCATCTAATGAGTGTAGCTAAATAATCTTATTTGCAAACAAATTATTTTTTATAAATTGTTTTATTCCTTTCTTTTGTTTTCCAAAATTTTCAATTTATATTTTTCAGACAAAGAAAAGGATCTTTAGATCTCAAACGAGCTATCAGCAATGCTAAAAAAATATACAGGGTAAATTTTTATCTCAGATCCATTCATAATTTTCTTAGATACAACAATTAGAGCACTATTAGTACTCTCGATTTTTGCTGGCTGGTGGAGGTCCATCATCAACGGAAGGATCAAAAAGGTCAAACACCTCCACTCTTAATACTTCTTTATTACAGGCAAAGTACTTTCGGGGCGAGCCGTCCCATCTTCAGTGCTCTAGAGTTGGTCCCTATTGAGCCGACATCTCCGGCGAGACTATTAGTACTGTTAATGCTCAGGAAGGCGAAACGCCTGCTATTGGAAAAAAAGATAGCTTAGTTGAGACCTTCAGATCCTTTCTTTTGCCTGAAATACTTTAATTGGTATCAGTAAAGATTAGATGCAATTATATTTTTCTTCTTTATTTAGGTATATATTATTATGTAATTTTTGTTACACTTATTTCTCTTAACTTTTGTAACAATTTCCATCATTCTTTTTCTACGATTTGATTATTCTGATCGTCATCGTCGTAATTTTTATAATAAATAGCTTAAATAAACTTTCCAGAATAAAATTAAAATATTTTCTATTTCTGTCACTTTTTATTTTATAGTATGAATCACAAGTTACTTTTGGAGAATAATATATTGCAGGTATGTGCTCAGACTATATTATGCTAATCGCCAATAACTGCACAGCATATCCCTTAATAAATACACTTTGTAATTTCCCACACACACATAAAGCTACAAAGCGTCAGAAATATAAATAAACATTTCTGTTCATCAAATCAAAAATTGTTAAACATTTATTGCCTAGACAAAAAATGGCATATATATTATTTTTCTGTATCCCAGAAGGAATGAACGGATCGATAGAAAAGCTTCCAACATAATCCTTTTTTTCAAATTTCTTCATATCCTTCTACTGCGTATTTCTCTCACGTTGACCATTTCATATTACATAAAACTAATGTGGCAGGTTCACAGAATAAAATCCCCATGCACACTGTCAGTTTCATAAAGTTGAATTTCAATTTGAACAAAAATATTAAAAATTATAAGTCAGTTAAAACATAAATGCACTTAAGTGAAAAATATCAAAATATAACTTGCAATAGTTAATGAGAGGGTTAATGACCGCTTCTTCCATATTTGTATAGAATGACTGTGAGTATATTTATAGTAAGTTAGTTTTCACATATGGCCTCGTACCATTTTGAACACAACTTTAAGCTGTGTAGTATATCTCAAGATAAGTGGTTTAGACTAAGGTATTCATATCCATCTTAATCATACTTTCCTAAGGTACTTTCTCCATCTTCCCATATTTGAAAACAACCAGTATATATTTTAAAAGGATAAAGAAAGTTAATATTACTAGGCTTTCCATTCCGTATACGCGAGGATTTCAATATAGTTCCAAATAAGTGTATTTACTCAAAATAAGACATTATACAATGAATATGTCTGTACTGAAAAGGTCATACTTATTTGTACAAGGAAAATATTGTAAAGATAAGAGTTGGGTTTAGGTGTCCGAGAGAGAAAACGTTTGAAGTGGCAGACATCAAATTGTATAAATTGTGTATTGCTTGATAATAATATAAAGAGATCCAACTTTTGAGTAACAGCATTTACAAATGTTTTCACTTATACAAATAAATAATGTATTTATGTATTTGAAGATTCCTCCTTGTTGATATTGGTGCGAATAGAATTCCCTGATTTTTAGGAGCTCACTCAAGTAGTCAGTACTAGCTAGACTGTGCTGGAGGGGTTAGTGAGAACATAAACGAAGATAAAGACACTAAAAATACTCATTAAATTTCGACCAATTTTACTAGTGGACTGAAGATATGTATAAATAACCTCCAGAATAAGTCCCTGTTCCATATAGTGACGAAATGTTGAAATATATGAAATAACTAAACTTAATTCCTTTATCATTTTTGGGAAAGGAGATCTTTAGTATGGATATGACGCGTTTTAATTAAACAAGTAAAAGAAAAAGAATGATTCTTTGAGATAGAAAAGAGTTTTAATCTCAGCTAAATGATAAATTAAACGTGTTAAAAATACTGACCCTCCCCTAATTCAAGCTTCGGATTTCGTTCCGATATAAGAGTAGTTGGATTACAAAATTATTTTCATTACTGAACCTTGAGAGCTAGTGATTTATTTAAAGAAGATAAAATCGTCCCTAAGAAAATGCATGTTCAATTCACAAGGTTTGGCTCATAAAAAATCGAAAAATAAAGAGTAAATTGATAATGAATATTAAGTATTAATTTGAGGCACCTTTCGAAAGAAAGTACAAAACATATTTTAGGTTTTACTGGAGCAAGGGTGATGCCACGTACATTAAATAATTGTCTATATAAAGCAATGGAAAGTCAACAATAAAAGAAATGAAGAATTCATTTACTAGAGTCGGAAAATAGTTATATTGTTTTTTTATTTTATTTTTTAGGCTTAAAAGTCGACTAACTATTTATTGTCTTGTTGAATTTCAAGTCAGGATAGGAAATACATTGTAAACGTATTTTCTACCATGTGTCAATAACATGGTCTAAAGTCATGTTTGTTATCGGTCGGTGATCATGTGCTTGATAGTCAAAACAGCTGGTGCAATTTCTTGGTTCACCAACCCTTAAATGATATGGCTATATGATAGCTATTATTGAATTATCTTCACATTGTGTTAAAACGATTTCAAATTTTCTATGGGATGTGTGACTTTAAAGCTCAGTTTCTCTCTATTTTTTTTATTCAAACAGTTTATACCAATATAATTAAACCGTACACGTCATCTCTTATTAGTCAGTGTATATAGTAAAGACTTGTAACAAGACACAATAGATGACACTAAATACAGACAGTGCCATCAATTGTGATTCGTTTATCAAACAACCCATCAGAAATTCTTGAATGACTCACGAGATATAAATTGAAAAACACTTTCTCTCACACTATCGAAAAATTCGCCGATAAGGCCAAGTCAGTTTTTATTACATACAGATCAGACGAGATAAACTGTGAATGGAATTGGTATGCAATTCTATTCAGTGACTAAGCAGTACAATAACGTGTAGTGAAATTACTATTGTAGTTATAGAAGTAATGGTTTCAAAGTGATGAAACCTAAGATAATATAATTGTTAATGTTCATATTTCACCATCCGATCTAGCTGATGTTTCGGTCAAATTTCTCTTTTGCCAACGTTTCTACAATTTTATTAAATTTTGCACCTGAGTCCCGTTCAAAACTTGAATATAAGTATTATAACATCATCATAAATAGTAAGTATTTAGTTTTTATTAAATGAAAAATGGAATTTATATATAGTTTGTTTGATGAATTTAATCTCCTTATTTCTCTTGGGGGAGTGTTTCTGTATATACGGAAAATATTGAGTTTAAAATATATTTTTGGCGGTAGTGGGTCTGAGGATAACGTGATTAGAAAAATATGGAAATCTAATATAAAGCATAAAACGAAAGATAATTATAAAACAAAACAAACTAATATCAAAGTAATGAGAAAAAGTTATAAACATTGTAAAACGTTAATTCGTGTCAATTATTGTATTAGATATAGAGAGCACAGAAATTTGGCTTTTCCAGGAGAAGCAATAACTTTAAAACTATCACATCACATTAATATGCCTGATAACTTATTATCAGTGTTATCTGAGACACTTAAGTAATATCTTCTTCTAATTGTACGTTTGATTGTATTATTAATTTTTCTTAAAACCTGCCACGTAGGATCGACCTGCCGAGTCAGGAAAGTTAGTAAATATAATTTTGAAACAGATTTTGGAGATGTTAAATGACTTTAAAGAGCCTATTCTACGAAATTCTTTTATTAATTCGAAAAGTGTTCACCAACAAGAGTGGAAAGAAGTATTACTCCTAGAGAAATTTAATGAAATCGTGGGAAGGAATGGATAATACTGATTCTGGCGAGACGTGAGCCAGGAAGGTGTGGGGGTGGGTTATTGGTGATGAGAGGGATGGGGTAGTTAGGAGATGATGCCTGCAAAGGTCGGCGATGAAGGGAGTCATGTGTTACTTTCACGATGAGGGAGGCATTAGACACGATGCTAATACGCCTCCCACGCTACTCCCGACATGGCAAGCGAAATCCGCTACAGCCATAGCATTCTCGAAACAAATATATGTAATTATCGCGTTTATATGTATGTAATTGAAAACTGGTTGACGATCCAAAAATATTTTCCAGACATCAACAGATCATCATCAGATTCCTCAGATTATTTAGAAGTGAAAGATAAATGTCAATTGCATCTAATCCTTACTGAGACCAATTAAAGTATTTCTGGTCAAAAAAAAAAATAAAAATGGAGATCTAGGTCTCAAACCAGCTATCTTTATTCTCTTATTTCACATAGCAGACGTTTCGCCTTCCTGGGCATTAGCAATGCTAAAAACATAGTGTAATTTTTTTATCTCACATCCTTAAAGGCTATTCATAATTTTCTTAGATTCATAGTGTTCTAACAAACCTTTAAAATTATTCATCCTAGTCAATATACTAATAATAAATCTCCACAGAATAATAAACCTCCTTAATTTTTATGGAAGGAGGAAAACGTCTGCTATGTGAAATAAGAGAATAAAGATAGCTGGTTTGAGACCTAAAGATCCTTTCTTTTGACCTGAAATAACTAGCAAATTTTATTTTGCTACCTCCTAGAAAATAGTAGGGGTAGGTTATACCCGAACCCATTATATTGCTTACAATACGAAACCCCAGATTTCCAAGTTACTTTCCGTTTATCTTCAGAACAAATCAGAGAACCTACAACCAGAATAGAAAAAATGTTGTTGATTTTTATAGGACCTTCAACAAAGACCACTATCAGAGCTTTCAACACAGTAGAAGTGTGATTATACTCAACGGAAGGATCAAAAAGGTCAAACACCTCCACTCTTAATAGTGTAGTGCCTAGTATTAAGAGTGGAGGTGTTTGACCTTTTTGATCCTTCCGTTGACGATGGACCTCCACCAGCCAGCCCAAATCCAGTGTGATTATACTATTGCTACTGCCTATTGAACAAAATGTCGCACTTGATGATCAAAACCAATTACCACAATCAATATTGTGTGTAGAGAGCTATCCATTGAGTAGCTCTGATCATTTTACCCAATTGAGCTCAGATGATCTTGTAGTTACCATTCATAATAGCTTGTAAATGTATGCCAACGGTTTATTTCTGAGTCGGAAGCGAGGCAGAGGCCTTCCACAATGGTTTAGCAAGAGAAAGGAAAGGAAGCCAATTATATCCGCAAATTATAGCTGTTAGGGGTCCGTACGCAATTCGTTACAAAAGAGGCATCATCAGGTTTAAAAAGGAAAGTAATATTTCAGCAAGCGGTCGTAAGCCACCCCATGACAGATGCTAGTTAATCTTGCGGTAGGCTAGAGATAGGGTGCGGTCTTAAGGAAGACGACATGAGATATTATAGAAAGGAAATGAGAGGAAGACAAGGGCCGCCATAGCTGGAGGATTATCGACACTTTCGGAGGAAGGAAAGCTGTTCTGCAGGGCGGCTTCTTTCTTCGGCCATCTTGTCACTCTCTCACCCCGCCTTTAAAGCCAATTAGACCTATATAAACAGATCCACGTCATCATCTTTCACTCAGTTACGCAACAGGTGGTGGCAGCCGATTATATTTCTAAACCGAGGATACAAAGCATTAGTGCTTTCAATAATCTCATATCCATGTTGTGGTTTGACGCATGTTACATACGCAAAAACTGTTCAACAATTGCCAATTATTGTTTTTTTAGAGGGATAAAATGACGAGAAGTCGGCTTTTTTACCTTTCAAGATTATATACAGTAATTACATAGGATACCCCTTTAGGGTGGAATCTAGCCATACGGCGAATAATAAACCCCCAACCAGAGTGTTGGATAGCTGGCTCTAGTCTTAGATATCTGCTAATTGCAGAGAAATGGGCACTCTTAGTTTAGTTTTCTGAAGAATCGTGAATAATGTTGGTTACACATATCGACCCAGAGAGACCTATTCCGATCGGAGATGGGCTTTCAGCCAACGTCAGTTCTTATTGGGACTCAGATAAGAAGAAGATGAAAATATTACAGGGCTTGTAAGGCAACCGTGACATATACAGGGTCAAAAGGTGGAACAGTTTGAATGTTTTGAACCCATCAGACTGACCTAAAGGATGATATATGGATCGCCAAGAAGAAGTAGGAACTGAGATGATCTTGGCTTAGCTACCTTTAAAAAGATTTGCATTCGGAAGTAGTGATGCCACAGTGAGTACAGTCAACATAGTGATGAAACAGATCAAGTCCTTTCAGTATTCTAGTGCTTAGTATTAAGCAAAAGAACGAATTCCTCATTTTTAAAATCATCGTATTGTTGCATTTTGACCTTCCATATACTGGAAGGTGGAGGGTTCCTGTAGACATTTTGTTCATCTAAATGAACAAAATGTCTACAGGAACCCTGGGGAAATAATATTGTTTATTATTATTTATAGGAATTGTAGGCTTACAAGAAAAATAGGATTAAAGAGACAACAATATACCGAGAATGTTGCAGCGCAACAGTTATTTTTTAGAAGCATAAACTCACTTGAATTGACCCAGGAATCGGTTGATTCATTGCAAGTTCAATGCCAATTTAGCAATAATTTAGCAGGCCTGAAGTAACAATTAGTGCAAGGCCAGATTCCTTGTAAATGATCGCATCTCGTAAATTAATGAAGAATACCGGACGGAAAAAATAGAGTCTCGCGAACTTAATGTTACTCAAACCTTACTTTTGATGTAAGAATGCAAATAATAACAATGCTCCTTTCCAGAAAGAACAAAATGCACGAGAGGCTAACATTATTCATTTATCTCAATTTGTCTACAGACAGCGAAGAAGAATTAAAAAAATTCAATTTATCCCTCACGTAAGTGCGGCTCCACTGCTTAAGTGTGCTCATGTGAAATCAATATGATGAAATAAATACATTATGCCCGTTTGAGCACGAAGCTAAATTATATAAGAGCAAAGTATGAAGTTATGTGTCAGTTGTATTTAAATAATGCAACTAATAACATGAGTTAATTAAATGTAATAATATTAAGTCTATATTATATAATTTCCAAAACCAAAGCAATGTGTAGACACATCCAAAGTCATCTGGACGATATCCTGATGGTTGCAACTTTAGCTAAATAGAAAAAGCAGCATTATTTCAATACAGAAGAGAGCATTCGCAATCAATGCATAGTATTTTTTTTTTACAATAAATTATGCTCTTGCCCATATTTATTCAAATAATTAAAAATAAATATTTATTTATTTGCAGAGAACTCCTTGGAAACGACGAAGATTGCTTTAAAACGATTATGACTTCCTTGAAGGAAAATAATTTTTTTCCAGGGAATGTAGATCCATCATCCGCAAACGACTTAACTTTTATGTGGCACAATGTAATATATATAGCTCTATATATATATATCTATATATATCTATATATATATATATATATATATATATATATAGGCACACACATACAATATATTCTAAACTATGTTTCTTTTAATTTGCATGCGTTTTGGGGGTCTATGAGTGTGTGTGTGTGATTTTTATGTATCTTAACAATATAAAAGTTATACAAATTATTTCAAATCTCCATCCTCAAAACATTTACCACTCCGGACAAGCATCAAGTCCGTCTGTGCAATTATTCAACCCAAGAACCCGTTCCTGGAGTTTGCCATCTAACAGGATTGCCATTAAACACTGTATAAACCTCTTTCTCCCGATGAGTTTTTATATGCTTGAACAGTATATTGATAACCTTATCAGTTACACACATAACATGAAACATTCTTGTGTTAATGAGATACTCTATAAGTAAATTTCGAACAAGTCCTCAATATAACGGTCCGGCTCCAGTTCTCAGGACTGGAAATAAAGCTGGGACTGCTTTTGACTAAGAGCAATCAAACGAAAGTACATAAGATAAGCTGCAGCACAGAAACAAATACCCATAGGCATTATGGTAATCGCATTACTAGAGAAAGTCAGATTTAAACAAGTATATATAAGTTTCATTATTATACTCAGGGTAATGCTTTAAAAAAAAAAGTAAATAGAAAACTTAAAGCACCTGACTTGGAAGGCATTATCATATGTAAATGAGGTTATAAGACGGAGGGGCTGGCAGGTCTTAGGTATGTCTGCCCAGCCTTGGGATCAGCTGTTGTGGCTAGGGCATTCCTGGCTCTCAGCACTGTTATCGGATTGACCTTCACCCCTATAACCTGAAGCACCGTTACCTCCCACGCCTGCGCAGGTGTTCCTCTCTCGTCTCATCAACATACTTAAGGGCCGAGTTAAGTTAAGTTACAAATGTGTCAATAATTTAATCAAAAATAAAAAACAAGTTCTCAAAATGCTGTGTTTTTAATGGACAATAATCTGCCCTTACTTATTAATCTTATAGTCCTCGTAAAGGAATTACAGGAGAATATAAATTCCTAAAATTTGACCGGACACTTATTCCCCATTTAGATGGTATTAAGAACTTGTTATGATGATGTACCATGTATCATTCACAAGCGAAAATGAGCAGGTTCTTTTCATTTATACCTTCAGACCACATATTTCACAATGTCTCATGAGTGTTGGAGAGAATAGAGAGTTTTCTTCTGAGTGTAGGAGCATCTGAGCATCTATCCTTCATGGACTTTGAAATCATTGTATTTGTATCACAAAAAAATGATTTTATCAGTTTAAAAGTAAAAAAAAATTAAAAATCTGTTAGGTTAAAAAATATAAGAAGAGGACTCGCTACTCTAATAGTTATGCCTCTTCTATATCTTTCCTGGTTTCTGCAGATAGTCTTAGAAGCCATTGAAACATAGATCAAAAGTGAAGCTAAAGTACACAATTTGAGCGACGGACGCCAAATCTAGTGACGTTGAGAAGTCAAATTTAAGTAAAGGTTGGAAAATTCGGTGAAAATGCAGTTTAACCCCACCCTTGGCGGCGTACTTTTGAAAATGGAGACCGCGGCCTTGTTTTTTTAACTTTATCTTTTTTAACACACTTAATTTGGTGGATCCTTAGATTGTGGAGGATAGACATTAGTGACCGCATTCAAAATTTTCAAAATACGTCATCGGTCATTTTCACCAAGGGGGGGGGGGGTTAAAATGCATTCCACTCGAAAATTGGACCAATTTATGATCCACAGAAAGGGATACAGAATGACCAGAGAGCGCTAGAGAAGAATTTGCTGAGGATGGGTTTTCGAAATCTCAAGAACCCCTCTGCTGACTTCTGAGATGTCGGCTGGTGCACAAAAGAATCAAAGACTGCAGGGCCCATTTGTATGTAAGGCAAGTAAAACTTCGACTAATGTTTCCTCGTAATGGCGTAACATAGATCAGAACTCATCTACTCTCGGACCAAAACGAGAAAGTCACCTGCTAAAGAAACATCTCCCGTTCATCTTTCCCGAATGTTGAAGGTTGGAAAGGGAACAAAGGCTTAAGAGAAGCAGGCAGGACTCTGTGGTACAATAGTAGAGCAGGGACACCTCGTTCCATTGGTGGTCCATACAGCTGGAGAAGAAAGGATTCCAGCTGGAGAGGAAGCAGTCAGGGGAAACGGAAGTCTCACATGCACTACATCCGCTCCGCACCACTCACTGCCTACTATCAACAATGTCAAACAAAGAGAAAAAAAAGGAGTCTTACAGTAGGACAATGTTGGCAGGGATCTGTTAGATTATGGCACAACAATCAGCTGACAGTAACACTTTCATTTGGACAATCTGCATTATTAACTTCATCAGATGTATACCAAATAAGGAGTAAATTGAGCATGTTGGATAATGTACCAATAGCAAACAGAGGTTCGCAACATGCAGCAGTTAGCATATCTACTTTCTTTAATTTCTCCGTTCTTGCACGTACTAAAGGGGATAAAAAAGTTGGTTTCAGATTTCAAAGAAGTTAACCGACTTGTGAAACCATTTTGACTAGTTTTAGTGTCAAGTCTTCAAAATTAAGTGCAAATCTCGCACAACTCATAAACAGAGAAAGTTGAAATTTTATATATAGGAGGTTTAAAAGAAAGCGAAAAAAAAATATATATAATGTTCTTTGTGCGCATTAGAGATGCAGAACATTTGTATAATAACATTTTGTGTATCATAAATCGATCATTTCATAATCCGGTGCATTTAAAGATGTCGTATTAATACTTTCAAATGAAATAAAATAAACTAAGTAATTTTAAATGAAGCACTGCAAAATATATTGTTTATTTAATTTACTAGAAGTAAAAAGAAGTTACTCTGTGCACACATCGGATTTCTTAACCAAAAGATTCGCTGAAAAAGCTAAAATGAACAACCACATTAAGGTGCTTATAAAAGTATTTATTTATTTATTATGTACAGCACCGCAACGATGACGTCTTGGCTCGTCTTAAAGATGGAGAGAGGTAAAAAAAAAAAAAAAAAAAAACGGAAAGTAAAATAACAAAAATAAACACACATAAAATAAGAACATAAAATAGTATAAATAACACAACTAAGGGAACAGAAAACAAACACTAAAAAAAACGAGAACCACGAACACAACTTAAAATTAGAGCAAAAAAGGGTCATAAATAAATAAGTTAAAAGAAAGTTTAGTTAATTATTAGAAACGACTATTTTATGAAAAACAGGTACATATCATACACATTTAAACACGTTTCACACACACACACACACACACACAAGCACACGCAATTAGGCTTAGATATAAAAAGCTATAATCACACGAGTACATAAACACAATCTTTACTTACTGTAACACTGAAATTTTCCAGGACTTAGACGATAGGTTTATCTTATTTTGGATGGCAGTGATATATTTTTAAAATGTCAATTCCTTGAAATTAAATGCTTGCTGTTTTTTTTATTAAAAAAAAGAAAAGTAAAACATTCAAATTGCAGCTGAGCCCATTTTTTATCCCAGATAACAGTGCCATGACATAAATACGGCCCGGAATCTGCCGTTTCCCGATTTAATAAATAATGCTCAAACCGGACCTAGGCTTCTGAAGGTAGTCCTACTTAAGGAAACTGAGCGAGGCATTCTGGAAGGTCAGCTTGCCTCTGATATCTCTGTGCTCCCGCTTCCACGACATCTAGTGGTGACTAAGCTTATTAATAAATGTCTCCACCTGCCTCGATACATATTCGCCGTCAACAATAATATACCTCCATTCCACATATACATTCTGAATCATAGATAGACTCATGATTTGGTCTAGGTTGGGGATGAAAAAGTTCCCACCAAATTATGCAATAAACAGATTGGGCAGAGATATTATTTTTTACTTTCAACTTCTACAAAATGAAAGTTACAAGCTATGTGGAATGGTATTTTATAGCCTTGAAGAGAAATCAGTAATAAAATAAAGAAAGCAATATTGATTTGACAGTTTGTGTATGTCGATGACATAAGACCCAAGCTCATTGGTTTACAAATATCTTCCACAAGTAGTATGTTCATTGATTATTTATGATTTCATTTGTTGCTGTCCTGCCTTGTCATTTGATGTCAAATAGAACGTTTAGATTAAAAAATATTGTTTACTTTTTTATTTATATTGCTTCCTTTTCCTTTCTTGTCTAACGCAAAATAAAAAATTCTTCTGAATTAATACCGAATGAAGTAATGCATAGAATTTTACCGATAGTATTCCCAATGTACCGGTCACAGTACCACTAACCACTGGACCAATAAACCGTTCACGAACCCACATTAGGGTCAGGAAAGATGAAAACATTCCGTTACTGTATTACACCCGAGCAACGGACATGCCACGAATTCCGGCCCATTCATTCAGAACCCAACTAATAAATCAGCACTAAAGAAATTTCATAAAATAGAGAAATACACTTTATAACTCTAACAAAAAGTTTACAAAACACAAATTGATCATTCTCAAGCTAAACATTGCCATTTTGGCTGGAGTTGAATTTGTAAGTAAATATGAAATTGAACTTCAGTAATTTATTTTATTATAAAATATTATTATCATAGTTTTTTTTACTAATGTTTACCATTTCTTCAGTATTTAGTAGAAAGTTTCTGATAGACATATCTTACGATTTTGTGACTTAAAAAGTCAGGCATTAAAGTGCTTTGTAAACTAAGCTGAATTCCCACGCATTGGAATGACACAAATGTATTGGTTATCTTACATTCTATTAGATACTTATCTCTTAGTAAGAGTTCTATATTAACACAACTAAAAAAAGACTGCTTAAGTTAAAAAGGAATGAGTACCAGTGGAGATCACATTAGGCTTAAAGCCCAAATATATTAAGGTTAAATAAAAATGCACAGCATAATATTGTCTTCACTACTTTATCACCTAAATACTTTCTGAATTTTTCGGATTCAACGCATAACAGAAACGTTTATTTATTTTCCCCATTATTCAAACTCTTACCCCACTGGTTCGATTATGGTCATTAACAAACAAGTGCAAGTCATATTATATTTTAGTTTAAATATGTGTGCACTCACAATATATATATATATATATATATATATATATATATATATATATATATATATATAGAGCGCAAGAGGCCGTGCGGGTTTAGGTGTGAGCACAGCTACCACTACCGTCAATAAACCAAAGGTAAAAATAGGTGAAGGTTCTACCCTGCCAAGGGAAGAAATTAGTTCACCAGTTCGCTACCAGAACGAGCTAGTGTCTTGTGGATGAGTGAGGCCTAATACGTGCACACGTCGGACAGCCCCTCGGGATGACTAACGGTTATGACTTACAGGCATGCTTACAAGGTGAACTGACCCCGGAACAATGAGGCCCGTCATTAACTAATTTAAAAAAAAAAACACGCCATGATAAGGTGGTGAATCTTCTAATATCAGAATTTAGCTTTATGATTTGAATTGGACAGATGTCATTGGATTGAAGGAAAATAAATGGCGACCCAACTCCATAAAATATATTCAATGAGAGAAATTTTGGACTCTAAAGAGTCCAACTCAATGTCTCTATTTCAACGCATACCGAACTAATCTTATAAGGAGAATATTAGGAACTGTATTAGGTCAAAGCTTCGCTTCGATTTTTTTCTATTAATTTTATTATGTGTCTCCTGCCGTGAGATATATATATATATATATATATATATATATATATAATTTGTATGTTGTATATATATATAGATGGTCACTATCGCTGTTCCTCATGTCTTAAAGTTTCTGATGATTTTGTTGGTTGGCTATCAGAAAACATAATATAATAAATAAAGTGACTGGACTTTTCTCTCGGTTAAAAACAAAGCCCCTTTTCCCTTTCATATTTCACCTTTTCTTTATAAGTTGTTGGTAAAGCTTCTTGAAACCGCAGTCAGACACAATCATGCTGCTTTAAAGCGGTCGGCAACATGATTGGCCCGCAAGGAACAACCCCCGTTATACGGGATAGCCACCTGATGACTCCCGGGGAAAAATGGAGCTATTTCCAGAGCCGTGAAAGTTAGCCTAAATAGAGACGAGGCCTAAGTGGGCTCCTGAGTACGCAGCCGTTTGCAAGGACATCAGCCCTGGCTAAATTACGGGTAAAACGAATCGCGCGGGGAAACGCACGAAGGAGTCAGAGTGAACATCATGACCCCATCAGAGGTGGAAATACTTCCAGCCCGGAATTTGGCGCACCTGCAAAACCATGTAAGGCATGTTAGCTAAAACAGACCGACTCCTTTTTGGGCCTGAAGCGCTTAAACTTTCTTCGTCTACATCCGGAAAGAGTGTCCTACGATGAATTCTCCACATCTTAATCATATTGACGCTCTGAGTATCTTGTCTTAGGTATTTTTGCGAAAGACGTTAACCTGATTTTCTGTTTCAGAGATATCGTAAGAAAGTGCACCCACGTGCTCCATTCCTAGCAGTGAAAGAACTCACTTTGTGTATTCGAAGCAGACCAGCTAAACAGCTATGATCATTTGAAGTACAAAAGGACACAGGCATTTATTGAACTGCAGTTATTATTCTTATGCCGCAAAGTGTAAAATCTTAAATTCCAGAAATGTTATGTGAATAACTTTATAAATAGAATAAATAAAAATAGTGTTTAGGGAGGCCGAAATAAAAAAAATACAAATTTTTTCCTATATTTTAAAGATAAGAAAAACTGAAAACAGCCATATTTGTTTATCATCAAAATATCTATAAATTATCTCCTAACACTGTTTGATCCTATGCATTGTATGGAGGTATCGTATATTACTTTCAAATGAAATTATTTTAAATTTAAAGCAACAAAGAATTTTATTTTATTTAATAGGATTATAAGAAAGTGTTGCCCCCATTAGACTTTTGGTATTATTGCTAAGGAAGCATTGTACTAATTCTGTGGAACCCACTGAAAGACATTTAAGCAGGACAAGAACTGCTAAAAACTCACAGTTACTTATAAATTTCCTTAATTCTGTCATGTTATTATTCGACCAATTAATAGTGGATTGGATATAATAAACAAAATAAAGTCAAAGATAAGATTTATAAGATAAAGAAATTATTTTTAATAATTAGTGGTGTGCCTAACACTGGTCAAGCTATGCAAACTACTGGCGGAGGGATGTCTAGCGTATTTGGACACCGGAGAAATCTCACCTTGAATGCTTTCTTATTTTTTTATTAAATGCTTTTATTATTTCTTTCAGGTGGCTTTGTAGTTAGTTAGCTTCATCATGCAGGACGCAAGAGAGTAAGATGAAATGATTATCCAATCTTCCCTTATGTGATAATGTTGATACTCCCTTGTTCACAGCGGCATTTCATAGTTCTTAAGGGTAATCTGCTAAAACTGTACAAAAAATCCTCCGACCTGAGGGCATTTTCACTCAGTACTTATCACTTTCTTTTATAATGGGTTCGCCATTAAACCATTGATTGTACTTTTATTTCCTGGTTAAAAGACTTTCAGGAAATAGGAATCGGCGAGGGTAAGAGTCATAGCAGACTTCCCGAGTCACGATTACTTCCACAACTGACCCAAGCAGAAACCAGCTCTTGGAATCCTGTTTTTTTTTCCGCCACAGGTTCGATTTTCTTCATATGAATTATTCGCAGCATCTATCCAAACCGCACCACTTCCTCAGTGACTTTCATTTCTGAAGAATTACCAGTATCACATATCTAATTTTATTTTTTCCGTTTTGAAAGTGAGATGCCAAAGAGACTGTACATTCCTATTATTGAAATGGATCCCTATTATTGTTTTGAAAGGAAAGAGATATTGATGGCGGTAGAAACCAGCCGGTTTATAGGATAGAAAGGTGATAGCTGTGTTTGACAATGATTGGGTTAGAGTACTGGTTAGAAGTAAGTGGGACATGCTGGTACCCGCCTCGATACTTACTCTAGGTCAGGTCAATATCGCTTCTCATATCTAACAGTCTGTTTATTCTCTAGATCGTGGCTCGAAGCTCTTTACTCAAATAGATGAGATATTCCTTGAATAAATATTTAAAATACAACGTTTGTCGATCAATTGTAAACAAACGTTTAAAAGTAGGCATTCCTGAAGTTCTATCATCTTTTTGTATTGCTAGAATATCAGGCGTAGTCTAGATTTGATCAATATCAGTTCACTAGTTTGAGCGTGTTTTTCTAGTTCTGATAAGGAGGAAATCCACCAATGTTATTGAAATATTTATTTCATGTTATTTTTGAAATATTTACCATTGTTTTTGGAATATTTATCAATAATGTATTTGTATTTAGGTACAATTGTTCATATTGAATCAGTCAAATACCTGCTTGAAACCGCAGTGTGCCAACTTATTTGATGTCACTAAAAACCTGAAACCATTCTGTACTAAACCAAATTTAAAGGCCAATTACTGAAGTATGTAAATATTTCTTTAATATGACTATTAAGGCTCCCATGATATGTGTTGTTGATTTCTGTATAATAGCTTTTGGCTCCAGTGGTCAATAATTCGAAAGTAATTTCGAGCTTCTTGATATTGAGCACACATATAAGCATCACCATTGTGTACATCCCGAAGTTCAAACGGAAATTATTAAGTGTTTACTAACACTTAATTGTGTAAGTTTTGTATTCCATATAGATTTGACTTTGTTCTTTCTGGAAATATATTATGATGGTAGTAGTTAATAAGGATCAGCTGATTTGAGGAGGCCATCTTGTTCCTTTAAGTCACAAAATGACTCAACTACTGGCAGACTATGGATCTAAGATATGTAGACAAAAAAAATTTAAACTCATAACCTGATGGAGGTGATTGGTGGTCTTGATTTGGCGTTAAGCATGTAAAGTGATGGATAGATAAACCAATTTATGAGATAATAGTTTTATTTTTTGACCTTCTGTCTACAGGAGTATTCTTCCATTGGTATTATTTGTCAGCCCATACGCCCATCCCAGGACTAACAACTCCGGTAGAGGTTCTGCCAGAAGAAGAATGTCGGAGAAATGACGATTGCAAATCATTGACCGCTGGGGCATAAAGGTGAAGCTCAGAAACTATTTCTGCAATGTGGAGTTTTTAGCAACAGGAGAAAGTGCTGGGTCTCTACCATCACTCAATGAACCTAAGATCATGTAATCTCAATACATTCATAACTCAAAGATGGAGGTTTTAACCACCATGAAAGGCCAGCACTGCTTTATTTTTATTCCCAATTATCTAACTCCATTTTACAATTCACAATTGAACTGTATGAGTTGAAATGTACAAATTATTTGAATTGGACTTGCCACTTGGACAAATAAGACATTTCAAAGCATGGCTAGATTTCGGAAAAACTGATATCAAAAAATACGCATCTTATCATCTATATCTGGAAGGACATCTGTGAATATATGTGGGCATGTTGTTGATACTATCAGCTTCTATGTGAGAAGGCACCTGTGCAAACAGCAGTATTCCTCTGAGTTCTAAACAAATTTACATAACTGGAGAGGTAATAATAGAATACAAACAAATATAAAACCTCAAATATGATCTGCTTATGGGGTTGTGAAGAAAACTTAAAGCACAAGTTCGTAACAAGCTGCTATGAGTAAGACCAAAGAAACTGTTATTTTTAAACTATAGGGCAAGTAAGTAGCATCCTTACTTTTAGTCTTTATATAAGCTTATAACTTAATTCAAATGGAAATTAAATTTCATAGAAATACGATAGTATAATGAATTTAGATCTCATTATGTTTATTAATAACGTAAAAAGAAGTAATAAAAAAACATTACAATCTACCCCTCTTTTTAATTCAGTGATTTCTACTAATTATCAACAGAAAAAAATGTTCTTCGATAAATTCTTAAATTTATAGAAATATTCTTTGTTTTGATTCTATATTTCATGAAAATTACACTTTACCCGATGGCATACCTCAATAGCCTTAAATATGCTTGCTTAATGTGTAGAATTGACATCATACTAGTAAATCTTTTTTTTTAAAAAATGTAAAGGTATAAGATATATTGGATGACTCCATTGACACTGGAGAATAAAATACTACTATAATGGGATAGAATAACAAATAATAATATAATAAGTTGCAGAAATTATTATACCACATATTTAAATTGTCTTATAATCGTTTGACACTGTGGCTTATGGGACTAGGAACAGTCCCAGTTGCTTTTGGGATATTGATAAAACTAGTTTGTTATAAGAATCTCTTCCTACGGAGTTCAGTCTTCTTCTCTTCTTAGTCAGTACTTATTCTCAAGTAGATAAGGTGTTCGGTTATTTCATCGGCATATACATTTTCATGCCTTCGCTGGAATCGAACCCTTCAACGCCATGGCCTGGGAATTGGGATTACCACAGAGATCTTCCTCCTTCCCTCACAAATATATATATAAATATATATACATACATATATATATATATATATATATATATATATATATATATATATACATATATATAAGTGTATGTGACCCAACAATCATAATGGTTCCAAATATTAAGAAATATTTCAATTAATAAATCAAATAATAGACTGAGAATTAAAAACATTAATAGAATTAGCAAATGTAATTTGTGCATATTTCTATATATGCATCATATTCTTCCAAGAGCGTAAAAAAAAAAAAAAAAAATTATGAAATTGTAGACCTCACGGCAAAGGGTTCTACAGTTGATTATGCGATAGCATAACTGCTGTAGAACTTAAGTGTAAGTGTTTATAGAATGTTATGCATATAAATAATGTATGTTATACTGTACTACAGACCGTCACGTAGAGGAAGATAACCTAATAGATCTTCCACGTATGGGAATTATACTAAAATGACATCTCTTTTTCTCCCTTAGTAATTATCCTATGCAACTATTAAACCATACACATGTGTCACCTCTTTTCTGGGTAGCTCTGTGGCGACAATGGTTTTATGGGAGCTAAATCTACTTTTTCTTAATTATTATTACTGACTAACGTCCATTTTTTTAAGTACACTACTATGAGTAATTGGAACGGGTTATCGACAGCTTACCCTTCTCTGGCAGGGTGGGACAAGGATTTTAGTTAATGAGTTCAACACTAAATAAATTCCTATTGTCCATACGTGACTCGAACTCACCACTCTAGGTTTGCCATGTGAGATAAAATTCAAACCTTCACATGGATAACCTGAGCCCCAAGTTATTATAGAATAAATGAAAGCCTTTTTTTTTTTATTTTAATTAGTACCTAACAACTGCATTTCTTTTGCAGTCACGTCTTTCGCTTAAAGATTTTATGCATCAAAGGAAAAACATGGACGTTGTTGAATCTTCAATTTATGAGACTAGAATGATGGCTCCTAGTCAATACTCACGGAGGATAAAGGTCACAGATTGCGGATTAGAGTTCTATCTAAAATTTACAAACAGCTGTTAGATGCATACAGACACAGGATTATCTTAATGACTACCTTATTTGATAGGAGGTTCGTGATGGAGTAGGTTCAAAGTTCATGTGGCCAGTCGAATATTCCTATAGTATTACCATATTTTAGGTAGATGACTATCTTCTTACAGGAGAATAGGGGCTTGGGAATTTTTTCGCCCAAATCTTTATTGTGACACGGAAGTGCCAACATATCCTATTAGGATGTACTATACTTTGCTCTTGATAAGGAAGAGATACACTTCTAATTATAATAATTAGTAATGTGTGCGCACTTCTATGCGTGGGTGTGTTTTTATGTAATATTACTTTTTGTCATATTACTGATTAAGGTCGATGGACCTGTGACGAAAGTTTTGAAAACTCGTGTTCTAAGTTTAATCTTAATTATTGATAACCTTTAAGGAAAATTAGAAAAAATGTAAGCTGTCTATAAACAAGGTGAATATAAATGTTGCACCTTTATAGGATAAAGGAGAACATATAAAGGAGAACATATAAATGTTGCACCTTTATAGGATAAAGGAGAACATATAAAGGAGAACATATAAATGTTGCACCTTTATAGGATAAAGGAGAACATATAAAGGAGAACATATAAATGTTGCACCTTTATAGGATAAAGGAGAACATATAAATGTTGCACCTTTATAGGATAAAGGAGAACATATAAATGTTGCACCTTTATAGGATAAAGGAGAACATATAAATGTTGCACCTTTATAGGATAAAGGATAACATATAAAGGAGAACATATAAATGTTGCACCAAAAATATAAATGTCAACTCCAACTGAAAATTCTTGTTTTTACACTAAAACGACCAAAGCAACTTGGGACACTACTGGACTAATAAAGATCCTGGACAACACTGCATGGGGAATTATATTTTTTTCAACTTGTTAAAGGAATACATTATAATACTCTAATAGTGAAAATAGCAATATTTCACTAACGTGTACTTAAAAATCACTACTACGTATAGGTTAAAATACTGACTTTTAGGCCGTTGGAAAAAAGGCCTTTAATAACTTATTAACAAAACATTTTAAACGACTGGCAAATGTGGTGGTCAATTCTTCCAGGCAACCGAGAAATTTGAAAACCTCAAGCCTACCGAGTCAAATTTCAGGCTTAGCTCATATACCAAAAGACAAGACGAGATGACGCAATATTCTAACGAAAAGACAATTCGATGTGCACATATTATAATGCGATACTGGACTTTTTTTTGCGAAAAATACAAATAATTTACTATATAAATATTTTTGAGTTTAAGCTTCTTCATAGCTAATGCAATGTGGACAAGGTAATCCTGAAAGTAGTCCATTTCATTCGCTTTCGAAGAATTATTTATTTAATGGGATTCAGATTGTTCATATGTATTAAGATATAAGCTTTGATATAGTGCTACTAAGTATAAAATTGATAGTTACTAAGATAGTAACTGCTAGTAAAATTCAGACTTCCAACCTAGCTAGAAATGGGTAGTAGCTTGTAGATAACTCGACCTAGCTTTAGTTAAATAAAGTGGCCTTTTATTTGAAATTTTGAAAAATGCAATGGTATTAATATTTTTTTAAATTTTCTCCCTTCATCTGATGTGTAAAATAATTGGTTTTCTTTTCATATTTTCGTTCTACAGCTGGTTCTTCACAGTACCTTCCAGTTCTATTTGTCCTTAGTGTGTTTGTATTTTGTTGTTTCAAATTAGCCTTTCTCTATGTTTTAAAGAGACACAACTCAATCGTAGAAAACTCTATAATTAAATAAAATGAAGGGAATCCTAAGAGAAAAACGAATCAAGCACTTATAATACCACACCTCTAACTGTAGATCTGAGTAGATATCTTAATTATCTATCCCTCTAGAAAGCGGAAATATATCAGTTCGTGAAAGTGGCACAAATTTTCATAAATCTACTGATTGATCTATCATTAAAAATCATATATCATATCCTAGTATATATTAGATCCGCTAAATAGATTCGATTGATCACTGCTGAAAGGAGAATAGCTTAACATGCTCGGCACACGAGCTAGGAAGAGGGAGGAACAGTAATTTTAAATAACGGTTAAGTTATGGAGAAATCGTGATCTCGGGAAAGGAACTACTTTCTGGGGATCTCATGATTCAGCTATCCACATTCGCTGGGGACTTATCCCATTAAATATGCTCCATAATTGTTATCGCTGTCAGTCAGAAATGTTTCGCTTTGTAAATATTTCTAAATGTTTCAAAAATATGTAAAATAATTGCAAAAAATGTCCAACAGTACATGGCCACCATTATAAACAGCTCAATGAAATAGTTATGTCCAGGAAGCAACAAAATAATTCAATTTCTAAGGTGAACATCCTGAATGGACAATTTGATAACGAATTGATCACCCTTGATAGCCAGTGTTTTACAGATAGTCTTAATCGTACTATATCTGACACCTGTGACAAAAATTATTATTGGGGACGTTGAACGTGTTTTTTTCCGTTAAACGCAGTACGTTAGGTGGTTCTACTTATGGCATTATTTTCTAAATATTTCTAAGGCATATATTCTATTCATATATGTACTGTTTGCAATTTTATAATGTATATTCAAGCTGATATTAACTTTAAGAAGAAACTATTCGTGTAAGACTAAAGATCTAGTTGGCCAATGGCCAAAATCGGGCCAAGAGGAGTGGGGGTAAATAGGTGTAAATATACGATCACAAGAATTTCACTAATTTCGAGTAGAGTGGAAACCATTATTGTTGATAAAGTAATGCAGTTCATTTATTATGGTATAGATTTATTTCTTCTTTTTATAATATTTACGCCAGCACCATTAATTAAGGCTATAATACCGTTTCTTATTCCCACTTAAAGTTCGAATGTTTATTTTATATTGGGCATTAATGAAGAAATATAGAATAGAATATTGAAATGGGATATCCTGTGTCATTCAAGAGCGTAGAAAATATACCCAGACCTTGAGTGACAGTCTTTACAGGTTTGTTAAAATGGACAGACCCTGAAGAGAGTCCCTGGGCAATCAGCGATATAAAATGAAGATTCTACTAGATTCTTCTACAGTTTTACCTCACGTGAGCAATAAAAGTACATTCAATCGGTTACATTGCATTCATGCACGATTTGTGGACTTACCACCAGCCATAAATTTTTAAAGGTTCTAAGAGTATTAAGCCCATAGAAACCATTGAGGGCCCATGCTCAATGACAATAATTCGTAAATATGGTTAATACACTATTTACAAAAGTAGTTTATTTTTTTTTATTTTTTATTTTTTTTTTGTAAATTTAATATCTTCTTTACACAATTTCGGAAGTCTAGCGGATATGACTTTAAGAATACTATATTGTGTCATGTTGTTTTGTTATGTTACGTGTAAGTGAAAGACAGTATACTGTCATAAGCTCTCCTGGCGTTATTTTTCCATAAATACTTCTAATCTATAGGATATTACTTTTATTCCTTTTACCCCGACTTAAAAAGTGCAAGAGATTATTTTACAATAAAAACGTTTTTTTTTTTTCTTTTTAGCAGATTTTCCTTAAGGGAAATCAGCTATTGAGGTCGTACTCGTGACGCGATTTTCGAAAAATTTCTTCAAATGTTCATCGATCCTACCCAGGAAATGACGAAAATGAGGTCCGTTCAAAATATACAAAAAGACAGATCATGTTAGTTAATGGCTAAAATCGGACCAGTGGGAGGGGGGGGGGTTTAGTGGGGGGATTTTCGAAAACTTGAAATATCTCCGTTACCATTCGTCGGATCAAATAATTGTAAAGAACCAATCTTATTGTAAATTAAATTTACTATAAATATTGTTCTATACATTTATTCTCTATCGTGAGTACTAATCGAGATATTTGTATTTTTATTAATTGTGGGCCGATAACGGATGACGGAAGTTCCCGCCAATAGCTAGTTCGGCCATTTGCCGTAACTGTTCGGCTCTCGTATGGAGATTTCTCTATTGTATAACTTCAAGTGGAAATCTGCTTAGTTTACGCAGCCCCTGCGTGACGGCCTTTTTTTTTTTGAACTAGTGATATAATATATATTCGTAGTTTATTGAATATGACCAAATATGCCATTAGATTGCATCCCTTGTTAATCTAATTAGTTATTTCTGGTGCTAAAATGATATACAGATGACGGCAACTCACGTTCCATTCTCTGTTTTCTCCTGCCTTGCGTGACACACTTCCTGTAGTCCCTTTATACTATTTCCTTCACTTCGGCAAGAACATGTAGCTATTAGTCCCTCCGTCACCAGAATTCCAGTGTAAGTACTGTTGTATATTTGCCAATGGGTTGTTGCGGCAAAGATCCAAACAGTGAGATCAGCCTCGAGCGACCTTGCCTACGGGAGTGACCCCGCTGCGAAACTCAGGCCTATGACCTGCCAATGTTTTCCAGACGGACTCTACACACTCCACCATTATCTACTATCCCTTTGCCTTTCTAGACTTACTCTTACAAGTGGCCCTAGCAAAAGAGGTCTCTGCCGGTCTGCTAAGGATTCCATTGCCCTGTTGGCCTCTTGGAAGAGTTCTAATCAAATACCTCATATTTTTAAATGAATTTGACTTTCCTCTGATCTAAATTTTATAAATTTAAAATGTTGTCTATCTTAATATGATATAATTAACATTTTCACCTATCTAAATATTCGTTACTCTAAGATTTAAAATTTGTACCAATCTAAATGCTATGGGTTAAAAATGTACAAATATCTTAATGCGATAGAATTAACATTTCCACCTATATTATTATGATAGATTTAAAATTTTCACCTATCTTATTATGAAAGATTTAAAATTTCCACCTATCCTATTGTGATAGTTTCAAAATTTCCACCAATCTAAATGCGATAATATTAAAATTCCCACCTATTTTATTGTGATAGATTTAAAATTTCAACCAACCTAAATGCAATAGAATTAAAATTTCCATCTATCTAAATCCGATAGAACTAAAATTTCCACCTATTTATATGCGATAGATTTAAAATGTCCACCTATCCTATTGTGATAGTTTCAAAATTTCCACGAATCTAAATGCGATAATATTAAAATTCCCACCTATTTTATTGTGATAGATTTAAAATTTCAACCAATCTAAATGCGATAATATTAAAATTCCCACCTATCTTATTGTGATAGATTTAAAATTCCAACCAATCTAAATTCTATAGAATTAAAATTTCCATCTATCTAAATCCGATAGAACTAAAATTTCCACCTATCTTATTATGATAGATTTAAAATTTCAACCAACCTAAATACAATAGAATTAAAATTTCCACCTATTTTACGGGTATTGTTATAGATTTAAAATTTCAACCAACCTAATACAATAGAATTAAAATTTCCATTTATCTATATGCGATAGATTTAACATTTCTACCTATTTTATTGTGATAGATTTAAAATTTTCATCAATCTAAATGCCATAGAATTAAAATTTCCACCTATCTAAATGCGATAATATTAAAATGTCCACCTATCTTATTATGATAGATTTAAAATTTCAACCAACCTAAATGCAATAGAATTAAAATTTCCATCTATCTAAATCCGATAGAACTAAAATTTCCACCTATTTATATGCGATAGATTTAAAATGTCCACCTATCTTATTATGATAGATTTAAAATTTCAACCAACCTAAATACAATAGAATTAAAATTTCCACCTATTTTACGGGTATTGTTATAGATTTAAAATTTCAACCAACCTAAATATAATATAATGAAAATTTCCACCTATTTTATTGTTATAGATTAAAAAGTTCAACCAAAGAAATAGAATTAAAATTTCCATGTATCTAAATCCGATAGAATTAAAATTCCCATCTTTCTATATACGATAAATTTAACATTTCCACCAATCTAATTGCCATGGAATTAAAATTCCCATCTATCTATATACGATAAATTTAACATTTCCACCAATCTAATTGCCATGGAATTAAAATTCCCATCTATCTATATACGATAAATTTAACATTTCCACCAATCTAATTGCCATGGAATTAAAATTCCCATCTATCTATATACGATAAATTTAACATTTCCACCAATCTAATTGCCATGGAATTAAAATTCAAGTTTTATCTACACAAACGCTGTCGATTCTGAAGTTCCGTCTGCATAAATGCTTTAGATTTTTGCATTTCCATCTGTATAAATACCATAAGTTTTGAAATTTGTAAATTAGAGACTGTGAAAGTATTCAAATATTAGTGATGGAATGAATTTCGTAGAAATTCTTGCTTATATACCTAAATAAAAGTAACAATTAATTATTGTCAAGAAACATCCGTGATATTACAAACGCCAATGACGTTCTAAATTATGTCCCTACAATAATTTTTAGCTACTTGTTCATACATAATTAGATAACAGCCTTAACTCCAAAAATATAAATAAAGAAATGGCAAATGAAAAAGTTGTAATTTTCAGCTTTACATACCACAGGAACTAATAAAATTAATTTCATTTTACTACCTATTTCTATTTCTACCTATTTTTGTAATTGTATGACGGTCCTCGATAAGGAAGCTTCTTTAGGCATGAAATTGAATCAAAAAGAGGGGAGGGGTTAGTAAAGGTAAAATGGTATATTCCAGATATCTTCGGTATTATTAGTTGTATCGAAAAATTGAATATAACCAACCTTGTAGCTAATCTAATTTTCTACAAATTTTATTCCATACATTATTTTTTCTCTAATTCGAATATTAATGGAGTTATTTATACGTTTTTGTTTAATTACCAGTATTTATTTAACCCACACTCCGCATCAGAATGATTTTCACATAAAGGAACTGCATCAATTAACATCTCAACATTTTTAAGATTGCATACTAATTCTCAATTTTAATAAGGGTCTATTTTTTTTCGTTATGATATTTTATAATGAAACTCCCGATTTTAGTATTCGTTGTATGTGCAGTAACAAATCGTTATATTAACGCTCTAATTTATCATCAGTCTTGATAAATCCTAAATGGAAACTTTTTAATTTTCACCTGTATGTACCATACAGCGTCTGTGCATATTGCAGCTTCCTAAAAACTGCCTCTAGCTTTTTAAAAATGAGTAGTTTGGAATTTTAATTGTTAATTAGTTATCTGTAAAGATACAGGAGTTTTCAAGTGATCGTTTTTTAAGGGTCCTTTTAAAATAATTTAATATTTTAAGGGTAATACTGTTTTTTTTTGATCTGGTTGAGACTATTATTAAGTCAGACATTAAAAAAAAAAAAAAATTAAGTCAGACAAGGAATCTCTTTGTTAAGATCTCACACAAAGGTAACTATAGAAGTCCATTGGAGAAATCATAAAGGAGTATGATAGTCAGAATTGAGGTAATTAGCGGCAGGTGTGAGAAGGGTAGGTGAGAGTGTGGAGGTAGG
This sequence comes from Riptortus pedestris, assembly GCA_019009955.1. NCBI lineage: Eukaryota > Metazoa > Arthropoda > Insecta > Hemiptera > Alydidae > Riptortus > Riptortus pedestris. The sequence goes on along the minus strand of CM032230.1, from coordinate 56,815,211 downwards.
TCAGAGCTCGGAAGGGGGTCAGGGGACGGGGTTAGCAGCTCTGCCTTTGATCTCAGCTGAGAAGAAGAAGAAAAAAAATGAGCGGGATTATTAATGGTAGGTTTGCGCGGAGTGAAAGGAAAATGCGGGAGAAACCCAGTACTATATTTCCATCAAATGGGACTTTCCACTCCGATACTAGAAGGAATGAGTAATGGATGAGTAAAGATAATCAAGCTATTCAGGTTGAGTATTGAATACGGGAACGAATCAATGAATTAAGGTGGTTGATTATATTTGGATGGATTAAGTTCCTTCATCTTGTAGACGAAAACCGAGTATATGTATATATAAGAAAATATTTAAAAACCAGCGGTGAACTATTGGATTGTAAATTAAGTTCGTAGCATTTATCAATATTTCAATTTAATCCTCTCTGAGTTTATAAAATCGTGTTTGCCTGATCAATAATGTTTACATATTCTAAAAAAGGATTAGTTAAGGTGTTTTCGTGGATCAGTTTCAACCGAGATTCCTTATCTTTAAGTGGTTAGCTCTCTGAATATGATAGTAAAGACATAGTTCTCCATCGCCATAACGCCCAACGTGTCTGCAGACCCGGCAGAAATTATTGCAGTTTTGCTGGGATGTTATCGCTTATTCACCAGACCTTGCTCCTTGCCCCAACAGATTTTCACTTACTTCGGGCCCTACAAAACTCTCTTAACAAACGATAAAAACTTATTATACAACCTATTAAACTCTGTCTGACTAAATTTGAGGCCGATATAATAGTTGAAAAGAAACTTTCTGTAATTCGATAAGAGGTAGGTCACGTAGGAGCTAAGTGTTCCAAGCAGATTTTCCGAACTGCTATAATACCACGCTAACGATGCCACCAAGGATGACAGCGAACCTCCCTGCTGCTGTACACTGGAAAAAGGCATAGTCATACGTCAAGTATGGCATATTGAGTGGCCTCAGTAGTTATGGCAAACAGCTTACCCCCCAGCAGTTGACACTTGGAATTGGTCATAGCCATAAATTAAGAATGGCAGAGAGAACACAGAAACCCTCAGTAGCTGTGGCGTTCCTCCCAGGTACTGTATCCTGGAATAGGGCATAAGCTAAAGAAGTAAGTATGGCATAGTGAACATTGCATTCCTCAGTAGCTGAGGCTACCAGCATGCCTCACCACTGCTATAACCTGGTATCAGGCATAACCTTATGGTGAGTGACAATGGTCTAATAGCTTCACGACCGGCCTACTCCTTCCAGACAGTTATAAACAACAACTTAACAACCACTCGACAACAGCCTTTCTTCTTTCACTGACAGTTAGCACAGTTTGAAGCTCAAGAACGATATTTCTCCTTTCCAATGAGCGCCAAGTTCACTCCATTGCTAGACTTTCGTTTTACGATGAACCCATAAGATATTCCTGACAGACAGGCGTACTGACAGATTCATTCACCACGTTAGGAGGCTATGATGGCGAAGCTATCTCTTTCATCTCAGAAGAAATAAGTTCACCGATATTCCTTTTATTGGAAAGTCGACTTTCAGTTCTTACAATAAAGCTTCCATGAGGTCCTAGAAATCCTGACAGGTTGAACTTAATTAATAACATTTTCTACAACTATTTAATAAATATTTTTATTAAATTTATACAATATTAATAAAGTAGTTAATTTTAGCAGTCATTAAGAAGAAATTTAAGAAATGTGAACTGGCAAATACCTCCATTTGAGTTTTTTATCAGTAATTAAACTGAACTGTTGCTTAATTTCACTATTGATAAAAACGAACTAAAATAGATAGTATTATCTTTAGCTTAGTTAAAATTCAAAACGCAGGAATTCGTAAAACCATGATGGAGGTTGTTGGCTAGATAGGTGACTCGAAAAATAAGAACTAAAAACCACGACGATCTCTGTCGAAGGATAACGACCAAGTGATCATTACTGACAGGATGCCTTGTAGCCATCTTATTTCGTATCATGAATCATCCAGAGTAATTATCAATTAGGAGACAGCTCTGACGGCCATGACAGTGTGAATGCACTCAAGGAACATAGTTACAGATGACGCCTTATGGGCATTATGTTTGGAGCGAGCTATGGCAGCATAAAAATAACCTGGAACAAAAAAATGATAGTACTGCTCTTATTATGTTAAAAGTCCGTCACGTAGGGGATGCGTAAACTAAGCAGGTTTCCTACGAGCTACGTTAAAAGGCGTAGATATTTGTTCTAAACGGGAGATATTTAGTGGCTCAGGTGTCTTAAGTGAAAATTGTATCAGTACATGTTCAGATTTAAAGAAACCTGAATAATTAAAATTGCAAATATCACCGTAAATAGTGGAGTTAGGATTATTAACATTATAAACAATTTTTTTCACAAACTCGCATTACCAATTTTTACCAAACCTGGTTTTAATGCTTCCATATCGAGTTTGGTATCGACCAAACATATATATTTTTTTTTTGGTATGTCTGAGTTTTTCAATTACTTATGACGAGATGATATCTTGAGGTCCATGTATATTCGACGGGTGTTGGTTTATATTCCTAAGTAAAAGGGAGGAAATTTTATAAATTAAACCATTTGCCTGGTGAAATGAAATAACAATGAAATGTTGCCTATAATGTCGTTTTAAGATCAACCTATCATTTGACTGATTACCACATCCTACCTTCAAGTGTAAATATAAATTCATCTTGTCTCATATTCAATATCTCCCAACCAGATTCGTTGGAAAATTGACGACATTGTCATCAAAAGTGTTCTCAAATTTTTATGCTAAGAATTCGTAGAGCTAACTAATCATATTTAACACCTGCGAGGGATGTGACCTATCTACACATTATATTCTCTATTTATCTCTGAGGTGCAACCATTTCTTAATTGAGCCGTTATAAACATACTTGATTGTTGGACTCGAAATGACATATGTTCTTGTATAATAGCTTGACAAGAATATCGCATGAGTTAGAATGGGGGAAGGTTAGGGAGGATATATCTAAGGATGAATAACTCCGTTAATTTTCGAGTTATACAATATAATACATTAAAACAACTGTTATTTTATAGACAAATTTGATTAAATAACACTCAAGTTAGGAGATTGTACAAATTAGGTACCCGGGCTTAAAAATTTATACAAGGTTCCGGTCATAAAGTATGCAATAAATCATACATAACATAAAGACTATAGTTATGGACATAGTGAGCATATTTTCACTGCCTACAGCTGTATAAACATATCAAGCACTAATTTTAACAGTTTGCAAATGTTATCAGTTCCAAGGACAAAGATGAATTTTAAATGTTCAACATTTATGAATATTCAAGAATTATTAACACAAATACATACATACTCACAAACACACACACACACACACACACACACACACACACACACACACACACACACATACACAAACATGTCGAGGCATTTTTACAAGAAAGGTTAGAACAAAAATAGACATTTAGTTAGAGAAGATATGTGCCACCTAATTGAAGCATTTTATATTCTAAAAATAAGAGCGTATGAAAATTAGGAGCATGAAATGTAAATATCGAAAATTACATTATTTTTTTGCAACCTTACAATTTGTTCCGAGCCATCCTCCAAATCGTACTAGGCTTTCTAATCCTGTACAAATGGGAAATAAACAATTGTTAATTATTATCACTAAATGTCGACATGTTTATCAATATTTTTTAAAAAAAATCATACCGAATTAGCATTACCTTTAACAATTTTTGCACGACGGGATGATTAATATAAGGAAGATTTATAACAAAATAAAAAAAAAAGAAACTATCATAATTCCTCAAGTCTAAAATTAGACATAATTTGTAAAAATAAAATCTAATAAAATCAATAATCAAATTGTATATAAATACATGCATTTATGAAATGATATTTAGTTAAATAACACACTTTTGGTAACTTTTAAACCATTATAAACTAAGTTTTGCTTGTTATAATTGTATTTAATTAATTATTTGTTGTTGTTCAAATGGCTAAAATAAAAAAAAAAACTTTTCTGATACCTAGGCCAAACCTGTAGCAATTAACGATAGTACAAAAAGCTCATTCATACCTTCAACGTAGGATTAAGCTGAAAATAACTAACTCTTTTATTCTATTATTATTTTAATTCTTAAAGCATTTCTTTTAATTAGTTAAATATATTTCAGGGTTTTTTTTCTCCGAGAACAGACTTCCTGATAGGCAGAAAGCAAAGGAAATGGAAACCTCCCTGGACGAGGAAGAGACGAACGTTCGCCGGACAACCCGAGTATATTAAAAAAACCGGCTGCCCTCGCTTTCATACAACCTATTCACGGTTGAAGACAGAAAAAAGGAGTACTTTCACAGGATACGTATATTTAATTCAATAATGGCATCCTGCTCTTTAAATGTGACCAGTTCCTTCCTTCGAAGAGGCAAATTAAAAGCTGGAAATACTCCTACACCAGCTGATTCATTAGAGGGCTACATTTTGCAGATCAGCTGTAATTTGAGTTTAAAACACAGGTTCTAATGAGAAACCGGGGGATCGGGTTAGCCACTTGAGTTAAGGCGTTGGTCTTAATGTACCTAGGAAATCAACAGTCGTGGCGTTCGATTCCCACCCGGGGAAAATGAATTTATCTGGTTTCTGGTATCCTTTCTCTAGATAGGTTTTTCACTCTGACGACGGCAATGTAAATTGCTGAAAGCCCAAAGCACTTACAAACATATTTTGAGGAGCAACAGAATTGTGTTCTTGATAAACCTAATAGGAATTAATTTATTGAAAAACACAGTAAATGAAATCTTTAGTCTCACCAATGTTAGATAAGGGCGGTAACTTGTAGATAACCCGTGGCAAATAGCCTTAGTAGAATAAAGTTGATTTTAATAAAATTTTAAAAAAATCTGCTAATGAGATCAGATTATAGTGAGCTCTTATAGATTAATCTGTGTTGATTACTGTTTTTGACGGAAATTTTATAAAAAAAAAACTTTAAACTACTGCAATAGTATACGTAGTTGAATTTCGCTTAGGTATTCTTCCTTATACAAGTTTTCCGCCTAATTCTCAAATTGATATATTAAAAAGCATTTGGACTGGGAGAATCAGTTCAAATATTCGTGTACATTTTACATTTTTTGAGATGATTCTGGATGCACTTAATTCTCTATATTTCTCTGTTGCAGTTCCTCGAATTTGTCAGTAATATTAGGTCAGAATCCGATGTACTACGAAAACAAGACCAAGATTAAGTCAGAATGCACTGAATGTAAAAGGATCGTTGCAGTATGACCCTCCAAAATTGGCGGACACTATTTTTTTAAAGATTGGATCACTAAGTTTAAAAAGAGCGAAAAATATAAACATAATATGTCTTATTAATGCTTTCTTTTTGATTTCATAACGAGTCAATAAAACAATGAAGGAGAAGAAAAAATGTTTATTTGGTCCGTTAAGTTCTTCTCACAAATGGTTAAGGTCAATTAATTAAGATAATAAATACTTAAAAATAACAATGATAGATAATATAGTGTGCATCTAAAGATCTAAAGATTGCCAACTAGGTTTTGATGTGTCCTTGGTTTTAATATATACTCCATGGGACATCCCAGATTATAGAAGATTGCTACTTCTGAGAACGCCAGACTGGTTTGGTCTCGCCTGATAAGGTGATCTGTGAAGATAATAAGCGGAGCTACGTCAAGTTCTCTATGGATAAGACAGTTCCTCATATACCGAGGTGCGTTAAGTACAATCCAAAGGATCTTCTTTCGAAATGTTTCTTTTCTTATTAGGAATGTTGGTGAGGAAATGGGGTAGTAGGGATTTGAGTCTGGCCTCATGATAGTTAGAAGGTAATTACATCCTTTATTCTTTCACATAAAGTAGAACTAGGAGAGAAAGAGTTAAAAAGTCCGTCACTCAGAGGCAAGGTTAACTAAGTAGATTTCACGCATGCGCCAGGTATTTTCGTTTATCTCAAAACGTAAAAGCTCAATGATACCAATATTTGGTATTTAGGCTCTAAATAAAGTGCTGCATAAAAGAACAGCTTATTATTGATATAACATGAATAGGAGTGGGGGTTTATTCATGGTAAACAACTAAAATATGGAAATATCACGCTCAATATTCAATTTAAAGAAAACATGTATATAACAACATCACATTTGCAATAAGATTGATTCTATACAATTGTTCAATTAGACGAATAACAACGGAGAAATTTCGAAATTCTCCCCCGCCCCCCGTAACTGGTCCGATTTTAGCCATTATTAGAACTTGATCTTCATTTTTACATTAAACGATTAAGTATCGCGTTTGGTAACCATCAGACAAAAATTGCGACCGCTCGTGCGTTAACAGACAATATATACACAAAAAACATATTTGAACGGACCTCATTTTCGTCATCTGCTGGGTAGTATCAATGGGCATTTGGGGAGGTTTTTCGAAAATCGTGTCATGATTACGACCTTAATAGCCCTTAGGGGAAATCTGGAAAATGCATTACAATTATTTAGAGATTAAATTTTATTAATATTGTAATAAATTCTAATGACATTCGACGCCGATCATGAAGGGATATTCATAGTGAAAATAGTTTGTATCGTACAAATTCATTGTACATAGTTCAACTAATAAATAATGAAAAATTCGTACATATTTGCATGGACGTTGAAAGAATTCAATAAGTCAACTGAACCAACTAACGAGTAGAATTCCAATAGAGCTGGAATAACAGTCCTTGAAAATAACTCAGTTTTCAAGGATAAATACCGCCAATTGGCAAATATATCTGTCATCACAGTGCCTACCGGATACACGCATCCGGTATTTTATCTCTCATGTTAATACAGTTGAATCAAAATTTTATAATCATTTAATCAAGTGAATCTTAAAATTTTGTTTTCTTAAGGCGGTACGATGACAAATCAATAAATACATATTGATGTACTCACAAATAGTAACAATAAGCAAATCAAAAAAAAATTGTATTCCTGAAAGTAGGTTAGTAATTTTTCTACCGGCTAATAACAGCAAGCTCAAAAAACGTCTGACTCGCAAGCGCTACTTAGAACACCATGTACAAAGAAAACGCAATCTCTCATTCTGTTCTCTATTTCTAACTTAGAAGAAAAATTAATTCATACTTAATTTGAAATTGAGATAGTAGTATAAAAATACAAACAATTAAAGTAATAAGCTAACTGAAAGCTGAAAATGAAACAATACTAATAAATCTGTTAATAATGTAGTTAAAGAAAAATGAATAGGACAAAACATGTTAATTTGTCAACCTTATGTGGTTTCATAGACTTTTAGAGTCCTTGTTAAAGATATGATATTGTTGATAAATAACCATTGGGCTTAAGGCTGTGTATTATATGAATTTTTTTATTTTCTTGTGGAGAATTAAGACCCTACTGACTAGGAAGAATAATTTTAAAGCATTGTTAATGCTCAGGAAGGCGAAACGTCTGCTATTGGGAAAAAGATAACAAAGATAGCTGAGTTTGATACCTTAAGATCCTCTTTTTTCCTGAAATAATAATAAAAAAAAAATAGCTGATTAAAAATCGTACGTTGTATTTAGAAATCGATGAAATATTAGAGGCGAAAATCGTTTGAAATGTTTCCATAAATTTATCCAATGGCCTTCCATTTTCTGTTTATATAATCACGTCGTTTGACCACAATAAAAGAAAAGTTCACAACAATGACTTTTGATCATTAATGATTACAGATGGATAAAGAAGAAACGCACCATCCCCCAATAAATAAATAATAAAATAAAATATATCACATTAGAGAATGTTTTTTGTGCTACTCAACAATTACGTCTACCTTATATATCGCCTAGATCTCGTGCCTACAATTGTCCTTAATTTACTGTTTGTATTTGAGTCGGAGGCTAGTAATAAACTGTGAATAAAGTATAATACACCTTACAAGAAAATATAATAAACCATTAAAAAGTTAATGAATTTAATATTGCGTGGACGTTACATGGAATTTATTAATTATTTTTTTTACAATTCTGAGAATTACTGACGTTCTTTTCCTAATCACAGGCAAAGTTGAAATTATATAAAGAATTAATTTATGTGCTAATGCTGGACAATAGATATGGGAACCAATACAATGAGATGTCACAAAAAATATCTAGCGGTTTTCTTGCGGAACCTCCAGATATTTTGCTGAAATCTGCATAACCGCCTCCCGTAACAGGATTTAATTGTTCAGCATTTATGTAATGCAATAGTACCAGTTTTGTCTACTTTCTATCGACATATTTTTTTTTCTTTTTCACGGATACCTTATAATTTCTTATATAATATCAAAACAAAAATAGAAATTACTGTAAAATTGCCATGAATCAAACCCAATATCATTCATATTTGACTTTATTTTATTTGTTATTGAGATATTGAGTAACGCATAGCATTTTTAAAAAATGGATTCCTATTAGTTCTCAATTATTTTATAAAACATTAGTATCCTGTCAACTAATTAACACTTTAAAACCCAAACAATACATCTCATCAGTAGTAATTAATAGTGATAGTTGATTTTAATTAAAAATTAATATTAGATTAACTTCTGAAAAAAATTCTTAATTATTCAATTATCTTGTTGTTTAAAAGCTTTTATTACTTCATTAAAGCCCAAATTATATTACCACCTGCAAATTATTGATTTTTACTAATACTATTCACTATAATAAACTGCGTTTATAGTTCATATTAATCCTCTATAATATTAATCTCTTCACATTAGTAAGAGCAATATTTAATTTTGCTTATTATTGGTATTAAATAGTTATTATTTATTTATATACCATCATTAAATATAAATTTGTCTGCTGGTGTTAGATATAACATTTTTTAAGAAGGCGATAGTATTTAACATACTTAATATTTCTAAGCCCTAAATTAATTAATTCGTTAAACGAAGGAGTTTTCCCCATCATTCATATTTATTATCTTCAAAGCTCGAAATTACTTTTCAGATATAAGTTACATGTGAGTTTCGGTAGCCACTATATAACTCACGAGAAATAATTGAGGCAGGTGGTGAATAATCCAAGTAGATTTTTCATTTTCTAAATTCCAAAAATACGTGAAATTTAAGCAGAACATAACACATTTCACAACGTACTAGATCGCTCTGAAATTATTATGAGTAGGAAACGGGAGGGGCTGAAAACAAGAAAATAAGGAAACTGTACAGGAAGTAAGTTATACGCTTCCTTTTAATGAAGGAGAGTATAGTTGGGTATCGCCTATTTAAGAAGCATACAATCAATCAAAAGATAAGTAAATGTTTAGCAGATTTCTTCAAATGTCCATCAATTCTACCTAGTAGATGACGAAAATAAGATCCGTTCAAAATGTTATTTAATATACAATATATATATATATATATATATATATATATATATATATATATATATATATATACCTCTATATTTGTCTGTTACGGTTTATCGGTCGCAATTTTGGTTTAGTCATTACCAAACACGATATTCAATTAATTTATGTAAAAAGAAAGATCCAGTTAGTTAATGGCTGAAATCCGACCAATGGGAGGGGAGGTTTAGAGGGGAGGAATTTCGAAAATTCTTAATATCTCCGTTATTATGCATAGGATCGAAAATTTGTATAGAACCAATATTATTGCAAATGTAATGGTCTATAAATGTTGTTACGTACGTACTTTTACTACCTTCATTATTAACCGCGATATTTGCATTTTACTGAATACCTACTCAAGTCATATTAACAATAAGCTGTTATATTATGAAGCATATTATTTGTAAATATTGCCCCCATTGAACTTTTCCTTTTTGAGGTAAATGCGTGGCGCACTTCAGAAATATGCTTAGTTTACACAGCCGGACGTTTTTGATTAAAGTTTCTTTAGAGCAAAATTATTACACTGGAGAGCCCAGTGGCACATCACGGAACGTCGTAAATCTAAGTGCTCACAAATTAAATCTATAATTTAAATGAATTCTAAGATGTAACTCGACTAACTAAATTGACTATGTAATAGTCTTTAAACTCATTATGTAATCAAAGAGATAGTACCAGTGGCATGAGAAAAAAAGTTTTAAATTATGAGTATAATTTACTCAAATAAAAATCAGCTTAAAACTTGGTGACGCTTTTAAAACCAAATCTAATTTAATGGAGACAAAATGAACGAAATCGTAAATCTTACAATTTCAGTTGCATAAATGTACCCACGACTCGTAAAAGGTTAGTAAATGAAGAAAATTACGAAATTAGCGAAAAATAAATTAAATTGAGAAAAAGGAAAGTGAGGAATGGCTAAAGAGAGCCGGGCCAAGAGCGGATACAGGTTCCAACCTGCGTTTATTATAATTTACTTTATTTAATGGCGAGGCTTAGAGTAAGCATCTATAATGGAGAGAAAGCAGTTAAGTTTCACAAATGATTAGAAAACGCATCCAGTGACAACTCGCCGTTTTCATTTCAATTTAAGGAGCCGCCAAACAACGGCAGCATTTCCCTTCCTAACCCCGGGAGGTCATGGCGTGTCGACCAAGCAACTTGCAGACATTTTTCTTATTTCCATTACACTATCATTTAATAAATTATTAAATGCTGTGTAAACTTAACCGATTTCAACAAATGCTCGTAAAAATCCGATGTGAAGAAGAAGAGGGTTACTAGTTTTAAAATGGTCAAAAATCGAGTATAATTAGATCAAATAAACATTTTCTAGTTAAGAATGTAAAATCTGGTGTATTCACTCAACGTATTTTCCAAGTATTACACAGTAAAGGTCCGTTGAAAACAATATTTGGTATTTATGCTCTGAGTATATTTAGGATATTTAGGTTTATTTTTAATGTGTAATGACTAAAACTGAAGATTTACTCTGAGCTGAAAACGAAAAAGATCAAATATCGGCAAATCAAATATTTGAGTTTTCAACTAGCAATAATAGCACCTCAGTAGACCTTTATTGGTTACGATAATGCCTCGGCGCAAGTTAGAGAGACGAGTTCGATTCCTGCCTGGGCAATATGATTTTTTTTAGTGACAGAATTCATTAAATAAAATCTTTAGTCATACCCGGGCTAGAAAAGGGTAGTAACCTATAGATAACCCGTCCCAATTAGCCTTAGTTGCAAAAAGTGGACGTTAATAAATAATAATATTAGAGATAGAGAAAAAGTGTATAAAATAGCATTTATAAACAATTAAATGTGCAACAAAATTGTTTATATAAAATGCGTCAACCAGACTCATAATAAAGGAGGCATTTTGAATTTTCGATTTTCCTCCCCTCTAAACCTCTGCGCTGTTTATCCATAAATGATCTCGGTCTTCAGTACTACAGAAAACACTCATAAGTTGAGTTTGGTAACGATCAAACCCAAATTACAACTGCTGGAGCGGTATCTTTTTCACTTTTTTATGCTTCGAAAATCGCGCCATGGGTACAACCAGTTGGGTGAGAGAGTAATGTGACTGGTTTGATCAGCTGCTAACAACTGGTGCTATTTAACAATTAATGTTTTTAACGGCCACTTTGTGCTCGTAAGGCTAATAGGGACGGATTATATGCAGGTTACCACTCTTTTCTAGCCAGAGTGTTATTTGATGCCATTGTCAGTTAAGATTTTACGTTCTTTACTCGATAATGTTTATTTGATATACACCATAATCGATATTTAACCGTTTCATTTAAGCCTACAATTCACAGTCTTTAATTACTGAAATTGGACCAGGAACAGGGTGGGGGGGGGGTAGTGGGAGAGCATTCAAAAAATCAAAATATCTCCGTTATGACTCCAAGTATATCCGATTTTTCTAAACTATTGATCCTCTACAATTGCTATCCTATAAATATTACTTTCTTGTTTTCAGCCTTCAGTAAACCCCCCGTTCTCTGCTAGAATTTTTACTAAGAAATTGGTAACTTATGGGGAAAAGAAATAAGTAGCCTGACATATCGACACATAAGAAATCTGCTTAGTTTTCGCAGACCTTTTTTATCAATGATCTGATAGTGAATGTAGTAGGAGTGGCTTGCTACCAGCTGTCGGAGTAAACACGACACGGGGTGACCTTGTACACCTCTCCCTCTGTTGTGATTACATTCACTAACTATTGTTTGATATATATATATACACGGACAATCCTTCCACGAAATAATCATTCAGGGCCGAGAATACCCTAATCGTTTCTATACTCCTGCCTTAATAGTTTATTGACTATTACTCAAATTTTATTTATTTATTTTTTAGCAAATAGCTCAAGGGAAATCAGCTACTGCGGGTTTAGTCATGAGTCAATTTTCGAAAAATGTATTGGAATCTCCAGCGACCATACATAGGAGATGGCGTAAATGACATCCATTCAAAAATATACTTATATATTTTTTTGTTTACGCATTGGCAGTAACAATTTGTATGACCGTAACCAAACTCAACGTTTAATTTTTTTTTGTAAAACTACAGATCAAGTTTGTTAAAGTCCTACTCATGTTATTAGCAGATTTCCCTTAAGGGAAATCAGCTATTGAGGTTGTACTCATGACGGAATTTTCGACATTTTTCTTCAAATGTCCATCGATCCTACCTAGTAGATGACGAAAATGAGGTCCGTTCAAAACTGTATATATATATCTTATATATATATATATATATATATATATATATATATATATATATATATATATATATATATATATATTATATATATATAATATATATATTATATATATATATATATTATATTTGTCTGTTACCGCTCTAGCGGTCGCAATTTTTGTTTAATCCTTACCAAACTTCATATTTAAGCGTTTTATGCAAAAAGAAAGATCAAGTTCGTTAACGGCTGAAATCGGACCAGGGGGAGGGGGAGTTTATAGGGGAAGAATTTTGAAAATTCGTATTATCTCCGTTAATATAAGTCCTATCCAAAAAATGTATAGAATAAATCTTATTGAAAATAAAATTTACTATAAATATTATTATTCTCATTTATATTCTATCTTGAATATTATCAGAGATATTGCATTTTTGAGTTTTCACCAAACCGCCACTTCTACACATGTTACGTAAACAATACTCTGATACATAATAAATCACATTATTGGAAGTTTAGATACCAAAAATTGTATTCAAGAGACCTTTATTATACGAGATACATGCAAATATCCACTGGTGACTCCCCCACCCCCATCTTTAAGTTTTGGACTACTAAACTTTTATTGATTGAGATAACAATTATTCTGACTCATTATTAATTACAGTACTAGATATAGCAAATAGTTCTCAATGTGTTATATTCTGATATATTTCAGTAATTGTTTTTCTTTCCGGTGTGAGGCGGGACCCGTTTGTTTACATTTCTAACCTAACGCTTCCTGTCGGCAGGCTATTGAAATTGGATGAAACATTTCTTATTTCCGTTTGTATTTATTCACGGTGTTGTGTTCGCAGTATGTATATTTATCTATTACTAAACTTCACGAGGGAAATCTGCTTAGTTTACGCAGCCCCTGCGTGACGGACTTTTTTCACTAAATGTGTCTTATTGACCTGTTATTTGGATTCCTTTTACACAGGCTTCTTATAAGGGGATACATATATAACAGATTGTGAGTTGAGATCATCAGCAAGTCACAAACCAGTTAGCGGGAAATCTGCTTTGTTTTTGGAGCCCCTGCGTGTTACACTTTTTGGAATTAGTTTTGTAACGTCCAAGACGGTAGAGGACAAAGTTCCATCGTTATAATCTATAAACACTCCTAACACCAACTGATGTTTATTGCTTCCCTGGGGAAATAAGCCATTCACATAAGTCCTTAACCTTTTACATGCCGCTCTGTGATTCCAGTAAAAATTTTATTTTTTTTCTCCAATATTGGTCTCAACATGTTTCAGTTTAAATAGTTAATACAAAAAATCTAAAAAAAAAATTTTTTTGGTGGTTTTCCAACGTGTTCCAGAAGTGGAACATTGGCAGGTTCAGGTTATGCAAAGAAAAACAACAAACTTTTTCTTAATACTTTCATTAGAATGTTCGATACAATAAGAATAATGTTGTTTTTATTAATATTAAAAAAAGTAAAAATTGTTATTATATTGTAATAAAACATTGAAACTGTTTGTAAAATAATAAAAAAATGCGTATGAACAATAAGAATACGGATTATTATGAGTAGTAGAAGAAGAAGGTTGGTCGAAGGAAGAAACAGGCTTGTCTTGGGAGGAAGAAGGTCGATCGTCTGAAGTATAATTTTTATCAGTACTATTTTTTTTTATAAATAAAGCTACTTGCCCACAAACATCCTCGGGAATGACTTGCTCCAAACAATTTTCGTCGATGTCTTCTTTATCTGTTAGGCGTTCGTTTTCGTCAGGAGGAAGCTGGCAAATATCTATTTCTTCATCTGAACTGTTTCCCGATTCAGGATCACTCAACGATTTTAGGTAGTCCAAATATTCCACTGCTTCTTCCACGGTACGAAATATTTTTTCCATTTTTAGTTATAGATAATTTAAAAAAAATCCACGAATAAAATACTTAAACTATAATAAAATAAGAGAAAGAAACGCGATGCGGTTACGACAAGAACACAGTAATAACTGAGATAACTACACCAAAGGATGTTTGGCGTAGTATTTCCAATAATATGTGTTCTAAGAAACTAAAAAAAAAATACGCAGATTTTCTCTATCGCTAAGGAGTTATAACAAAAATTGAAGATCTTAGAAAAGCAATTAGTAGTTCCATGAATTTTCGTGTTCAGTTTTGTACGAAGAAAACAACGTAGGAAACAATGAATAGAACGATCATTTCTATAGCGTGAAGCTGCCATTGTTCCATATGTGGAACATTAAATTTATAATAAGTAAAACTGATTTTTACCATTTTTTTATTTACATTTTCTACAATGCATTATATTCAGTAATATATCACAATTAATTAAATCGGTATTAAAATTAAATTTTATTGCTACAGAATTAAAACGAAAAAAAATAATCAAGACGCCTCTTGACATTGAAAAATCATAAACTTTAACTTTTTTTTACCGAACTAAAAGTGATGAAATCTTTATTGAAAAAATTTTAAAAAAATATTTCAATCTTTGTTTTGATGGGAAAAAATTGTTTTTGCAAAAAAAAATAATAATTAAGTTGGTCGAAAAAATTGTTTAAAATATGTTCCACTTCTGGAACAATGGCGTGTAAAAGGTTAATTAAGATCTATCACAAAGGCCAAGATTACTTATCATTTTAATCCCTCCATCTGAAAAGAATCACTTTTAATTAAAATTTCCAAATATATTATTATACATTTCATGGAGGAAGTTAATTGTCATTAATTATGACTAGAAATATGATTTCTTGAGCTTATCTTTCTCAGTACAAATTGGAACTCCTACTTTTTAATCCACATTATTTTTCTACGGAAAATTTCATGAAGAACAGACCTCTTACTTGAAATTTTACGTAAAGGAAAACATGCTTAATAATTACACAAACACTACTTACACCTTTCCGGAACTCAATTTTCAAATATTCCTCATATTTTAATTTAATAATTACCTTTGGTCTATTATAAATTGATGATTATTATTATTTCTAGGAAATCAATGTCCCCTTAAAAGGTGGTTTATAGTCCACGAAACAGGTTGACTAAATCTTCAATAACGTTTTAGTAGAAAAAAAGGAGTTTTTGTTGGTGACCTTTGCAACTAATGTATAAAAAAAATAAATCTAGGTTTTTAGTACTAATTAAATCACTGCAAAAATCCTAAACTCTGATTTTTAAGTTTTCCATGCATTCAGACAATTATTTGTTAGAGGTTGAATATTAAATAGAAGATGGTTGTTCCCTTATTGATTTTCGAAAATAAAATAAGGAAAATTAGTTCTATAAAAATATAATTGGAATTAGTTCTCTACTCCAAAAGATGAAAATTAAGGGGAGTGGGAGGCATCTCGTGGGGTACCCTGTATGTATGGATGTGTATATAATTTGATTGTCACCAGTGATCATTCCACGAAATATTGGCTCAGGGTCAAGAATTGACAAGCCATTTCTAATTTCCGTTTTCGATAGTTTAATAACTATTATTGACACTATAACTAATTTTTTTTAATAGTTTACACTAGACTAGTCGATGAAGGACACAGATTGACCGTGATGAACAAGAAATATGCCACCTCCACAAAAGTCTACTGCCCTTGGATGCCCACGACCACGAGATAAATTTTACATTATATGAATTTAATATAACTTTTATATTTAATAAAATAATTTAATATAACTTTAATATAACTATTTAACTTCATAGTCTTCAAAATTAAATTTGTTTTGCCCTTTCAGTACCTTCAGCTATTCTACGTCACTTAGACACTTGTGACAAAACAGAGTTATCAGACGTAAATGTCAAGACAATAAATGTTACCCATAAATATATTTATTTTAAAAATTTTGCTCAACTAATTGCTTTAAGCTCAATGACCTGCAGCCGCAGTTAATTCTTTAATTATGAGTTTTCATCTTCTGTTGATATTAGTATGATTCTTCTTATTTCGCTTTTTGTACACTTTTCCGTGTATGTCACAAAGATTGTAATAATACTGCACCAATGCAGTGTGGATATTTTTTTTTTAATTTCATTAAATGCACAGATAAACATTAAAAATTAAGTGATAAGATCCGGAATTCGGACACATTTTGAAAATGTTGAAAAGTATGAGGTCTAGACAGCCAAAATGTGAATGCACTTGTCTTTTTTTGAAAGTGGGGCACTTTTCAATTAATTTATTTTAAATGAATCACTAAATCATTTTTAAAAAAAACTTTTTTTTTAATGTCTTTTTTATATAAAAATACTACGTGTTGAATCTAATATTTTTTTAGTCAAACAATTATTAAAATTTGCCTTAAAAAGATAAGTATAAGATTCCGAAATAGGAGTTATTAATCAATAATGTTGAAGAAAAATTAATATAAAAAAAATCCACAAACGTTAACTATTTCAAGGGTACTGAGGAAACCTGTTTGTTGGTAAGGCCTTGAAATTAATAACATATTTCTGAGTTACCCGTATTATGGCAATGAGGAATGTCACTTAACAGATTGTATTTTGTATTGGTGGACTTCGATCATATTATCTAATAATGCATACGCTTTTTTTAAAGTTTATAAAATCAAAATTGGAAATTGCATTATTAGAGGATAATACGTGCGATCATATTTGAATAAATCTTGGAACATTTAACAGAAAACTTGAAAGCCAACATGAACCGAGGAAAAAACTGAGATAATCATCTCTCGAAAGTAATCATTTTAAATATTTACCAATCTCATCGTTTCAATGTTTTATTTTTGCTGTTTCATTCGTCATGAAAAGCCACTTATAGATAAATAATAATAGTTTGAAACAATTTTTCTCTATATAATAGCTACTGTTTCAGTAAAATACTTGGCTCTTACAGAACTAAAGTTATGTTAGAATATCCACTCCTAAACCTTGACCACATTTTGTGAATTAGCAGGAGAGTATTTTGTGATTTGGGGTTGAAGTGAGGAATTTGAGTCAAAACGTTAATATTAATACGTTACATTAAGTAAATTTAAGATTTCCGGCTGGTCAGTAGGAACTCCTTTTGTAATAAACGAATTAAATAAACTCCTTAGTCCTAGCAGAAGATAAATACACAAATTCGACGTTAAATCGGGTTTAAAAATAACATTTTTTTAGGTTGACCAAAATATAGTTTTATTTTATTTACTAAGCTATTATTATTATTTATTAACGTCCACTTTCTGCAACTAAGGCTAATTGGGACGGGTTATCTACAGGTTACCACCCTTTTCTAGCCAGGGTGGAACTTGGATGTTATTTAATGACTTCAGTCACTAAATAATTTCGTTTGCCATTATGAATATTTTTATAGTACCAATGAAATGTTCACTTTTTGCCACAAGTTAATTCAATCATTTTTGGGTTATGTGTTGCTAAACAACCATTTTGACATAACTTAGTTTGAGTTCGAAATTCACTTAATATATCTGGTTAGCTTCTGAACATATTTATTATGAATATTAATAAATAATCTGAGTTGGAAATTAATAAACTTACACAATTGAGCTGACATGAGAGTGTACTTCTACAGATGTTAGTTACTTCTATCTACTATTTACATACTTTGCTTCTATTTCCTACTTCTATCTAATATATATATATATATATATATATATATATATATATATATATATATATATATATATATATATACTAGCTCAGATACCCGGCTACGCCCGGGAATTCATTTGAGGCTGAATGGTGATGGTATTTTTTAGCAGGCTTTACATTGCACAATATTTTGACATTTAGCCGTCCCAGTGTTTAGGATTGATACCCGTCTTTCCCGTGGATTTGCTAATAATAGAATTATTTGTTCGATAAGGCTTCACAGTCTTCGATATTTTTATATTTCCCGTCTCTTATACATGTAAATATGGTTAATTTTTATTTCAGGCCTCCCTTATAACCCCCCCTCCCGTTCGAACCTAAAAATTTTAATATGACTTATAATCATGGAAGAATTAATGCTAATTGACATACCGAGTTTTGTTAAGTTCGTTTCAGCCGTTAGTGCCCGCTAAAGTTTTAACGTATAACTCATTTATACTTAGGTATACGACAAAAGTGTATATAACAAAAATTACTCCAAATAACAAAATAAACAACTTTTGTTATGTTTATATTTGCGGAAAAACCAATAGGAAACGAAATATCACTATTTTTAATTTCAGGCTTCCCTTATAACCCCCACTCCTGCCCGTCCATAGAAATGTTGGTATGGCTTATTATAATGAAGGCCTCACTGCTAATACACATACCGAGTTTTATTTAGTTCGGTTTAGTCTTTTTTGGCAAATAATATTGTTGACTCCCGCTATAATTTTTAGCGTATAACGCATTTAAACATCGGTATACGACAAAAGTGTATATAACAAAAGTTACTCTAAATAACAAAATAAACAACTTTTGTTATGTGCATATTTGCCGAAAAACCAATAGAAAACGAAATATCGCTATTTTTAATTTCAGGCTTCCCTTATAACCCCCACTCCTGTTCGTCTCAGAGAAAATTAATATAGCCTAAAGTCTAAGTTGGGTTAGTAGTAATATACATACCAAGTTTCATAAAATTCGGTTCAGCCGTTTGTGCGTGAAAAGGTAACAAACAAACAAACAAACAAACAAACAAACAAACATACACGAAAGAAACAAAATGCAGATATGGTGTCTATGACATGTGAAACGAAAAGTTATCGTGAAATTTCGCGAAAAAAATCAATGTACAGACAGAGGTTACAATTTTATATATATATATATATATATATATATATATATATATATATATATATATATATATATACTAGCTAAGGTACCCGGCGATGCCCGGGAAATCATTGTTGACTTACTAATGATGGTATTTTGATAGCAAGACTTCAATGTGTACAATTACACTTCCATCCAAGACGTAATGGTTTTCAGAAATAGCCAACCCTGAAGGGTAACTTCAGGGGATTGATATAATAGAAATTTTAGTTTTGAAGAATAAATGAAAATATGTTCCTAATCTATCCCTTTACACTTTTTGACTCACTTTTTTTCAATACTCGTAATTCAAACCATAATCATGGGTAGCATTTATTACAATTAAATATCATCTATAATGAACATATTTCCTTTCAAAAGCCAATCCGAGCTCATATAATATAAGGCAAAGTTTTTGCACGTAAGATTATATTTGTAATAGCGAATCACACTGGAAACTACTTTCAGTAATGCCAGACGGGAAATTAGTAAACTCAATTATCTAGTAAGGCTCCATTCATCTTCCGCTCCCGCATGAGACTTCTCAAAATTCTTCTACTTAAATTATTGATTCAAAACATTATTTTAATAATTTATCTACTGGATGGACTGAAATAATAGAGGTACTCTGAAAATATCATATCATATACGCATATTGTTTTTTGTCATAATGACATTACCATTAACGTTTAATTATTATGATAGCACATATTTGTTTCAATAACATCAAGGTACATTATACAAACTAAATAATGGAAATGCTCTTATAGTTTATATTTCTATTGGAAATAAATAACAAAGCTATTTTCTGGGAAAAATAAATAAATGAGGAGGGGGTGACGAAGATTTATACCTCACTAATCCGAATCATACTTTGAACTATCATATAAGACGAAAACATAACATCATTTGTCATAGTATTCATTTATTAAAACCCGTTAAATGAGTACTAATATAATTATTGACTCCCGTTTAGCGTATATCCCGTGTTTACTTCATTCACACTCCGAGTTTTGCTAAGTTCGGTTCAATCGTTAGTGCCCAACAAAATTGTTGGCTTTAGATTTTAGTGTATATCTCGTTTATACTTTTCTACACGACAAAAGTGAATAAAACAAAAGTTATTTTAAATAGAAAAATAAACTACTTTTGTTATGTTCATATTTGCCGAAAAAGCAATAGGAAACGAAATATCGCTATTTTTAAATTCAGGCTTCCCTTATAACCCCCACTCCTGCCCGTCCCTAGAAATGTTAGTATGGCTTATTATAATGAAAGCGTTAGTACTAATTCACATACAGAGTTTGGTTTAATTCGGTTTAGTCTGTAGTGCTAAATAAAATTGTGGACTCCCGCTTTAGTTTACAGCGTATAACTCATTTATGCTTCCGTATACGGCAAAAGTGCATATAACAAAAGTTACTCTAAATAACAAAATAAACAACTTTTGTTATGTGCATATTTGCTGAAAAAGCAATAGCAAACGAAATATCGCTATTTTTAATTTCAGGCCTCCCTTATAACCCCCACTCCTGCCCGTCCCTAGAAATGTTAGTATGGCTTATTATAATGAAGACGTTAGTACTAATTCACATACCGAGTTTGGTTTAATTCGGTTTAGTCTTTAGTGCCAAATAAAATTGTGGACTCCCGCTTTAGTTTATAGCGTATAACTCATTTATGCTTCCGTATACGTCAAAAGTGCATATAACAAAAGTTACTCTAAATAACAAAATAAACAACTTTTGTTATGTGCATATTTACCGAAAAACCAATAGAAAACGAAATATCTCTATTTTTAATTGCAGGCCTCCCTTATAACCTCCTGTTTGTTTCAGAGATTATTAATATAGCCTAAAGTCTAAGTTGGGTTAGTAGTAATATACATACCAAGTTTCATAAAATTCGGTTCAGCCGTTTATGCGTGAAAAGGTAACAAACAAACAAACAAACAAACAAACAAACATACACGAAAGAAACAAAATGCAGATATGGTGTCTATGACATGTGAAACGAAAAGTTATCGTGAAATTTCGCGAAAAAAATCAATGTACAGACAGAGGTTACAATTTTATATATATATAGATATATATATATATAGATATATATATATATATATATAGTAAGTACAGTATTCGCCTCTATTACGTACTTCTACCAACTACATACAGTCTCTGCCTCTGTACTTACTTCTATTTATTACATTCCATTTATTACTTCTAAGCCTGGGTCAGCTCATCTTTTTCTCGCCCCATTGGATGTGTTTTTGGACATCCTGCCTTGCTCTATTCTTTCTATATGTTCCCTTTCACCAAATAATATCCTTAATAGCACAGGGGAAAGTCAATTCGTTTTTTTTTCTGTACCTTTACCTTGGAGCTCCACATATTTTTCTCAGTGCTCTTCAGTTTTCCTTTACAAAAGTCCACACTGCACTGTCATACAACTGTTGGTAATATACAGGTATGCTCTCCAAAGAGGGGCTCCTTAAGCTTTAACCTCCGCACAGTGGAAATCCTTTGGGAACAAGTTCGTAACCTGAGACCGAATGTCTCATCAAACAGAATAGTTATCCATGGACGGTGCTCACTTCTCATTACTTCGTGCAATTCCGTATCCAGTGCAAGCCATTGGTCCGGATCATCATCAGAGTTGGGTAATGATAATTGCAAACTGACAAGAGTGGTAATGTCTGCCAATTGTCCAAAACTCCCTAAATTACTGAGGTAACCTAACCCAGAGGAAATGCTGACCAAATAGTAGAGTTGTTATAAAGTACCCAATATCATAGAGGTTTATAACTAGTCAATTAATTGGGTCAATAAATGAGTTGTTCTCAAAAAACGATTTTGTAAATATCTTATTCCAGTTAAAAAAAAATCAATACATATGTTTTGTAAAGACACCGTATTTTCGTTATTAATATACATACTTAAGGCTTAAAGTTACAGATAACTATTCTGAATCTTCGCACTTAATATTGAAGACTTCGAACTCCGAACAGGGCTTTCTTTCCACACGAAAGAAAACGTTGTTGTAATTCTTTTAATCGCCCACGTTCTGCTTGGAGCTTAGTAAACACGATATTCATGCATCTAAATGCTAAGCCATAAGCTGTAAAGGAGAGGGATAAGGAAAGACTAATTAATTTCCTGTTGCCACCTGTACAATAGTAACCAACAATAAAGGCACCAAGTAACATTGAAAGGAACTCCAATGAAAGTTGGATGTGTAGTGAAGAAATCCCAGAGGTGAGGAGAAAACATGATGATATAATTTTTGGTTGGATTTCCATTGTGATCCAAAGGATCAGAACCTACATCCATCCTGAATTCAGGAATTGAAAAGGAAAGCAAGAAGAAGACTCAATGTTAGAAGCTGACACTTTTAAAAATCTTATGACACAATATATTTCATACTGACAAAAACTGTTATCTAATATTAAAGTAAGAAACTAAGAAGTTATCACCATCGACTTAAACTAAGAGTATAGTTAGTTAGCTGTAATAATCATGACTAGTTGTAGTATTAATTATCAATCCGATTAAACCTAACAACGAAAAACATATAAAAACTAATTGAAAATAACATTACAAGAAGTATTTCGTGTAGGCGTTATATAGGAATTCCTAAGTCAAAAGACGCATATATTGTAGAAGGCTGACTACACGTATTTGATAACCTAATGAAGTAAAAAAAAAAGTCCGTCACGCAGGGGCTGCGTAAACTAAGCAGATTTCCCACGTGAAGTTTTACAATAGAGAAATCTGCCTAATAACAGCTGTAGTAGGAAGGGATCTCTAAACCTATTCACGAGGGACGAATAGTTCTGGAAACGGCCACCAGAGCTCTCGGCGGAAAGTCCGGAACATGGCCTGGTCCTGCCGACCACACACACAATACAAATGCAAATATCTCGGTTAATACTCAAGATACAGAATAAATGTATAGAGCAATATTTATAGTAAATTTAATTTTCAATAAGATTGATTCTATACAATTTTTCGATCCGACGCATAATAACGGAGATATTTTGAATTTTCAAAAATCCCCCCTCTAACCCCCCCCCCTCCCACTGGTCTGATTTCAGCCATTAACGAACTTGATCTTCCTTTTTACATAAAACAATTAAATTCCGAGTTTGGTAACGATCAAACAAAAATTACGACAGCTAGAGCGTTAACAGACAAATATATATATATATATATATATATATATATATATATATATATATATATATATAATTTTGAACGGACCTCATTTTCGTCATCTCCTGGGTAGGATCGATGGACATTTGAAGAAATTTTTCGAAACTCGCGTCAAGAGTACGACCTCAATAGCTGATTTCCCTTAAGGGAAATCTGCTAATATTGAAATCAAAATACTAAAATTAGTGTTTATTACTCATTAAACATTTCCTTAAAACTTCTTTATGTATTATAGTTTACTTGTATGACAAAATGTAATCCTATGAGGCTTATCATCAAAGCTGTTTAGCACCATTATAGGTCAAAGATCGCTCCTTCATTCTTCAAGTAGTTACTTAATTTCTTCCCGAAGCCAAACTTTGAAGATCGGTAACAGATTAAGTAAATTAGCATCATGACTTATCCAATTTTATTAGGTATTTTTTTATTATAAGTGGATATGATATTAAAGACCGCAAGATATTAATACAATTACTTAATCTCAACTATGACTTTTGCCTCCTGTGGCGACTAACCAAATTACGATTAGACATAATTTAATAAATAATATATATATATATATATATATATATATATATATATATAGACACACACACACACACACACACACACACACACACACACACACACACACGGAAAAAAATAATCATCGCAGATCAACAGAATTTTATTAGAAAACTAGTACAGCATAATTGGTGGCATTTCAATAACTTTTATGACCTTTATCAGAGCTCTAAAACGATGCATTTTTTACTAAAACACCTGAAACGGCAAATAGTATTGTAGTTAGTATACTATTTTAGTTCAGTGGTCGCACTTTTTAGCACATATTAAATATATATATTTTTTTCTGTTTTCGGAAAAATTAATCTTGTTGTTTTATTAACGCCCTTTTGACCAATATACACCGTAGATAATTCCCGTTATTTGATTATTTCCATCTATAGAAAATTCTTCTATGGGGAAATACCTAGGAATATAAAACTAACAATAATAATAACTCCTTGTAATCTTCATATAAAACAAATAAAGCGTTATGAACACAAATTATTTTATTTTAAGCTTGTTAAAATATCTTGTGAATGAACAGATATAAACAATGCATAATACTGTATAATTTTAATATTGATGTGGAACAAGTATTAAAATTTACATATATAAGAAATTAATATAATTTTAATACTGAAGTCCAATAAGCCGTCTAGGAAAAAAAATTAAGAACGTTATTATTATTTCTTAACGTTCTCTTTTTGCTACTATAGCTAATTTGGGCTGGTTATCTATAGGTTACCATCCTTTTCTAGCCATGGTGGGACCAAGGATTTTATTTAGTGAGTTAGTCAAATAACATTAAGTCCATTGTTAAATTTATCTAAGTCTTTTGATTGCAATTAATAACATAAATGATTATCATTAGACTTAAAAAAATTAATAAATCTGTATTTTGTTTCTTAAGGTTTTAGAGCGAAGAACTACTAGGTTATCATCGCCCGGTAATATCTATAACTCTCGTTTTGGTTAAGAACCTGCACTTTGAGATTAACCTGTGTTTATGTAAATTGTTAATTTCGTTATATCCTCATTTATATCGTCATGTTAAAATTTAATAAACGAGGATACAACAAATTTGTAATTTAAATTTCTTTATACCAATTTGTTATTTTCATAAAATTAGTTAAATAATTTATCTAGCTCTTTGGGGTCATACCTAAGGGCCACTGCTATATTACAGAAAATATTACGTTCGTTCCAATATTTGTATACGTATGGCATTCCATTAACCCCTAACCACCCCTAAATATATAATAAACGTCGTTGTTTATCCAGTTATTATTAATTCAGAACAATCAGAATATGGTAGTAAATTAACGATAAATTAAGATTCAAATACATATATGAAGAAATCATTGGTTATGGTTTTTGTGGCTCGTCTATAATAGGAGTCCTTGGGATAGGTTAATTACAGAATCAAATTGAGTTGTTTACCTGTATAAAGTGAGGGCTTAGCAGACAGCAGAGAGCATTATAATCCGCAAAAAGTGATGTGTGAGTATGTAGTTATCTCTTGGCTAAGGATAGGACACTCCGATAGACAGCGGTAAACTAGAGACGAATGCGGCGAACGATATAACCAGCGTGAAAACACAGATCGGTGCGGTGCTTGTTAGTGAGAGCTCTCCCATAGACTGGCGGCAAGAGCAGGTGGAAGCTACCCCCTCCACGCGACCAGCCAACGGTCACCGACAACCCTCAAGCCAACCCTCCTCCACTCTTATCACTAGACTCCTGATAAAGATCCAGCTACACCATCGGAGTACAACACATTTCTCCAGTTGGAAACTGCTCTTGGCGTTCGACTCGTGTCATAATCATCATAAATTTTCAACAAATGCTCAAAACTTTTTATAGTGTGAACCAAAGCCCAGGAGGAAATTCCTAAGCTTATTACTTATAAGTAATGGGAAAGAAGAAATCGTACATACACGCCTACGCACAGGACATACTAGACTAACTCATCCATATTTAATGAGAAGGGAAGATGAGCGTATATGTCGCTACTGCAACAGAACGCTGACTGTAAAACACATACTAACTGACTGCAAACAAGTAATAACGTACCCATGGCCCACAAATTTATGCGAACTACTAGCCGACAATCGCCAATTTATAGATGATGTTTTTAAGTATTTAAAAAATAATGGATTATTTGATGAAATATAATAACTATTATTTACCATTATGAAAGTTATATATAGCACTGTACGTGGAATATAAGTTTTGCCCCCTTCTAGTTAAACTCTTTATAGTTTTCCATATAGTTTATTTTTATTTATTTTTTATCTTTATTTATTTTTTGTTCTCATGTTGTAAATATACTAAGAATATATAGTCTAGTAGTTTATACTAACAATTTATAGTTTAGTTTTGCCCATTATTTTGTTTCTTTGTAAAATTTAGTTTTGTAAAAAGTTAATATTTATCTAATTTTGTAAAATAATATTCTAGCATGTAAAAAGATGAATCGCCATTGTAGTGGCATCTCAAATAAATAATATATATATATATATATATATATATATATATATATATATATATAATATGAATGAAGGAAACATGTAAGTACAAATAACTGAATTAATATTTGAGCTACAAAGAAATAAATAGAACAACGATTGTAGAGCATTGGTAGTTAAACCAGATTAGTTCTATAAAACATCTTATGGTATGACTCAATAACGAAAATATTATGAACATTGGAATCCCCCCCCCGTTTCAGTTCTTTACTTATATGACCTTCAGTGTTGAATAAAACAGTTAGATATCGAGGATGGTATAGATCAAATAAGCATGTTCCATTTAAGAATGTAATATCTTAAATGATGACATCTCCACAATTCTTATTTATGTGTACCAAACATTAAAAGTTCAATGAATACAATACGTGGTATTTATGTTTCGAATAAAATGTTTACTGATATAACAACTTAT
This sequence comes from Riptortus pedestris, assembly GCA_019009955.1. Lineage (NCBI taxonomy): Eukaryota > Metazoa > Arthropoda > Insecta > Hemiptera > Alydidae > Riptortus > Riptortus pedestris. The sequence continues at coordinate 56,788,109 of CM032230.1, read as the reverse complement.
TATTAATATGACATGAGTAGGAGGGGGTGTTTACTGAAGGATGAAAATTAAAAAATGCAAACATATTCAACATAGAGAACAAATGTATATAATAACATATATAGAACATTACATTTGCTATAAGATTGGTTCTATATATGTTTTAGATCCGACTCCCCCCCCCCGAAAATTCCCCTCACAAATTCCCCCTTCCTCCGGTCCGATTTTCAAATTCTAAGTAAAAATCAGATGAGGATAAGTGAGGGTTTACGGAAAGCTGACAAGAAAGTACGCATAACTCAACTCATATTTGAGCTATGCAAAAATCAAAAGAAGAACAATTGCAGACAATCAATAGTTTAATAAATTTGTTTTTATCACATTTTTTGATACGACTCGTAATTACACAGATATTTTGAATTTTCAAATTCGGTCTTTCGTCTAAAGCCCTCACCCCAATCCTGTTAATGAAAGCTGAAAACTAAAACAAAAATGTAAATATTTCGGTTAATAATCACGATTGAGAAAAACTGTATATCAATATTTATAGGTCATTCATTACATTTTTAATATGCTTGGTTCAACACAATATTTCTATCGAACGTTTAATAATAGAAATATTTGATTTTTCAAAACCCTCTAGTATATATTACGTGTTAATAAATAATTTAATAATATTTTTCAGGTTTTATCCCAAATGTCTCTGAAACACTTATAAGAAAGGCAACAAAGAAGTTAGAAAATAAGGGTGACAATGGTGAAGTATTCACTTCAATCGGGAATGCCACGAGCTTGGGAGGGAGCGCTACGATAAAACGTGCCAACCAAATGGTCTGGTTGGCAAGCCATTCGACCTCCATGTGCTCTAGTACCTAAGCGTTGTTGTTGTAAATGTTCTTCAGCCAAGGATAAAGAACAACCCCAATATAGAAGTAATTACATCAGTAATTATTAAAGTGTTCAATCCCTTTTTCCAGTGAGTTATTTTCAGGAAGACTTAAGTCGCGATACAATATCCCAGCAATTCTGCAATTCATTCTGTTATATTCAAGCTCCAGAAAGAATAGCCTGGACTTTTCTTTAGACGAAATTCGGCATTCAACGTACACAATTTCTCCAAACAGGTACTATGAGCGGGGGAGTTCGGAAGACAAAATGGCTGTGGCGGAACTGACTGCTAAGAGATTCGGTTTGCTAGGGCGAGACCAATCCTAGAGAAACCCCGTCAACTAATTCAGCAAGCAGCTTGCAAAAACTCCTCCACGTCGAGCCTTGAGGTTCGCCAGCGAGACCATACCGGAAGGAGCGAAAGTAAAAATGGACGAAAAAAAACAGTCCGTTACTTAAACTTAATTAATTTAAAAATTGTCATAGACCACTTAAAAAAAGTGTCAGTCTGCTGCGGAAACTAAGCAGTTTTACCACGTCCTGACATAATGCACCATCATCTAACCTTTGCTATTTCTTCAGTACGAACTCTATCTCAGCTAGAGACTATTCTTCAGTAATATAATAGCTCAAAGTGAATGATCATTGCTAGGTTGGGGAATGTTCATTGAATTCTGAAAAAATACATGAGAACTTGATGAATATTCCAGAAACAGTAAAATAAAAAGAACAAATATCTCTCATCAACACGATTATTTATGTAACATGTTTCACTCCGAAGTATAATAAGTACAATTTCACTTTTTACGCGTTCTTGAAACCATTTTCGATAATTAAATTGATGGATCAACGTCTTTTGGTAAAAGACCAGCTTCTACGAAACTAGAATGTTCATTGATGTTATATATTCTATACTATCCTCTATGTTTCTTCATGCGATGTACACCTAAGCGTTATTTATAACTAAATGTTTGTGATATATTAATTATTAATTAAAATGAGATAAGGAGGAGTTTTCTTAACACTGAAATCTTGAACGTACAAAATTCATTTAAAATTTCAGTATACATTTCTACAGTAGTGACATTTGAGACACAAAAATATGAATAAAAAAATATAGCCTATAACATATTTTATTATTTCTTCTAGGGAAGCTGGATGGTATAGGAACTCATTGCAACAGCTCCATCTTCAGTGCATGCGAAGAGCCATAGAAAGCAGTGCATGTTGCTTGGACATTAGCAACATTAAACTCATTGTGGAGAAAAACAGGCCTACTGTTTACATCCAGATTTTTTATTATATTCGTTATATAATATTTTTGATGAGTCATATAGTAGCAATATTTACATGTTCCTCTTTCTAAAGGTAATTCTATAATTAACGAACTTGATCTTTACTTTCACTTCAAATCATAATATTTGAAAAATCTCGCCATGAGAAAATTAATAGATATCTGTGAATCTGGATGATAATCAGGTGATGTCATCAGCATATTCTATCTATATCTATGACTCTTTTCTCATTGCTCAACTTTTTCATTTACTACTAATATAAGATTTCAAAGCGGAAATCTCATGTGTACAAGAGGGGTTTTATTGAAGGTGAAGGGAGGAAAAATGTATGCAACTCCGCTAATATTCCTATTATAGCAGAGCAGGAATGGAATAACAATTGTAGGAAGCCATTTGATTAACAAAATTCCTCGAAGAATAATAAAGAAGAAGATACTTACTATTACGAAGTGGAAAAATTAAATACCAATTAAAATTTATTGACGCTCAAATATATGTACGTATATATATATATATATATATATATATATATATATATATATATATATAGAGAGAGAGAGAGAGAGAGAGAGAGAGAGAGAGAGAGAGAGAGAGAGAGTTGAGCCTCGTGTGTGTTGTGTGTGTGTTTCTGTATACATATACAGATACAGATAGGCAGAAAGATTTGGGCAGGTCCCATTCCCGACTGGTAGTTTGCATATTTCAAGAAATATTTTAAAACGTTGCTTTGAATTACGGAATAACAGCTGATACCAAAAAGTCTAAAATAACAATACGTTTTCGATAAGCTCCTAGAGATATCCTCCATTAATCATCTAAGGCTTAAATTACTGGACTACGAACACAACTGTATTTCAGCTGTTGGCTCCCAACCGATAAATAGCTCAATATCATGCTCGATTATTGGTGTTACGTAAAGGGAAGCCATGATTGTTCAAATGATTTTAAAAAGAAAGCCCTCATTAACGCCCGTTTAACATTGATGAATGAGCTTGCTAATTACCAGCTGAGACGTAAAAACAAAGTCTTAGATAACAAAGTCAACCCTAATCTCTGAGCTATTAGTTTTGTCCAGGAAGGATCAATCATGCTTTTTCCCTTAATGAATGAACTCCTTCATGTAGCTGCTGAATAAATATATATATATATATATATATATATATATATATATATATATATATGCATATATACTAGCGGACCCCACAGACGTTGTCCTGCATGATATTTCAAGAGGCTAGGATATTAAATTTAATAATATTATGTTTAAAACAAAAGCTACTTTTAATAACACAGAAAACAACTTTTGTTATGTGCACGGTTGCCTAAAAACAAATAGAAAAGAAATATAGCTAATTTTTTATTCAGGCCTCCCTTATAACCCCCACTCCCGTTCGAACTTAAAATATTTATTATAGCTTATAATTATGGAAGATTCAATGCTAACTTACATATATAGTTTTGTTACGTTCGGTTCAATCATTAGTGCCCAAAAAAATTGTTGGCTCCCACTTTAACTTTTTAGTGTATATCTCGTTAATGCATTGTTATATGACAAAAGTAAATATAACAAAAGTTACTCTAAATAACAAAATAAACGACGTTTATCCTGTGCATATTTGCCGAAAACCCAATAGGAAACGAAATATCGCTATTTTTAATTTTAGGCCTCCCTTACAACCCACACTCCCGCTCCATCTGCCGGGCTGATATGTAACTCTAAACCATCCAGAGCGTCACCCAAACGCATACAGATAAATTCATTCAAATCGGTCCAGCCGTTTAGGAGGAGTTCAGTGACACACGTACAGTAGAATTATATATATAGTCATTTTCCTCATTTTTTAGAAAACAAAATTACATTGAATGTGGATATGTTATTTTTTTTTTATTATTATCGGCATCTTCAGTTTCAATTGTGCCATGATACATCACCGTAGTCTTGCTGTTTGCCGGAGAGTTTCAATATGAAATGTGGGAAGGCTATCAACGTCCAGGTAAATACACTCTTCGTATTCGATTATAATGAATCATGACGTGTTGAATACCTGAAGACCTCAATAGAAATGACATGAACAGCTCATTTCATTCCTTCTTGTTTGTTTTATTTCCTTTTTTAAGACTTTTGACTTATGTTAATGTGAGCCAGATTCGAACACTAGCCTGCGCAGGGCAGGAAGAAAATGAGGTCTACTCAAGTTTATATATATATATTCCATAATTGCTATTTGAGAAACAGGCACCGCTATCGGCCTAGAATCTTTTTATAGATGCCAATAATTGACACAAAGGACGTAGATAAATTGAAGACAGGCCGCATTAGTCATGTATAGACACATTTATCTGTGGAAGTCAACAAATTTATTAATACTTTTAAGGGAATCCAACATGTGAACTAAGTCCAATAAAAGCATTTAACATAGCAATTAATCCAAGCGTCTTTTATTAATAATTTAGATTTGTCCTTTATATATGATCAATTTTCCAAAATAAAATATCATTAAAATATGATATTTAGAAGGCCATTGCCACTAAGAGACATTGGTGTAGTGTTATACTATGAGCCCTGTTTTCCTAGTAGTTCTTTTTAGCAAGGTCAAATTGGTTAGCACTCTAATTAACACTATTGTTTTCAATTTCAGGTGAGAAAATCTGTTGTAAAGAAGAAAAAGCATCACTTAATTATCGCACTATTTATTATGCTCACATTGGCTGAAAATGGGAGATTATGTCTTACATAATATGAAAACCTTCAGCAAAAATGACTTTCAGCATTAATTCAAATAATAAAACGGAACGTTTATTTTGAATTAAAAGAAAAATAACAAGTAACTCATAGAAAAACCGTTAGAACAATTTCGTCAATGGTTCATAAAAACATAGCGATAACCTCCCTTATGGGTCGGCTCTTTGTTGTTATCACTTGTCAAAAAATCATGAATTCTGTTTGACCTCTGGGACTAAACGAAAGTGATAACGTACCCCAAATTCGATAACTGACTAAAGCCATTAACCTCAAGTGCGAAATAATTTCTGAGGCCATCAGTAGATCCAAATATGAAATTCCACTAAGCAGATTTCCCACGCGTAGGGATTGCCTTCGGTTGGCATCATTCTATTCTCTATTCTCTATTCCACCCATAGTAAAAGAAAATGTAAATAAGACTGGAAAAATTAACTATAAATTAATGTTTAGAGCTATAATACAAAACAGTATTGTGTAATTTGACCGAGGAGAGACTACAATTATGTACTCAGTACATAATAGTAGTGAATATTCCAGTATCAACACTACAGTATGTTTTAATACTTTGATTCGACCCCTAATAATCGAAATATATGTGGTTTTGTATCTTACTCCTTCTCTCATCTCAGACTCTCTCCAATTTCAACCTACTGAAAAATCCGAACTCGATCTTTAGTTATACATGAAATGTTTAAATATCGGAATTGAAAGCTATAAAACAAAAATGGTAGCCACTAGACCACTTGTAGGCATAAGTATATATATATATATAATAAAATGAATTTCATATTCGTAATCTCCCACTTAGGTTCAATTGACATTAACTCGTCATGTGTACCACCTCAATACCTTAGTTCTCTTATTGAAAATGAGTTAAAAATAAAAATGTATTAAAACTTACACATACTATCTATCTATCTCTCACGCACGCACACATTTATATAATATAATATCCAATCCATTGGAGCACATTACGGATTGGTTTTTCCAGAAATAATAATTTCTTTTTCAATAAAAGGTTTCAAAGACCAAGCAATATGGATTTGAAATCGCTCCCTGGCGACATAATATTTTTAGAAAATAATTAGTATTTCACATTAGATCATTAATGTTATAAAAAAAACAGTGTTTTGAGTCTTTTTTTCCATTATTATTTTCAAACAATCTGAATTAAATATATGAACCACATACCTGGTAATGTATATGGATCTGAAAATTATCATAGCTCAGTAATTTAACAGTGTGCCAGTATGTCAGAAACGTACCTGAAAAGAAATGAAAAGAAAATGTTAAAACAAATTAAACCTTGAATTATAAATCATATTGAAATGACCTCATTAACAGATATCAGCTACTTTTATTCCAGCTGCCTTGATATCATTGTATTTTTAGCCTTTCAAGTTCTTACACAAAAATTTGCGATTATAGCCAAATATTTGTAGCTGAATGGTGAATATGTGGACTGCCAAAGTTGGCACATATCCTCCCGAACAAAATACATTTTTTTTTTAATATCTCACAGCTCATACAATGTCACAAGCCACAGTTTAATGTCATAAGTTCATTAGAATCTAAATAAAAAACTGCATCACGCAGGTGCTGTATGATGTAAACAGATTCCTCCTGTAGCAAGAAGCTTATTTAAAGAAGAATTAAAACGTAGTTTGGATATGCAATGTTTAGTGACAGAGGTACTAGTAAAAATGGGAAGATTATAAGTACCGGTTTACAAAATGTTAAATCCTTAAATACAAATAACTCAGTTAATATTTGAGCTAGAGAAAACATTTTTTGAACAATAGTAGCAGGAAAGTAAAATTTCAACTGGTATTATAAAATCCTTCGATCCGATAATTAAAAAATATTCACCCCCTTCCCAAAGGCTGATTTCAGCCATTGCCTAATTAATTTTGAAATTTACCCCCTTAAACCCACCCCCTTCCATTTGTTGAATTTCAGTCATTAACGAACTTGATCTTTAGATTTACATATAAATATTGAGTTTGGTAACGATCAAATAATAATTGCGACTGCTAGAGTGTTAACAGACATATATACAATATATATATATGTGTGAGTGTGTGTGTGTGTGTGTGTGTGTGTGTGTGTGTGTGTGTGTGTGTGGCAGAAAGAAGTGTGACGCACGTTACTAATGCCATCTTTGGTATTTTCTGTAAATTATTGTTCAAAAACAAGAATAAAGGAACTTATTAGTCAATATTAAATCATATTAAATTCATAACAATTATAATTAAATGGAACTGAAGCATTAAAAATTCGTCTAGAGAAATTCTTAATTTCACTTCGTTGAGCGTGAGAGAAATAGAAAAGGAAATAAAAACGCACATAATTTCATTATATAACGGTTACAGCCTATTCATGAGATCATTAACAAACAATAAAGAAATGGGATTTTAATGCAGCGAAACTTAAGCCATTGTAGAAGGCATAATGGTTTATTAATGACTTTTGTCCTACAAACATTCGTGAAGATATTACGTTACCTTTTAAAACCCGCAATCAATCCATTACACAGGAGTCGCTAAAACTTCACTTGGTAGAATGAAACAGTCATCTCTCACAATCTGTTCTCTGTTTTTCCCTTCGTTAGAACTACACGGGCAATACAATTATGCTGGAAACGAAGGGAAATCAGTTATAGTGTTTATTAAGAAATCGTCAAAAATTCATCGATCCACTTAGGAGATGAAGAAAATGTGGTCCGTTCTAATTTGGGGGAGGGGGAAAGAGAGGAGAGACAGAGAGAAATCAACTGAAAGATTGATCTTGCGTATCTTTTGTTTGATCGTTACGAAACTCTATTTGGATTCTTTATTTGTAAAATTAAAGATGAAGTTCGTTATAACTGAAATCAGACAAAAATTGGAAAAGGGGGTCAAAAATTGGAAAATCTCCATTAATACGACCCATAATGACATGTTTGTACCGTTTTATAGTCAATCTTAAGTAAACTGTAATATCCTGTATTTATATATACTTCCATCTGAAACTCGAGTATTGATGGAGCGATTTTTTCGTTTTCGGCCTTCACTTGACCCACTCCTATTCATTCGAGTTTCTCTAGCAAAGCAACTGTTTAAATAAATCTCGTCTTCTATAGCGTAAATTTCCATTCCTGTTAACTTAGGCTTCGTAATAACAAAGTTTATAGGCTTAATAGGCTTCCAGAGGAACAAAGATTAGAATGTAGGATGACATCATTACAAGTCCAAAAAAAGGTGGAGATGTGCTTAGTTTAAGCAAGACTTGATTTAAGAATTTTCCTTCAATATACAATAAACAAATAACATGTTTTACAAGATTTCTTATGCAATAACATGTTTGAAAGATTGATTTTTGTTTTTAATAATAATCAGAATACTTACGACTTCATAATTCCACACGTTTCTACTGTCCACCCCTTTTCTTGTCCGGTTCCGGACTTTTTTTTAAACAGATTTAATAACGATGCTACGACATGACTGTACTGCCAACTAACTTTGAAGAGTAAGTACCGGCAATGGCAGATAGTAAAATTGTGAATGAAAATCTTTAATTTTTTGTTGAAATAATATGTCTACTTCTGCAGAATTCTTTGATTAAATGCACATTACGTAGCTGATAATACAAGCCATATCACATGTCATTTGATAGAGAAACAAGCGCGGGAGGGGGATGCATGAGAAATGTATCTTAAGTATTAGCGAAAATCACGTGTCAGCACTAACACTGTGAAAATGGCGTGAAAAGCAAGCTATTGGTTTCAAGCTCCTTTGTTGTAATTAGAAGTCAGGTCTGTTGGCAGATAAGAGAAATGAGTTATTGAGGTAGTGTGTATGACGTGAGTTTTGGAAAGGTTTTCACAATATCCATCGATCCTACCTTGGCGAATACAAAAATAAGATACGTTCAAAATTATGTATAATATAAATATATATAATAATATATAAACTTGCCTGTTATAGCTCTAGCAGTCGCTATTTCCGTTTAATCGTTAGCAAACTCGACGTTTAGCGTTCTATGTAAAACTGAAGATGAAGTACATTAAATGCAGAAATCGGAGGAGAGAGGGATGGGGGAAAATCAAAAATTTTAAATATATCCATTAATATGAGCCGGACTAAAAAACTGTATAGAACCAACCGTGTTACTAATTTAATTGTCTATAAAAGTGGTTTTTGTAAACAATTATGCTTTTATACATATTTAAGTTGTCTTGTAATATCTCGAATGACTGACCAAGGTATTTACAATCTTTAGATGTTAACTATTAGTAAACCTCCATACCGCCAACCTATTTTATTCTTTTGGAATTAAAAATTAGTAGATATATTATGGCAAATCTTATTCTTACATTAGATATCTAATATGATTAATATCGAACCTTTACTATGCGAAATATTTACTTGATTGAAAACATATTCAATATCTCAACGGTTCACACTGAGCCAAAGATAATTTTCGTTGGTCCATAATTGGAAAACTAGTGCGAAAGTTATAGAAAGGCAAAAAAAAAAAAAATCGAAATAAGTCCGTAGCCTTCCAATTAGTGGAGAAATAGAAATTAAATTCGTGATGGCAACAGTGGCGTACCAGCAAGCAAGAAATATGCTTCGTTTAAGCAGCCCTGCGTGTCGGACTTTTAATTATTTATTGTGTTTTCTAAACACCATTAAAGTCGTTCGCATGGTTATGTTATTCAAGAAAGAAAGAAAGAAAATTTTATTTTGGTCCTATACAACAAAGGTATTATTAACAAATTGTTACATTTGTTACAAAAATAAGATATTTTTGGACAACCTCGGACGTAGTCGTCCTTCAGTTGTTGCACCTAAATTATAATGAGTGGCTCCACTTGACATTGGAAGGCTGCCATGATATTTCCTCACAAGTTGTTGAAGATGTACTGAAATAGGAGCAACCTCCAATTCCCTGTGGATCTGGCTGTCCCGGATTTGCCGCTATCCGAAGTACTTTGCTCTGGAAAGACTATATTATTCAAAAAATCTTTCAAATCTTCCTTAATGTGTGGCCAAAACCCAAGATCTCTTTGAATATGACAGTTGGATAGTACTCAAACAAACACACACAAAACTATTTATGGATATTATTTGGAACCAGTAAATAAAGTGCTTCAAGACCATCAAATTATAGGCTTATAGCCAATAAAACTTAGAAATTAAGGTTGGACTATTTTAATTTAAATAGTTTTTATTAATATTAAAAATGGCATAATAGATAGTACATTGTGTTCATTTGTACTGGGAATAAATAGAAATGTTTTTCATAGATTTTTGAAACTCTTTTTACATAAAACAACTTCCAATGTACTAAAACTTCCAAGTATTAAAAAGTCCAGCGTAACCTGCTAGTGCAGTTTACAAATGAATTTACAGAAAACCAGGGGGAAAAATATGTTTGAAATAATCACGATGAATGCAAATTCATGTTTATCGTTTGTTTAAAAAAAAATCAAATAATAATGGAAGTAATTATTTTTTTTCCTTTAAAGTCCCTTTGAATCATTATCCCGCCAACATGTTTCCAATAAAAAATATTACGCCTGCGCCAGTCATATCCTTGAAGATGTTTCTCATTATTATTCTTCTGACCTTCAAGGTCTTCCCCTAATGATTTCTTTCCGGCTTAGCTTTATAAATCCTAATTATGAATGTTATCAGTAAATCCAATCCTGTGTTAGAATAAATCTCGAGTGAAAAATCATTTTCCAAGCTACTAACTGTATCAATGGGCAGTAAATATAAACTTGTTTTTTTCCCGCATAATTGGATACAAATTGCAAAACACTGCATATTCTTTTGAATTTACAATGCTAGGGTTCTTGTGTAGCCTGCTAAATTTCTACAGCGTTCTCAAGAGCTTTATTCTGTATCTTCAGCAATACAACAATGAAATACATATGGATAGTGTTTAATTCATCATCTTCAGGTCAGGTGAGTGCCTCTTGTACGGTATCGGAAAAATGCTTAATTTCCCTAAAGAGGTACACCAAATCGTAGAGGACTCAAAAGATAAACACGAGTCACTTAATGATTAGTTGACATCTCTCAAATAGGTGCCACATTCTCTCTCATTAGGTTGAAGTTATGGAACAATTCAAGCGTGTGAACTTCAAAGAAAACTTGACATTTCCGACCATCTATATATATAATTGAATCCCTAGTTCTCTTGGTCACGGCATCACGCGTGAACGGCTGGACCAAATTCACAAATGCTTTTTTGTTGAGTATGTTATTGTATGGAGAAGGTTCGTATAAAAGAAAAAATTGAGAAAGCTGGGCAGAAAATTTAAGAAGTCTTAACGACCATTTTAACTTTTCTAATACCTGAAAAGATATGTAGACGTTATTGAAATAACTATGTACTATCTATAACTATTAAACTTTACTTGTTACTGTCATTATGCCAAAAGAGAATATGCGTTTAAACTCAATATTATTGATTAAAGTGTTATTTAGGAAGCCTTGCTATAAAAGTAACATCATTACTCAGTTAACAATGATTTCCCAGGCATCGCCGGATACCTTAGCTAGTAATATAAATAATTCTAGAATGAACCGATTGTAAATGGATACAAAAATGCTCTGGAAACAATGCACTATTATTTAAACCCGAATCCGATGGGGTGGACTAAAACACAAGTTCTGATCAAGTTCCTCAATGATTAAGTAGTAGCAACGAGTAATTTAAGGAAGGTCAAGCATTAAGAGTTGACACCATAGTGACAGTCTTTCATTTGGAAAGTGCTAAATCTGGTAATAAAAACCTTTGAATAAAGGGTAGACATGATGTTACAATGACATGTGGTACCTAATTTGTGTTTAAGTGTAATTTGAGTAATTTAAAGAAAGTGATCTCTAGCCTAAGCTATCCACTCTAAAGTGGATATCACAAGGATAACATTAAACAATGAGGGACATATAAAACTATTGGGTACAGATTAAGAAGTAAAACAAAACTTTATGTATTTACAAAAGACTAACCATGAGTATTAATACATGGCTCCAAATAGTTAGAAACCTTAATTCCTCGCACTACCCTCCATATCATGTACTGAATGGTCGATATTCACTTCCCCTTTAGGGAGGACTTGTGAAATTATGTTTGCATATGTTAAGTCTCCAAGATGGAGCTAGGAGAAACTTTTGTGAAAAAAACACAACTTGTAATAGAAGTGCGCTTTTCACTTTACACTTTTAAAAATCCTTTTGAGGAGCAGTTTGTGCGCTTCGAACGTTCTCAGAGGCCTTGCTTTTTATCGCATCTGCAATTTGCATAAATTTGCCAATCCAAAAGACTAATTCCACAGCCAGTGCCTCCATAATACCTCGCTCAAATGGAAGGGACTTGGAACGCCATAAACAATGATTAGTAGATAAAATTCCTTTAAGAAATGAGGATGTAATGGACCCTAGGAGTTGTTTCAATGAACTACAGAGAACCTGCGCCATAATCACGACCCTCATGGAGATTCATTCCACCATTCGTCTGAATAACAAAGCGTAGGCCGGCCTCTCTTCTGCAGGAATACCAATGATCACTGTTATTAGTTTTAATGCAATCAAAAACAATTTTACAAACCATTAAAAGGGAAGGTTGCAAAATACCTGAAGTATCCTCTAGACAAATGTGCTATTACGCCCAAAGGTGAAAGGTGGCGTGCGCAATATGAAGCTATTTACTAGAACCATTCGGAGGTTTTACATTACGGAATGCAATTCTTCACCCTCCGTAAGAAGAGTTAATTCTTCTCTAGTTGTGGAGAATCCCTTCTGAAGATTACAAATGATAAAGCTACCGTTGCAAAATGTAAGTAATGTTTTAGAAAGTGTAAGCCTGTGGTATATATATATATATATATATATATATATATATATATATATATATATATATATATATATATATACACACACACACACACACACAAAACATTTTTTGTCATTCCATCATTTAGTGAAAATGATATTAATATATAATACTAATGAGCCTATTTATTTTTTTCCTCACTCAAGTAACTCTTCAGGAAGAAAATTTATATGTTACATACTATTACTTTCCATCTATTTCTTTTAGATTTTTATTATTATATATTAATGTCCACTTTTGGCAACTAAGGCTAATTGGGACGGGTCATCTACAGGTTACCACCCATTTCTAGCCAGGGTGGGGCTTAGGATGTTATTTAATGAATTCCGTCATTAAATAATTTCCCTTACCCAGACGAGAACCGAACTCGCCACTCTAGGTTTACCACGTGAGGTTAAGGTAAACGCTTTAACTCACTTGTCTAACCTGAGCCCTGGTTTTTTTTTTTTTAATTTAATATTATATAATCATCATCCTTATTTTTCTAAACAAAAACAATAAATGTAATGAAAACAAAATAATGTAAGTAAGTAGAGGAAAATGAATATCAAACAAATAATAATACGAAAATTTGAAATAGAAGACTTATATTAGTAGGAGGGTAAGGAAAAAAGTAATAAATAAATATAGTAAAAGTATTTATTGTATTTAATAATAAAATAAATTTTTTTAAGGCCAACGCTTCACTATTTATCACTGTCTTTTTTTAAAGTGTTATTCATCTGTTAAAGAGTTCAAACTACTTATGAAAGAATTATTAAAGATGCTTTCTTAATTTACTAGTCCCTTCAAGTGTTGTTTGCAGGGCCAGGTAATAAGACATTACACAAGACTTACATTAGTGATTCATTAAAACGTTTTTCGGCACACATGTTTCTACTACTTCTTCAAGGGCCTAAATTATAAATAGGGAGTGTTTTCTTTAACTCAAATAATAACTGAGCTACTTGCATTTTTTTTTATTAATTTTTTGGTTTAAGCCTTTCTACTCATCTAATTTTCACAACATGTTTCATGACCAGTTTACTTTCTAACTCCTATTTATTCAGGTTTCTTATTATGGGCGAAATAGAGAATAGGTGGGGATATCACCAGCGTGCCATTTTCCAACACGTGGGAAATCTGCTTGGTTTTCGCAGCACCTCATGCACATTTCTACTTCACTCTCTGCATTCAGGTTGCACAAATATTTAGCTCCAAGTTGACCAAAATTTTGGTAGCTCTTTGAGATCTACCAAATATTCATATTCTCTTTATTCTTTTCCTATATTTTATTGCCTTTGAACTGTAATTATCTAAGCTTAATTAAGACTTAATGTGAAGCAATATGGCAATCAACTATTTTAATCGCATAAACTATTGGGTAAAGAAAACCACCTGCAGAAAAAAAATAAATAAACTAATTAATTAGTGACAGACATAGGGTTGGTAAACATGCCTGGATGAATGATAGCGAAAAGGACAGCGATTGGAAAGGGTGTAAAATGAACGAGACACGAGTCGTGAGGTAAATGAAAGAGTTGGAGTCACGAAGAAATGCTGTTCTCGGCCCGACGCACGGAAAGCATTCGCAGAATTAGTGGGCTCACCAGTAACATGGCGTCTAAAGATTTTAGCGCACCTCCCTTAAACCTCCGAAACACGATTACGGAAAATGTCTTTAAACGTAGACACGTCCTACCAAAGACACGTTCAAAATGAGGCCCGTACAAATTTACATATGTAAATAAGTATTATTGCTGCCATTTTAAGAAAAGAAGACAAGGGTATAATTACTGATCCCAAACTTTGATGGGAAATAAGTAAAAAACAAGCAGAAGAACCAAATTTAGAAAAAATAAGCATCTAAACATAATGCTGCTAATATTTTAAAGAAAATATAATATAGAAAATTGGGCAGTTAAAGGGTTACTGTATGGATCAAAAGGAGTTATACCCAAGCCGATTGCACGATATCATGGTAAAAAGACGGAAGAAGTAAGGAAGATATCTACAAAGATACTAAAAGCATCTATTATTTATTCATAAATACGTATATATGAGTACTCTTTATGTCTATTTGGTTGAATTGTGGAGGCTTATCATCAAGGCTTTAATAAGAAGTTGAGTGTTTAACCCTTCTTTTCTAGTTAAGCCCATATCATCAATTTTATTTGTAATGCATTTAATTAATATAAGGGTAAAAATGAAGTTTTGAGTAAATGCTTTCTTTTTAAATTGATTGATCGTATTATAAGCTGACAGCTTTTACATTTTTTAAAATTTTGTCTAAATAAATTTGTATTTTTTTTAACTCAACTCGAACTATTTTAAACATTTCAATGGTAGTTTTGAAATTATTCTAAATATTGCACATTATTCTTTGTTTTAATGTAAGACGTCTGATTTTTTGGAAAATTTGTATCTGATACTTTTTTAGTGAAACATTATTAAATATTCTTTCACGAAAAATTTCGTTATATACTTTATTTATTATGTAGTTTATGGTATGCTATTTGTTTTTGTTTTTTGTAGCACCTGACTTGAAAGTGCTGCACTCTGAAATTTTTATAGTGGAGAGGCAGACTTTTTATTAAAATCATGAAACATTTTTTGTATATTAAATAATATTTTTGTTGTATATACTCCAGGGGCTACAATTATGGTCCCATCATTAGCTAACTCCGACTACAAGAAGTGAGGGTTTAGGCTGGATAAAATGCAGAATCCCAGAAATTTGAATTTCGAAAATTCAAAATATCTCCGATATTATAAGTCGGATCGAAAAATTGTATAGAACCAATCTCGTTGTAAATTTAAATGCCTAATTTACCTTCATGTCTCGAAAAAGTTTATTTGATCCATATCATACTTGATATTTAACTGTTTCAGTGAACTCTACGGATCTTATTATTAGAAATCACACTAGAAATAGAGGGGGGTGGAATTCGAATTAGCTCTGTTATTATGAGTCTGATCAAAAAGTGTAATAATGTCAATCTTGTTAAAATATTGATGCTGTGAAAATGTTATTCTATGATTTTTTTCGTAAGTCAAATATTAAGCGATTAAGTCGTTCTTTATCACGAATCAAATCTAAGTTCAGGCAGAATATGTGGCGAGATGATATCACGTCATACCAGCAAGTTGGAAATCTGCTTAGTTCACGCAGCGCCTGCGTTGCGGGCGATTTTCTTATATGCTGGATCCATTTATCGCCATTTGACCATTTATATTAGGGTAGTTGTTTGACATTTTGAATGGTAAATTTATTGATTACCGTCCTGAAAACTCGAGTCCCTTATATTAAATGAATCTTCAACGGAGAAATTACTGAAACACTTGGTACAAACAAAATAATTAAGATTAGAAAGTTTTTTGTCCTCAATTCCTTTGGAAGTTTTTATTTTCAATCCTATTTTGGTGACAAGTAATTTCACGAATGCTTTAATAAATGAACATTAATGTATTCTAATTATAAGTATTTAAGACCCTTTTCGGTTTTTATAGAGGATATTAGGCCCAGAAGTTGCAATTAAATTGAATATTATAACTGTGAATTTCCTGTTATTTCGAGAAAAACCGAAATAAAACTCAGCCTTAAAAGAAATAGGCAGAAAATGATTCGAATTAAACCTCATCATTTATTGAGCATATTAAATAATATTTGTAAGTAGACAAGAGACCGTTTTCTTTATTTCCACCCGTCAACGTTGAGTAAGACAGACTATAATAAACATTGCTGCAACCTCTCAAATACAATTCTTCAAAGGCAGACCAGGATTATAATGAGTTTATTAAGGTCATGACCTTGTTGAGGTTGACTGCACTGTAACAATATTGTCTGCTAATTTCTAGGTTGAGAGAGCAAAGAGGATTCCCCAGAAGCCATAGAGTTGGCACAGCAAAGCGGAAAATTAGATAAAAACTGCAACACTATCGCCGTAATTTGGGGAGTCACGCAAGGGGCAGCACTCTCGGTGGTCAATAACTTGCCAAAAGGAAGATTCTTTGTGGCGAAACAAAAACAGAAATCAAGGAATTACAGTTGTTGCCTTAAACTAATTATGGCTGATCATTAGTAGCAGTAGTATTCAGGCTACTGGGGGATGGCCCTCTAAAAACGTTTATAATCTAAGTTATGCTCTTCTTCTTGAATTATGTTTGTCGGTTAGTGTCAGCCGAAATGCAGGAGGATTCACTGCTTCCATAAGTAACGTATAAGTCTTTCCTATTTACGGACGACATCACTTTAAATCCATACACTTCGGAGTGCAGCAAAAATCATATAAAACAAAAAGTCGTCACGCAGGGACTGCATAAACTAAGCAGATTTCCTTCATGAAGTTTAACAATAAAACAATTTACATACTAGTGACACAACACCACCGTGAATATTAAGTGAATAAATACAATCGGTAATCAGAAATCTTTCAGTCGATTTTAATACCAAGCGTCAGAAATGTAAACAAACAGGTCTGCAAAGCTCTCACCGGAAAGAAAAAAGAAATTTGAAATATATCAGAATGTAACATATTAATTTTCTTAAAACTATTTACTAACATTAATAATGAATCAGAATAATGTTTATCTCAATCAATCTAATTTTAGTACGGGGGAGGGGGAGGCCCTCCTAAACATATTTGCATGTATCTGGTACAATAAAGGTCTCTTCATAACAATATTTGGTATTTAAGCTTTGAATAATATGGTTTATTATATAACAGAGTATTGTCTATGTAACATGAGTAGAAGTGGGGTTTTGCTGAATGGCGAAAACTGAAAAATGCAAATATCTCAGTTAATATGCTTGATACAGAATATATATATATATATATATATATATATATATATATAAAACATTTATAAGTCATTAAATTTGCATTAATGTTGGTTATATACAATTTTTCGATCCGACGTATAATAAGAGAGATTTTTTGTATTTTCGGAATTCCCTCTTCTAACCCTCCCCCCCCCCCCGTTTTGATTTCAGCCATTAACGACCTTAATCTTTATATTTGCATAAAACGTTTAAATATGGAGTTTGTTATCTGTCAAACCGACATTGAGACTGCTAGAGCGTTAACAGACAAATATGTATATACATCATTTTCGTCAACTCCTGGATAGGATCAGTGGCCATTGAAGGCATTTTTTTGAAATCGCGCCATCGTGAGTACAACCTAAATAGCTGATTTCTCTCAAGGGAAATCTGCTAATATATCCAGTCTATAGGAATGACCTTGGAAAATACCAACAAGCAAATTGAGCAGAAGGGAAAAGACTATACCCAGTTCTTTTTAAAATTAGTTTATTTACTTTACTAGTTTCACGCCCTTTTGGCGCCTCTTAAGGATCACATAAAATTAAGTGTAATTAAGAGAAATAAGATAAATAGATGGATGAGGTAGTTATAATGATTGGCTGTATATAATGAGGAGTAGAGTATTCAGGTCCCCTAACTGTTCTACCTCTGGGGAGACCTTCCTCACCTACATGTGATAATGTCCGATACTACTAGCAGAACCGGCCCGAGGCGACAATTATATGGTTCTTTCTCTAAATAAATGTTAACATACACACAACAAAATATGCCTCCTAACTTATATCTTAAATTAAATTATTTATTAACGTCCACTTTTTTGCAACTTATGCTAATTGGGACGGGTTATCTACAGGTTACCACCCTTTTCTAGCCAGGGTGGGACTAAGGGTTTTGTTTAATGAATTCGCCACTAAACTAATTCCTATAACTCGCCACTCAAGGTTTACCATGGGAGATTAAGGTCAACGCTTTAACTCACATGGCTAACCTGAGCCCCTAAGAATTATATCTGAAGGAATTATTTCAATATGGGATAAATAAACCCGATTGTTAGAGGCAGTGGCGTATCCCAGCAGAACATTTAGGTGGGTAAGCTATTTTTGTTCATTAAAATAAAATATCTGGATGTTATTTCATTGAATTTATTAGTCCCAAAGTTAGTGTCCAATAATCTTAAAAGCGTGTTTTAAGAAGATAAAATTTGGAGCTATCTCTACAAAACTTTGTATAAAATTACTTCTACACTTAATATTATAATCACATATTTACAATGCACAGGACTAAACAGCATTCTTTGTGGCCATAAAGAAAATTAGATGTTCGAATTAATTGAATATCTAATAGTATATTAATAGAAGCTATCAGGGTTCCGTTTGAGCCCCAAATCCCCTTAAGTATCACAAGAAGTTAAAATAGTTGTTACTCCTGGCGTTAGTGACCTTTAATAATACAGTTTAGATGACACGCATGGTGCATGTTCATTATATCTATGATGCCATGTATGTTTGTAGAACTTTTGGTGGACAGGTCATTTTCATTGGTTAAGGGCACATCTCGGTATTTG
This sequence comes from Riptortus pedestris, assembly GCA_019009955.1. Classification (NCBI taxonomy): domain Eukaryota; kingdom Metazoa; phylum Arthropoda; class Insecta; order Hemiptera; family Alydidae; genus Riptortus; species Riptortus pedestris. The sequence goes on along the minus strand of CM032230.1, from coordinate 56,768,949 downwards.
TTCCTTGAAGTTGTAGAATAGGTCCCACAGTAGTCCTCGATGTTTAATAGTTTTACATAAGATATTAAAATGATGATACACTTTTAGCAGATTTCCCTTAAGGGAAATCAGCTATTGAGGTTGTACTCATGACGGAATTTTCGACATTTTTCTTCAAATGTCCATCGATCCTACCTAGTAGATGACGAAAATGAGGTCCGTTCAAAACTGTATATATATATTTGTCTGTTACCGCTCTAGCGGTCGCAATTTTTGTTTGATCGTTACCAAACTCAATATTTAGTCGTTTTATGTAATAAGAAAGATCAAGTTCGTTAAGGGCTGAAATCGGATTAGTGAGAGGGGGGGTTTAGAGGGGAGGACTTTCTAAAATTTGAAATATTTCCGTTACTATACGTCGGATCGAAAAATTGTATAGAATCAATCTTATTTCAAATTAAATTTACTATAAATATTGTTATATACATTTATTCTCTATCTTGCATATTAACCGTGATATTTGCAATTTTATGAAATCGCTGTGGATAACGGATGAGTGAGTTTCCCGCCAAAAGCTAGGTCGGCCGTTTTCTTAACTCTTCGGCTCTCGTGAAATTTCTCTATTGTAAAACTACACGTGGAAAATCTGCTTAGTTTACGCAGACCCTGCGTGACAGACTTTTATTATTTCAGCTTGGTCTTGTAATTTTTTTTTATAAAATGACCATACTCAGGAAAGATTATAATTCTAAATCGTCCTGTGGGAAGCGCATTTTCAGTGGTTCAGAATAGCTCTGGGTATAAGTTTCTTGATCCCAGAGGAGCCCTTTGGGTTTAATAACTATATTACAATGATTAACAAATTTTATAAATGGAGTTTTGTCCCAACAATTTTGTAAAAAGTGCCTTTGAAACCTAGAGACGGACATAATTCCGAAACTTTCGGTGAACACTCCATTTTCAATGGTTAAGAATGGATCTGAAAACTAGTTCCTTGCAGTTAATAGGATCCACAGGAGTTCTTCAATTAAAGAATTTTTAAACCTGAAGACGGCAGAATTTAATAATTGTAGATTCTAATAATGTATAAATACATTTTTATTTATAATAGGAAATATATATTAAAGGACATCAAATTCCTCCAATAAAGCAAAAATGTAGAAGTATTTTTGAAGTGTTTACACCTCTCAGTTTGTTTACATCTTGGTCGATAATATTTGGGTCAGAAATGTTTACAGAGCATTAAAATTCGGGAGAAGAAACAAACAAACGTCGTTATATCTTGATGGCACGATTTTCAAAACATTCTGGAAATTAATAGAAGAATTCGTTTATTTCGGTACAAAAGGTTTAAAAGCTTTTAGAGTATACTTTTATCTTTTTTCAGAGCAATACAATGGAAATGTGTTGCAATGAGATATAGGTTTATCTGAACGCTATTTACCTTCTAATGTTATTTTTGATGCGCCATTGAAATGACCTATGTCTAAAAATACTGAACGCTGTGACACAGTTTAAACAATCTGATGTTAGCACCACATCCTTGTACACAAATTAAATAACCCAAATGCTTCGATGGACTTCATTTAATGAGATGTCATTCCAATGCAAAAAGTGTCATAGTTCATAATTTTTAGAAGTTTTTATAATAAACAAATTTATGATAAATAATTTCTTATTTTTTCACCCCTCTAAACTAACCCTCCGAATTGGTCGATTTAGCCAAAAGGGAGTTGCTCAACTAAACGGTACATCAGTTCCAAAGACAAACTTTTAATATTCTAAGGCTAGTCGTCTTTCCTATATGCGAGAAACGTACATAAATATATAGATACGTTACTAACTAGACAAAGTGGGTACATAGAATGTCAAAACGGATAAATAGGTTGAAGTTTTAAAAAACAAAATTTTCCAGATTGCAATAATTCCTTTACTTTGTAAAAGGGATGAAAAATAAAAATAAATTATATACATAACCAAACATATTTAATTAATTACAATCCTAAAACTAGTAATTACAAAAATTCTTGTGGGTGTGTGTATACAAAAATTATTTTGAGTTAGGACAAACTTTACCGCCGAAGCTGTGTTTTTTTTTCAATTAAACTTAACTTTATAGTTACCATTATTTATTTTTTTCAGGTTTGTTAAGACGCGTGTTGCTCTTACTGTTTAAACAACAGTCGAACTAATATATATATATATATATATATATATATATATATATATAGACACACACACACACACACACACACACACACACACACACACACACACACATACAAACGCGCCCGCGCGTTTTTAATTATATCAATCTTCTGTCAGCTCTGGAGCGTTCCAATCTTCTTGACTCACTATTGATAATAACACAAGAACGAAATTAGTAGACACTTGGACAAAGAATGATGAAAGTCAAAATAAATAAATAAAAAAGGCGAATTGCTGAAAAAAGCTCACCAGAGATATTGAAAAATAAATAAAACAAACAACTGTATACAAATAAATAACTTTAATTATAATCGGAATGTCGGACGAAAATTAGTCAGCTGTTTGTCGATAACTGATCACCACAAAATGAAGAGACGGGAATATTAATGCAGTTACTTGCATATTTTTCGGTTTCAGCCTTATCGATTTTCTATTGTAGATATATCATTAAATATCATATGTCGACCTTAGAATTTCAAATCCCGTTTACACTGGAATATTAGTGTTATCTTCAATATTTCCAGAATAAATTGGAAGTGAATGGCCGACCTTATATTTCCGATTTATTCATAGAAGTTCAGATGACTGAGATGAGGTCTGGGTATCATTTCAACAAAAAGGAAATCAGCTTAGTTTACGCAGCAGATTACAAAATAAATTTAGGAACGTTTGTAAGATAATAATGCTATAGGACTGGATTGTTCTTTAAGGTGAGGAGAGTGGGGTTTAGAGAGGAAAAATTTCGATAATTTGAATTATCTACGTTATTATAAGTCGGATAAAAAAATTGTAATTAACAAAACTTATTACAATTTAAAATTCCTGCAAATGTTTTTTTTTGTATATATATTTTCACGTTCATGAATATTAACCAATATATTTGGATTCCTTAGTATTCAGCCTTCAGTGAACCCCCACTACCACTAAAGTCATATTAACAATAAGCTCTTATATCATGAACCACTTTATTCGAAGCAGAAATACCAAATATTGGTTCCAAGAAACCTTTATTATGCGAGATAAATTCGTTAAGCTATGACGTCATCAATTAAGATTTTACGTTCTAGTCTCGATGCTTTTATTTGGTCTGTAACATACTCGAAATTTAACCGTTTCAGTCTTTACTAAAGATTGTATTTTTTATGGGCTGAAATTTCATTTTTTTATGGGGAATCCCAAAATAACTCCCTAATTAAGAGCCGTCTAGTAAAATGTTATAGAACCAATGTTGTTTAACTATTCATGCTCTACAATTGTTCTTCGCTGCAGTTGGTCGAAACTCAAATATTAAGTGAGTAATTCGTATTTTCTTGTTTTCCGTAAGAATAGGGACCTGAGATTAGATCTTAATGTGTAGGACCTGCATGTGGGAAATCTGCTTACTTTTCGTAGCCCCTGCTGGCGGACTTTAAGTTTAAGCTCATCAACTGTATTTCTGATAAATAGTTGATCCACCGAAAGGGAAATATGCTGAGAGGGGCTGATGGAGGAGTAAGCGCACTCTCTCGGTGACTCTTGGAACTAAGAGGCCTAGCCTATGAGGTGGCGCTACCTGTCGGCAACACCAGTTACTAACCGATGGCCGGCGGGAACCCTAGCCTATAGGAAATGACCTTTTAAATCCTTACATAAATATAAGTAATAATGGCATTCATGTACATTAGCTCACCATGGAGTACACGGGAGTGAGGGAAAATGTATTAGATAACCCATGCCGGCGAATGACATTTCAATACTGTCTAGTCCAGGGGTCGGACGCTAGAGGGCATCAATCATTCTAACAATTATATTCACTGCATTAATAATGGCGAAGTTGTGAAGACATTTTTAAACAGCAATCGTGACGTAATGGCAGTGATAAATTCGATCATATATAACTTCTTAAATAAAAATTTCTAATGTTACTAAATATATAAAAATAATGGCATAGGTGTAATTAATAATGCATTTGGATTACGTTAACGTCATCATTGGATCAGAATAATAATGTAGAATATACGTTATATGGTCAGAATATACATACAATATGGTCAAAATACATTTTTTTCTCTTATAGTTAAAATATTTTTTTCTTCTAAATTTAATTGTTATGAAATCAGTGATTCATGTATTAAAAAAAGGTGAACAGGATAACAATAATGTAACGAATAAAGATATAATTATTATTTATTAACGTCCACTTTTTGCTACTATGTTAACCTGTAGATTTATCGGGACGGATTGTCTACAGGTCACCACCCATTTTTAGCCAAGGTGGGAATAAGGATTTTACTTATGAGTTCGTCACTAAATATATTCCTTTCGCCACTCTAGGTTTACCATGTGAGATTAGAGATAAGGCCAACGCATTAATTCACATGGCTAACCTGAGTCCCGAAAATTAATATAAAATTAAATTAAACTCTAATCAAAACCTGATAATTTATTATTAAAATATAATCTAAAGATTATCGAAAAACAAAAATGTCTCCATATATGTAAGAAAAAAATAATTCAGCATAACAAGACTACAAACAGCATTGTAAGGGTATGCCCAAAACGAAAAGTCCGGGGCTGCGAAAACTAAGTAGATTTCCTATGGATTTTATTTAAAGAATTCTGTCACTAAATAAATTCCTATGCGCAGGCGGGAATTAAACTCGCCACTCTAGATTTACCATGTGAGATTAAAGTCAACGCTTCAACTCACATGGCTGAGCACCTATTACATTTGTATTAAATTTGAAATAAGATTAGTAACCTACCCTGGTTCCATTACAGCCGTTAGTGAACTTGATCTTCAGTTTCACCCAGCACGCTAACATACCGAGTTGGGTAGCGATACGACAAAAATTGCGATCATCAATATCAACAATTAAAACTTCTATGTTAGCATATTTGTATAAAATATAATTAATTATTTTTTGTGCGCGCCTTCTATAGGCAACTCTATCCAACTACAGTTAAAATACAGTGAATTATGACCAATAGGCTCTCTCCTTATCTAAATTTAAACTTACAACTTGTAAGTTGGGCAAGACTGGATTGTAGATAATTGTTGTAACCTGCATATTCATACTGGTTAATGCCTATCTTAAGTCAGCTTATGCAGGCTACAGGCTACCGAGGGATGGCTATCTAACAGCTCTGGCCTTGAGTGAAATTTTCTCCATTCATGCCTTTACTGGTGTGAATGCACTTTTACTCAAGTTGCCTTTATTGCATGGATGGTCTGAAGATAAGCAAAGGGGAGCCTAGTGTACACCTTACGTTTTAATGTTATTTGAATTAAATTATCGCCAAAAGCACACTATATGTAACCAAATAAATCTTTATTTCGTAAAGTACAAAAAGAAATATAAACAAATATATTACCTGCCTCAATTACTCTCCAATTGATTTTGTTTACAGCATGAACACTTGAGTAAAAATAAAAATCATCTAATTGCAATAATAAAGCTAATTTATCCCGGGTAGTAAAATTGAGGAGTCCTTGACTATTTATTGATAGAGGCAGTGAAGGGGTTGATGAGGCAAACCTAACTAACAGCAGGCGTTACTCTTGCACCCAGATTGAGTAAGCTGTGGATTAATCGTTTCCTCATCTCGTCCCTACAATTATCTACCGAAGGCAATCAAGTTCCTTATCGAATTCCTCCCTGAGACAATGGAACTCATCAATGGGTCCGTAAACACAACCTCTCTACCTGTTTGCGGTCCCATATCAATTATAAATGCCTTAATAGAGGTATTATGCCCAATCGGCATCGTGAGGCAATTTGAGTAGCTACTTGAAGAAAGGAGTACCGTTCTTTGGCATACAATGCAAACGAAATTGGGCAGAGTATGCCTTGTGAGGCATACCTTGGCCCCTCTTGAGCCGTTGATACACAGATTTTCATATTAATATATCTTTCAGAATAAAAAAGATATTTTGAATTAAGAATTCCAATTTTCCAAATGTTTCAAAAAAAATTCCAAAAGTCTGGAACTTCAATATTCATACACGAGGATTTCAGGAATCGGTTATATATCGTTTTTCCATTTGATAATAAGAACGTAGATGCTTCGAACTTTTGACCACCTCCCCCCGCCACCCGTCCTTTTTTAGCGATAGGCGAACTTAAACATAATTTTTTCATAAATGTATAGTTTGGTAACTAACAAACAATAATTGTGATTGCTAGACCATAAAAATAAAAAATAAATCAATCACACAATAATTCAATTTTCCCCACGCTTTCTGCTTCAGCAGGCAGGGTTTCAATCATTCTATTGCTAATTTTCGACGGCTATCCGTGCAACTTCTTCAGTATTATAAGGATAAACTGAGGTTTCCATACTTTGATTCTCAGAGCACCGTATTGAAAACAATCTGAAATCACCGATCGTCTGAAGAAAATGATCGGAAAGCTGTCACATAGTAGCAGTAAATGGAAAATATGAATTATTGACCCAGAGATGTGGACTGTAATTCAGAATGTCTAATCTATTTCTCTATCTAGTCTATCTATGTAGCTAATTTTGAACGGATCCCATTTTCGTCATTGACTAGGAAGGATTGGACACATTAATACATTATTTGAAAATGAGTGCCAAGAGTACAATCTCCTTTTCCTGACTTCCCTTGAGGAAAAGTGCTAAAAGTATGATAGAACAACAGTCTAACGATAAAACAAAAGAAAAACTGTTAAGAGACCAGGACAATAGACAACATAGAAAATGCAAACAGATTTTGTTGAGAACCAGCTTTAAATAAAGTAAAAATACTAATAAATATCGGAACTTAATGACAACTGAAATAGTTCGTAGATAAAATTTAATTTCTATTAAATAGTTAAATAAAATTTTTAAAAAATGTGGCAGACGGACGGAAAAAAGAAGTATATTAAAGTGGTTCTTGCTGTAGAAAACTGTCCTTCATAAAATGTATAACTTCTTTTCGGAGAAAATGAGTGGGAAATAGACGAATACCTTTTTGAGATGCTGGATGTTGAAGGAAGCTGAGTACAGGTAAGAATCAACCCAAAAAGGTCTTGTCCCTTCAGAAATATTCCTTAATACAATATTTAATGTAATGTAATATTTTTGAAATATTGAATTGATTCTCCACCTGTTGATGGACTGATATCATCTGGTCCTTTAACTATTTCAACTTCATGTTCCGGTTATAATTTATTATTGATAATGTTGAACTATATTTTTTTCAAGGAATTTGAGGAATGTTATTTGCTAGTTCCCCTGGGAATGTGATAGGTCCTCACGCAGCCTTTGGTTTGAGAACCTAACTGTACTAAGACAAGGCGAACCATAAAAAACGGAGTCACAAGCTTGTCGGCGAGCCTATGAACGCATCGTACCACCAAAGAACGTCTTCTTTTTAGTTTGAATCAGTCGCGCCTATCCATCCGAGCAAAGATAGTATTCAATACAAATCAACTATATCCTGAATTATTTTTTTCTGAATGGTACTTTTTTAATAGATTGCCCCTATCAAATTTAACGGCGGATCCTACTTCATTCTTTAGCACCAAACTTCTATTTCATGGTTGAAATTATTACATTATATTGGCTTCAAGTCAAAACCAAGTTTCAAAAAAAAAAGCCCAGCACTCAGAGGCTGCGTAAACAAAGCAGATTTCCCACGAGCAGGGCACCCTACAGATTCCGTACCATCAATTCTTTATTTTTCTTGTAATAAGAAATAGTTTTAATTTAAAATGGGCATAACATGTCAGCTATTGAGGTCGTATTCATGAAGCGATTTTTGAAAATTTTCCTCAAATGTCCCTCCTGCCCCGTAGATTACGAAAATGAGATCCGTTCAAAACTGTCTGTTAGCGGTCGAAATTTTTGTCTGATCATTACCAAACCCGATATTTAAACGTTTTATGTAAAAACAAGATCAAGTTCGTTAACGGCTAAAATCCGACCAGTGGGAGGGGTGGGGGTTAGAGATTACTCATTGGTTGAAAATATTGTTTATAGCCAATTTTATTGCAAATTTTATGATCTATAAATTTGGTTTTGAACGGTTTTTCAATATCTTAATTATTAACCAAGATATTTGTATTTTTTAGTTTTCAGCCTTCAGTAAATCCCCACTCCCACTCATGTCATATTCACAAAAAGCTGTTATAGTATGAATCATTTTATTTGAAGCCTAAATATCAACTATTGTTCTCATTAAACTTTTACGTTTTGAGATAAATGTTAATACTTGATGCACATGGGAAATCTGCTTAGTTAATGCAGCCCGTAACGGAATTTTTTTTTATATAAGCAGCTCGATAAGAAGTACGTTTGTAGGCGGCAGAGATGAAAGCCTATATACGGTACCGGGGTCAATAGTATTTGGGTTACAAGTCGCTCAGACTTGTAATAGGGTCGATACCATTCGGGGTTACAAGTCGCTCAGACTTGTAGGAAAGTGGAAGAAGGTAGGTGACCGACAGGGTATCGAATCGGAACACTTTCGACGGGCTGGAGGATTCAAGCCTCCAGTCATTGGACTATCCCTCAAAAAACCCTCTCTCATTCCCTTTTTTAAAAACTTTTTCTTGCTATCCCCCTACAGTAACCCCAGGGGCATGGAGAGGAAGAGAGGACGTCACGCCGTGGGAACTCAAGATGCAACTACAGGCAATTGCAACACCCCCCCCCCCCAAAGCCAATTCTCCAACAACACAAACAACAATAAAACTCACATTTCACCGGCATGCGGAACAGATAATCAAAGCTTTTTCTATAATCAAAAAGTACGTCACGCAGGGGCTGCGTAAACTAAGCAGATTTCCCACGAGCTTGTAAAACATCCATGATCTAATCTCATCACATATTCTCTATTTCTACATAAAATGCAGATGAGTAGAAAGGGGGGTTATAAATAATAAAATACGACTATCTCGCTTAATACTTGATTTCCGAAATTATGCATAAAACAACAATTGCAGATCACCAACAGTTAATCAAGAGTATTTTCGAAACCTGTCCCTCTCTAAAGCCCCAACCATTACATGTCCGATTTCAGCCAATAACGAATATGATGTATAGTGTTGACCAATACTGTTAAATTTCCAGTATGGTATAGATCAAATAAACATTTTTGAAAGAAACCGTAAAATCTTAATTGATGGCGTTATCACACAACGAATTTGCATGAATAATAAATATAATAACCTAATAAAGGTCTCTTGAAAATAACATTTGGTATTTAAGCTTAGAATAAAGTGGTTCATGACATAAGAGGTTCTTGTTAATATGACATGAGTGGCAGTGGAGGTTTACTGCAAGCTGAAAACTAAGAAATCCAAATATCTGTTAATATTCATGATAGAAATGTATATTACATTTAAAGACATTTATATTTGCAATAAGGATAGATTTATACAAATTATCGATCCGGTTTATAATTACAGAGATATTTCCGTATAAATAATACTAGTATATTCCTTCATGGACAGCTGAAACCATATAATCATTACGCAATCACGTCATTTGGTGAAATGATTTGATGTCTCCTGTCACAGGCATTTTAGCCCAAGTTCAATTTTTGTTCAAATCGCTCCACAATAATCCCACAGTGCAGAGAATGCATAAGGGGCAGGGAAATGAGTTCAATCACGAATCTTGTTAATTACAACAAATGAAGATGTAAGAAATAAATGGTGCCTACAGATGATCTTAAAATACAATACTATTATATTTACAATACAAAGCCTATTAAATATACAGGAAAATAATTTTTTCTCTTTGGTTCACTTGTGAATATTAAATAATGAAATATATATATATATATATATATATATATATATAATTTTTAGACTATCATAATTTCATTATAATGTTATAATATTTATTATTGACAATCACTTTGGATCTGCATAATATCTTTTAGTTTATCCGGGTCAAATGTAAATTTAACATCATTATTTGCATTGGGTTCCTTACTAAAGGTACAATCAAGAATAGAATGAGATGATGAGATTGGCTGCTTGAATTATTTCTTAGAGAATTTTCTGAAAATGGATGTTTTATTTTACAAAAATGGTTTTAAATATACTATTCAGTGATTGAAGGATGGATCTTTAACAAGCAATGACTCTAAATCTTTATCTTCGAATTTCTTAGGACTGCCGAGGTTGTTTCTAGTATACCAGTTCAAAATCACCATTTTTAAACAGAGCAAATTACTTCCTCAGCTAGAGCATGCCCTCCATAAAAACTCACAAAAATTCTATGGCTTTCGGAAGCGAGGAGCTTGTTAACCGAATGACTTACACAAAAAACAATGCCAGATGGATTAAGTGGAGAATGATCACGCCATCAATTGGAAAACCTCACTAGTAGCGCCACCTATGAGAAAACGCTACGAACTAATTCATGTAGCCAATAATTTCAATAGACGATTTGCCTGAAGGGAAATCTCCCCTAAGAGACTGTTGGTATCTGCCCATTCTGAGGGATATTTATGTGTATAGTTTTGGTGTAAGTGTGCCAGAGGCGGGGGAACTGGACTGAGGGAGAAGGCCTTGACCCAGCCCACAGATCAGGTGCATCCTCCAGCCTCATTCCCCTACCTCAGCATTTTCGGGGATATTTCTTGAACCATATTTGCTGCTGCATAAACGAATCCAAACGGCAGCATCAGCTTATCGAAACGTCAAAATAAGGTGAAGAAACGAGATCTCTTTATCTTCTTTATTACTCAATACACATTTAATTTTGACGAGTGGAACACTAGATAATGACAAAAACCAAACCAAGCAGAAGATAAAAAAAATATCCACATTATTAAAAACATAAAAAATATTTTGTGAACAATAAAACTAAAATACGAAACTTACATGGTATATTTATGAAGTATTTAAATAAACAGCAAGCCGATTAGTGAGAGCTTCTTCTTGAATCGGTTTCTCAAAACTCGCAACTATTTGGTAATCGATTTTACACTGTTCATCATTTTCATGTATCAATATTATCAGCTGAGTGGTGTGTTAAATTTCCATGTTTGTTGGTCTTGACGTGGCCGCCGAGGTGGTAAGTTCGAATATTTTTATAAGCTCCCAATTGAATATGACAGTCAATAAGTTATGACAGAAACTGGACGAGCTGTACCCTGTTACCCGACAAGTTCACAAAACAAAGAGAAGAGGACAGTATGTCCAGATTGATGCTATAAAGGATATGATAAACTGAGATGTAAATATGAGAATTGCGGAGGTATTTACGGAAGGTGCCATATTTACGAAGATCATTAGATTTAGCAAAACATTATTCATGGATCTATCTGTTTTCATTTCAACGGGACAACTAAAGTTAAGACATTACGGTGGTAATGAAAATAAATTTTATTGGAATATTACGTGAATTGGGCCGAGATATGCAAAAATACCCAAAACTATCGCTAATCTTAAAGCTGAATCAATTACTTCAATAAAGATGCCAACCAATTTTGGAGGGAACTCACTCGAAAATAATTGGATGTATATTATGGTTATATTATTTTACAAGCCACTTGTTACAGTGAGATATCTGAATGTGTCCAATTTGTCGCCCGTTTTACAGTAGAAAAATATTTTAGCGAAAATGGTCCATCCTCAGGAAAATTGTCACTCACACAAGTTTAAAATAAAATTGATTCTATATTAAATCGAAAAACTTCAGTGATTACTGTTTTCTTTATTCCCAGGCCACGTTTGGCACTCATTAAACCCTTTTCATTACACTTCTAATTCTTGAACAGTTGATGTAAAAACTAAACAAAACAAATAGGACCGTATTTAAATACTATCCTGAAATAAATATATATCAGTGATGATTCCATTACAATTATATAATAATCTAGAGTTAAACTAATCTTGGCTGGATAGATTGAATGATATATAAGGTAAAAAGTCCGTCACGCAAGAGGCTGCGTTAACTAAGCAGACTTCCTACGTGCGTCACGTTTTTGCATTTATCTCAAAAATTAAAAGTTCAATGAGAACAATATTTGGTATTTAAGCTTCAAATAAAGTGCTTCATAACATAATAGAATATTGTTAATATAAGATGAGTAGGAGTGGGGGTTTACTGAAGACCGAAAACTAAAAAATGCAAATATCTCAGTTAATAATCAAGATAGTGAAACAACGTACATAACAACATTTATAGGACATTAAATTTTCAATAATAATGGTTCTATTCACTTTTTCGATCGGACGCATAATAACGGAGATATCAAAAATTGTCTAAATTCTCCCCCTCTAAACCCCCCCCCTCCCCTTGTTCCGATTTCAACCGTTAACGCACTTGATCTGTCTTTTTGTATAAAGCGATTATATATCAAGTTTGGTAACGATAAGACAAAAATTGCGACCGCTAGAGCGGTAACAGACAAATATATATATATATATATATATATATATATATATATATATATATATATATATATAGTTTTGAACAGACTCGTCATCGAAAATCGCGTCATGAGTACGACCTCAATAGCTGATTTCCCTTAACGGAAATCTGCTAAAACTTCAATGTGCTAAAAGACAGCGGTTTTTATTAATTTAAATACGTCTCTCCCGACGGTAAAGTTCATTACACATAAGCCCATTTACATACAAGGGGGAATCCGAGTCAATGGGATGCAAGTAGGAAAGGGTAATACTGACCTCAAGCATTCATTTTGGGAACGGAAACGAACCCTCAACACATCTCCCATGGCGGACTCCAATCTACCGGATCATTCTCACATTATACTCGTAAATTATTCTATCATTATAAAGCTATCAATTACACCGCCATGAACCGGCGATTACCTTCTCATCAACACCATGCCCTTGATTGCCTCTTGACAATTCGCAAAGCTCCTTTCTACTTGTGTTATTCCTCCACGCTGAGGCGTAACGTTAGGCCCCCAACATTAAGGCGAAATGCTCTCGCTGTGAGTTATCATAAAAAGTTTAGGAACATCATTAATTTTGAGTTAATTAAAAGCAAAATTCAATGAAACTGGACAAGAGGTGCGGGTCTACAGTGTTTCCATCTCCTGGCTAACATTTAATATAGAATGTCTGGCACGTGAAGCTGATTTCCACGCTGTGGATGACACAATGGTAATCTCATCTCATCAAATATTCTCTATTTTCAAGTAAAAATCAGAGGAGCAGGAGTGGGTGTTTACTGAAGGCTGAAAAGAAAAAAGGCCGTCACGCAGGGGCTGCGTAAACTAAGCAGATTTCCCACGTGAAGTTTTACAATAGAGAAATCTGCATACTGGTAACACAATACCACCGTGATTAGATAATGAGAAATCTTCCAGTTTATTAAAATAAATTCCCAACTGAAATGGCTTCTGAATTGTAAGAATAATTTATTTTTTAATAACTCAAATTTTAGTAGTCCGAGAACTAAACAAGGGGGGGGCCGGATGAACAGAACGTATTTGCATAAATCTCACAAAGTAAGGAAGGTAAAGTAAGGTTAGAAACGACAGGTAAGGTTAGAAGTAGCCTCCCACCTGAGCCGAGCAATGACGAAAATGCCCGACCTAATTCGAACTATACCCGACCACAGACTTCATAAAAACGCTAATATCTCGGTTAATATTCAAGATAGTGAATATTTACAATATTTATAGCAAATTTAATTTGCAATAAGATTGGTTTTTTACAATTTTTCGATCCGATGCATAATAACGGAGATATTTTGAATTTTCGACTTCCACCCCTATGACCAACCCCCGCCTATTCATGGCCTTTCAGTTATTAGCATTTATCTTTAGTGCTGAATGAAACAGTTATATATGTATAGTATGGTAATCATAAAATAAACAGTTTCCAATGAAGAACGTATTAATCTTAATTGATAACGTCATCACACAACTTATTGCATGTAACTCACATAATAAAACTTCGTTGAAAACAATATTTTGTATTTAAGCTCGGAGTAACATGTTACATGGTATTCATGGTAGCGGTGGTTTACAGAGGGTTGAAAATTAAAAAATACATACCTACAGATGAATACAAATGATATATAAATTGATCCCTGAAAGGCGATTTGGTAATATTCATAGAATGATAGAGGCTCACTACAGTTTGGATAGATAGATTAATTTGGTCACTGACATGTTTTATAGTTTCGGTCAGTATTTGTGTTAATCGCCCAAGAGTAAATGAATGCATGATTGAAAGAACATTGGAACGAGTTTGAAATAAAATTGCCGAATTTGGAATCCAAAATAAACTTCACATCAATGAACTGGCTGCTCCTGTAGTCCTGTTTTTATTAGCAACACCAATTTTCAATAGCACTCTAGACAACATCACAATTATATTATAAGATCTTGTTGATTGGGTAACCAGAGTATGTTCAGGCCCTAATCCTCGTTCGTTCATACCATCTGATCGCTACAATGGCCACATTGTACATCTCCAATTGGTCGGTCCGACCCTATTTTCATTACCAATCAGAAATTTCGGTTTAAAACCAACACGATATGTTTTTACGAATATCAGAATATGAAAAACAGGCAAAGTTATGTTGCTGTCAGGACATATTGTTCTGCCTTTCCTGTCTATTAGATATGACTGTGTCAGGAATGTATGTAATATGCTATCCTTCGTTGTATAATAACTTTCTTCACTTATTACTCCGTAAAAGAAACCGTTTATTACGTTTGAAATACTTGTCTGTGTTCAGTCAGAGAATATGCCAGTCATAAAGTACTGAGCGTTTTATTAAGTTGTTCAAGTCATGAGGAATCATTTGTCAATGTCTACAGCTGTTTCTTCGTTGCTAATTCTGCTTGAATGTACTTTGTTTAATAACGGTACATCCAGGCGCCCTGGCTAATGGCATGGGTACACTAACACTATACGGCTACCCTAAAAATAGGTGACCCCGGCCAAGAGAGAAATATAGTTGACGTGATCGCTACTTGGTCGCGCTAGTTAGTGGTGCTTGTGGATTAGCGGGAGTCTATTTGCTATATACCTTTGACACCCACTCGGGCGACTAACAACTTTGACTCTCATGCACACCAAGCTGACTGTTGGTGAAGTGACCATTAACCTCCCTCCCCCGGGTATAATGAGACCCACCTGTCCACCGGAAACAGCTCATTCTAGACCCTCCTTGGGTCGCGGGGGT
Organism: Riptortus pedestris; assembly: GCA_019009955.1. NCBI lineage: Eukaryota > Metazoa > Arthropoda > Insecta > Hemiptera > Alydidae > Riptortus > Riptortus pedestris. The sequence goes on along the minus strand of CM032230.1, from coordinate 56,753,643 downwards.
TGTTCGTCATTCTCTACATAAAGAACACTGATCGTCAATTCCACTTGGGCCGCTAAAGATCTCCTAGGTCTACAATGAAAACTGGGAAAAAATAATCCTAGTCTACTCTGTGATAAAACGAGTGTGGAATTAATCTGAACAAAAGCTACACGCCTAAGGCACTATGCACAAATATTTGTGATTTTCCTTTTCGAAATAGAGGAAAAGTAAAGGAGAACCTCAAATCACAAATTGACACTGGTCAGTGCTTGGAATAAAGGCAAATGGAATGTTCAGCATGATACTCAGATTACAACGAGCAACAAAAAGAAAGAAAAAGAGGGAGCACGAGTGTGTGTGTGTGTGTGTGTGTGTGTGTGTGTGTGTGTGTGTGTGTGTGTGTGTGTGTGTGAGAGAGAGAGAGAGAGAGAGAGAGAGAGAGAGAGAGAAAGAGAAAGAGGGAAGAGGTGGAAGCCCTGAAATGGCTAAGATCAGTAGGATGCAAAGCCAGTTAGTTAAATAAAGATTTCACTACTAATATTGTCTTCAACTTCGCTGAGCTAAGTTATATTTCTATATTAAACAAAAATTGAAGTTTCCTTCAGAAGTAGCTTCACTATTGCCCTTGTGAGTCAATAAAGAAGAATATTTGTTAGTGTTCTTTAGCTTTATGGGTGTCGACGAGAGGAGTTGATTAAACCCCATAAGTGGTACAAATAAGATATGTTCCAAGAATTCAAGTAACACTACTTACTGCAACAATAACTAACAACAGAAATATACAGCCGTTACAACGGATTGCAACAATAGGTTGGTACCTACAGACAGATATGTGATATATCTGATGTGATATATGTGGCAGTCTAGGAGTCAAGCAGAGTGGTAGGACAGAACGTGTGGTTGCGAAACCTTCGGGAGTACAAGGAGTGTGGTAGATCTGAAGTCTTGAGTGGGATGCCATGCAGTTTAGGAAGATGGCTGGTTAGTCCATGACATGTGGGTGTTAAGGAATCTTGGAAGAAACGTTGACTAGATGGGGATAAGGCTGGTTTGGGAAGACATACATTCCAAGAGTGCAAGGAGTGTAGTAGGTCAGTCTAAGAGTGCAAGCAGAATGACAGGCGAGGCGTGTGGGTGGGAAGACATGCAGTCTGTGGTGCATGCTGGGCAGTAGGGCAGAACGGACAGACCGATCAGACATAGGCTCTATGTAGGCAGACGAGACCGCACCTCTTCCGACACTGGTCTCGCCCCGATGATCGGCATCCTGTCCTTCAGCTGATTCATCTAATAGCACAGGAAATCACACCAATTATTGCTGTAAGAAACTTCAAAATAGACATTCCAAAGAAGGCACCGAATAAACTCCATGTTGAGGTCTAATGGACCGGCAAACGATCAACATTACGATCGATTCGTAAGAATTAACTAAGACTCCATTTCCATACAGACAAAAAAAAATCTTATATAATTTAATAATAAAAAAGGAGAAGTCATTTCCTCAAGGAATATTATAGTTTGGATTAGTAAAAAGGGTGTAATAAGATTTTTTCGTCTATCCTTCATAAAGAACCCCTGGTTACAAAACCCTATCAGGATCCGGGTATTTTCAATAGTATAACTATGTAGAAGGCAAGCAACGTAGTGGATACAAAGGATAAACACTAAAAAGCACTTACTTCACCAGTTCGCTATCGGAACAAGCTACCTGGGTTTTTCGTCGAGATGTTGAAAGGCGCTAATAAGTGTCCACCCGCGCTTTAAAAAGCATGCTAGTCTACTAAAGATAGCACGTTGTTGCCGAGGATTTAAACTCACCAAATATGAAACTAGTCGCAAATCAGTGAGAGGAAAAAGGAAGATCATTAAAGTCAAAAATGGCAACCGAAAAAATAATAATAACGTGGCATAGATAAAACTCCAGGCTTTGGCAGAGAGATTCTGCATGTATGGATTAAGTCTTTGCCTATTATCTATACACCACCCAATGACAATAAGGAAGAGTAAATGTTATAATATATGGGAATGAAGAATGACGTACGTCATATTCTTGACATTCATAAGCACAAAATATAAGCAGAGACCAATCATGAAAATATTCAGAGATGTCATACCAAAAACCTCAAGAAGAATTAGCAGTGGAGCCTTCAATAGATACAACAATCCGTCACGCAGGGGCTGTGTAAACTAAGCAGATTTCTCGCGTGCTGGTATGACACACTATTGGTCTCTTTTGACAGTATATTTTCTATTTGTATATAAACATCAGATGAGATAACTCGTTTAATATTTGAGCTGTGTAGAACAACAATTGTAGAGCTTCAATAGTTTAACAAGATTGATTCTATAAACGATATTTTCGATAATTCTCATATTAACGGAAATAATAAGAGAGGAATTTCGAATTTTCATAATTCTCCGTCTTGTCCGATTTGAGCCATTAATGTACATGATCATTAGTTTTTCATAAAACGTTTAAATATCGAGTTTGGTAGCGATCAAACAACTATTGAGACCGCTAAAGTGTTAATACGCACATACCATGATACCGCAAAAACTACCATTGTTGACATAATTAATGACACTAACGAATTTTTGTCGTAGAACGTCAATAGCTGTAGCCAAAATTAATGAAAGACGCACAAAAGGAAAACTGCTTGATACTACAAGAGCTGAAAAGAAATTGATAATCTGGAGATTTACTCGAATTACTACTCTAAAATGTTGGAGGAGGAAACGTTCAATATAGGTTGGTTTTATCCCTCATATATAAAATAACTTCCAAATATTGTTACATGAGTATAACATTAATGGTCACATTACCAAACAACGCCGGAAAATGGTACTTTTTTATGACGTTAGCTAGGTGGAGCGGCGAGGTACTCGCGAATGAATAACCTTGACAGCTAGTCATAATTTCCATATGTTCGCGAGTATCTCGCTGCTATACGTTGCTATAGAGAAGTCCCTATAACTTAGTGAGGTTAGACTTAGTGAGTCTTCTATCGGCATTCGCGTTGTGAACCGTGTTTAGGTTAGTGCGTGTTTATAAACTGGGAAATACCGGAGTCTGAAGTGCGGCCGTGAATGGACCTATTTTGTTAATAACTTTTTCATATTTTATTTTACTGTTTTAATATATGTGATATAGTTAAATTGGCCTTGACTTCTTTACGTCTCGCATCGCCCCTCCACATAGGTAAGCAATAGTTAGTTCTACTGTGAAGTTTGCTAATTCTAATGACCCCATTATATAACTTGAGACGGAGCACACAATTTGTACGATCTAGACGAAGATGGTTTGTATAAGTCAATTGCCGTACGGGTAGCCATGAAATCAAAGACTTCAAGTTAGTTGTTAGTTGTGCTATTTTGGTAGTTGTACCATCAAGCATAGACTTTGCCCAATACTGGTTTCATCTATGACGAAGTATTATTGACCAAAGATACTGTTTATTCAGCATTATGTAACGCCTTACAAGTCTTTCGTCCTCCCCATACTCTCTCTCTCTCTTTCTCCCTCCCTCATTCGAAGTCATGAGCTAAAGCTACCCTATGTCTATCACTCAAAAGAAGTTATTGCAACATTTGAGCCGTCAAAAACATGAAAGATTTATAACTTGATATTGCTCTGTTCGCATTGCACGTCAATTACGTATACAACAAAAGTTGTTTACAGCCTAGTCTCTATAGATCGAATTCAAGGATAACTCACTCGTCTAATTACAAAAATGATCTGCATTAATCTATCAAAATATAGAATATATCAATAACTTTACGACCATATCTTTATTATTTTAATTAATTATCTTTTCACAAAACTATTTACAAAACAGTAGACCAGCGCAGACAGAGCTCTAATGATTTAAAATGACTGACCAAAGAAATGAAACAATCTGTTGTTGACACCGCACACACTCCTAATAAATATATTAAATTAAATAAAAAATAAAAAGTCCGTCACGCAGGGGCTGCGTAAACTAAGCAGATTTCCCACGTGACGTTTTCCAATAGATAAATCTGCCCAATAACACCTGTAGTAGTAAGGTATCTCTAAACCTATTCAAGAGGGACGAATAGTTATGGAAGCAGCCGCCAGAGCTCTCGGCGGAAATTCCCAAACATAGCTGACGACACACAGAATACAAATGCAAATATCTCGGTTAATATTCAAGATACAGAATAAATGTATAGAACAATATTTATAGTAAATTTAATTTGCAATAAGATTGATTCTATACAATTTTTCGATCCGACGCATAATAACGGATATATTGTGAATTTTCAAAAATCCCCCCTCTAAACCCCCTCCCACTGGTCCGATTTCAGCCATTAACGAACTTGATCTACCTTTTTACATAAAACGATTAAATTCCGAGTTTGGTAACGATCAAACAAAAATTGCGACCGCTAGAGCGTTAACAGACAAATATATATATATATATATATATATATATATATATATATATATATATATATATATATATATATAATTTTGAACGGACCTCATTTTCGTCATCTCCTGGGTAGAATCGATGGACATTTGAGCAAATTTTTCGAAACTCGCGTCATGAGTACGACCTCAATAGCTGATTTCCCTTAAGAGAAATCTGCTAAAAGGTGTTTTTAAGTGATGTAAGGCAACTCCATTCCAATAAATCAGTTCCACAAGCAAAGGACAGTCAATTTTCGGTGAAGCTAGATTCGTACGCGTGTTCCTACTCGTCGACATGATTTTAGTGAGGGTCAATACTGGCAAATCTGCCGAAATCTGACAACTGGACTTGGTTATAATACTTCGTACAAGGAAGTTAACATGTTTTTTTACAAATTTCAGCTGCTATAGTTCATTGAGTAGGAATAGTAAATGAATTATAAATGACCTTATATTATAGACAAAAAATCTTTAACTGTTGTTGAATCATCTTATGAAAAAACTGTTTAAAAATGCTTGAGAGTTGAGTGCTTTATATTTCAAAAGCCTGGAGAATAGAATGATATCAAGAGGAAGTGGGACACACGCTAGAACAAGCATATTCCGAAGCAGTTGGTGAACACACGCGCACCGGAAGTGACCTAAGTACAGACACATCTGCCCAACTCTTTCCACCTGGGCTACTACACCTACGTGAACATACAGGCCGTTCATAGGAAAATGAAATATCTTGGGACTCTCACTTTTATTATGATTTAATTACGTACTTATTATTTATTTACGTCCACTTTATGCTACTTTGGCTAATATGTACTTATTGTTCGCATTTATTAGAAACTTATTTTATTATTATGTGCAGTTGATCACAGTCAATGGAACTTTGAGTTTCATTAATAGACTTTTTATTTTTCAAAATATTGTTACTTTCTCTAAATATTAAGTATCAACCACAGTTGCAGCATCTAGTGAATTTCTTAAAATTGTAATACCTGTCAACGCAGGAAAACGAAGCGAATATCATATTGAATTGAATGTAACACGGTTTTCGCACTTTTAAAGAAAAACTCGAGCGTCCATATAGAATAGTCCTAAGTGGCGCTTGCGAGGGAGTTCCAAAAACAAATAGTGTAATTTTACGACAGAAAGCTCCATTTACAACGGACCTAGACATTCTAATTCGACTTCGTTTGTTGGTTATGAAGTATTTACTGGCTGCACCTGGTAATTGATCTCGTGAACAGGTAAACCTGAGTTTCAAGGGACTGAACAAGGGAATAAGACGTTGACAAGGACATGCAGTGGTTTACTATTGCCTTCTGCATCAGACCATCCACCAATAAAGGCATCATGAGGAAAAATCCTTTCACCCCAGTAAAGCCATGAGTGGAGAAAATTTGAGTCAAAGCCTGGGTTGTTAGACAGTCATCCCTCCGTAGCCTGTAGCCTGCATAAGCTAATTATAGGTTTTAACCAGTACGACTATGTCTGCTACTACTTTCCATAACCTCCAGTATTTCCCCACTGACATCTTGTAAGTGGGAATTTAGAAAGGGAGGGGAATTTGTTGGATAACACAGTTCTAAATTATTAGTTTCAAGTATAATGGGCTTTCCATCGTATTGTTAAAACACACGCAGTTAACCGTTCATGCATTTTTTATCTAAATACAAAAGAAATACATATAACTCGCACTACGTTGATGAATGGACAGATGAAAATAAAAATAGCATTTGTGATTTTTTTTTTAATATATTTATTTTGTAATCAGTTTCTTGACGAGTGAACACGCCTCAAAAAAATCACCTCAAAAAAATAATAATAAAAATAGGACAACATTTATAGAAAATTAAATTTGCAAGAAAATTTGTTCTAAACATTTTTTTGGTCTTACTCACAAGAACAAAAATATTTTGAACTTTCGATTGTTCCCCCTTCTAAACCCAGTCATTAACGAACTTGATCTTCCGTTTAACATGAAACACTTAAATATCCAGTTTGTTATCGATCATACAATAATTCCGACCGCCAAAGCTCTAATAGACGATTACATATATGTAATTTTGAAAGAATTTCATTTTCGTCATGTTCTTGATAGGATCGATGGACATTTGAAGAAAAATTGCGTCAAGACTACAACCTCAATAGCTGACTTCCCTCATGGCAAATATGCTAAAATTGTTACCTCTAGAGAGGGAATATGTATTCATTTATAGCTCAGCGGACCTCATTTTTTTCCTTGAAGATTAAATGTACATTTGAAGATTTTTTCGAAAATCGCTATGATTACTGCTCATGACAATAGCTGAAACCATTTTCGCATAGAGGGAATCAGCTAGTCACTAACATTGTAAGAGATGTATGTTGAAGAGGAGATGTTTCATTTTAACGAACTCTCCCCAACCCCATAAAAAACAAAAAAAAAATAGGTTCATTCATATCTTATTTTGTATCTTCTAAGGAAATACACCTTTCATAATCCGTCGGACCAGCTTCTAATTTTTATCGTTTCAACCTTTAAAGGAATTCTAAATGTTTCCAATTAAAGTTGTGTCCATCTCATTGACATCTTTTCCTGCTTGCCTTATCTCTCCAATTCGATGACCACAAGAATGCTTGATCTTCCTCCTCTGATTAGATCAAATCAAATCTTGTTACAACATCAAATTATATAACATATTCGGCAAAACGAATAAGATAATACTGTTCAGAGTCTATTTTATTATTATTAGTATTTATTAACGTCCACTTTTTGGAACTTCGGCTGATTGGGACGTGTTATCTACAGGTTACCACCCTTTTCTAGCCGGGGTGGGGACTTAGGATGTTATTTAATAAATTCTACCACTAAATAATTTCTTTTGCTCAGGCGAGATTCGAACTCGTCGCTCTAGGTTTATGTTTATTTATATGTGATTAAGGTCGACGCTTTATCTCATATGGCTTGCCAGAGCCCCGAGTCTATTTCAGGATTTATGCTCTTTGAAAACACATGATCAATCCGATGGGAAAGCGTTTAATCAACACTGTCAATTGATGAATGATGTAGAACTAATTGAGAATGTTATAAAAGAATCAAGCAGATGGTAAAGTGTACATATTTCCTAATGGATGGTGCAATAAGCCATCATTGCTAACACCAATAAGTTCGTACTCATGCTCTATATGTCAATTGACTAAGAGCTCAATTTATTAAATTATATATAGTTGTTTAGCAATCCGTTATATTATTTAATTAAATTCAGTAGTTTTCAATCTACACTCATGAATTTCATTCATTTTATTTTACCTTTCTCAATGTTTCCCTATTAAACGACAAGTTAAAAATAATTTTCTTCAAAAATAATAATTTTTTATATCCCAGGTAATTCAGTTAATTTGATGGTTTCGCCCTTGCAATGGAGGTCGGATTGAATATCAGTTATTTTTATTTCAACTTAAAGAATAATTGTAATAATAATACATATATACCTCCATGAACGAAGGAATAAAAATATTATACAACGCAACTTAATTCAAAACTATCTCTATATGTATATGCAATATGAACAAGTTAATACCATACATATAATTAATTATGGAAGAATAGAAACCTCCTATGTGCAAAATTATTTTATTACAATGTGAAATTCATTTAGTATAAATGAACGACATTTCAAGATGTTCACGAAATACATGAATTTCATTGTAACTACTGCTATAATTTTCAGTAACTTTTAGCAGATTTCGCCTAAGGGAAATCAGCTATTGAGGTTGTATTCATGACGCAATTGTCGATAACTTTCCACAAATGACCATCGATCCTACCTAGCAGATGAAGAAAATGAGGTCCGCTGAACATAGTATATAAACATATATATATCTGTTAACGCTCTAGTAGTCGCAATTTTTTTCTAAACGATACCCAACTCGGTATTTAAACGTTTTATGTAAAAATGTAGATCAAGTTCGTTAATGGGCAAAATGTAACCAATGGGAGGGGGAGAATTTCAAAAATTCTTAATATCTGTTATTATGAGTCGGATCGAAAAATTATAGAAATAATCTTATTATGAATGTGATGTTCTATACACGTTTTTATATACGTTTTTCCACTATCATGATTATTAGTTTTCGGCCTTCAGTAATAGCCCCACTCCTACACATGTCTTATTAACAAAAAGCTGTTATATCATGAAGCACTTTATTTGATGCCTAAATTCAAAATATTGTTCTCATTGAATTTTTAGTAATTGAGATAAAAGCCAATACGTGACGCACTTGGGAAATCTGCTTAATTAACATCCTGCGTGATGGACTTTTTTATTGGCATTATCATTCTATAACATGTCTCTATAGGCAGCTGTATTTTAGGTTATAGTTGCGGTAATAACATGCAGATCTTGCTTCAGACAAGCAATAGACTAACAACTATCCCAACAACCGAATAGAAAATACAAATACTAAATAGATTCATCTAACGAACCCTTAACATTTATATTTATGTACATTAGTTCGAACAGAAAAAGCTATGAGGCCTCAATGAGGGAAATTATGGATCTTTGTGCCAAAAAATGCCAGACTCAAATAGACACAATGTGTATACATTGCTTAAATTGTTTATTACAGTTGAATAGAGTAAAGGACTTAGACAATAATGTATTTTTTTTGTTGAAGGAGTCGGTAATATAACTCAAGTAATAAGTAAGTAGTTGTGGGTAGTCAAAGAGATCTGATCTGATATTATATGATATGCGCTTTTACAAATTTATATGTATTGCCATGTTTTGATAAAGAAACAATATTATTGATATAATTATTTACTACAGATCTCCTTGATTGTGAGAGTTTTTCGATTCGACGAAATCATTGGACTTGGCTTTAGCCAAAATCGTAGGCACAGTACACGAATTAATGTATTACATAAACAAGGATACATGTGATTTTTTGCAACATTAGCTCGAGACGTCAAATTACATCCTTCTAAAGAACGAGATCGGATAATCCTAATACAGGCCATGTCTCGTCTATTTTGCAGTTTGCGAGGGCAAAAACTGCCCAAACGTTACTTCCTTAAGATTATCAGTTCTGAAATACTTTTAATTCCGAGACTTTCTCTACGCGGGTTAAAATAATACCGAGGAGTGTCAGATGGAGAGGCTGATAAACCCTGAGGATGGTTACATAAGTAAGATCTGATTACCACTGACCTGCGGTGTTTGATCTGCGGCCATTTCCTGACCATGGTTCCGGAACGCAGATCCGTCCAGGATCGGTCAGCTCTCTCTCTCTCAGTCTATCTCTCTGTCTCTGACTTCGATAGAGGATAGTGGGTGAAAGGATGTTTGTGGTCTAATCATCTGAAGCCATGATTAGTTCTGATAATGGACGATGCTCTCCCATTTAAGAAAGCCTCGCGGTAATGATATCTTCGGTGACCTTCAGACCGTTCCGTTTACCATGAATTACTTACATTGACTCGTTTTACCAAATTCCCTATAAGGGGAATCACCTATGGACCTACGACAATGAGTACTACCTCAATAGCTGACTTCCCCTAATGGAAATTTGCTAACAGCCTAGCGCCATTGAGCCCATTAAAGAAAAGTATTGTAAGAATTAGAATTGGACGGTGAACCATTCATTACTTATGGAATAAAATATATGATATCACATAAGACTCCTTCAAAATAAAATATAAAATTGTACATAATTTAAATGAATAAACAGCTTCAACTTCAATTGCTGCTATAACCTACGGGTAGTCTACTAAATAGTGTATTAAGATTGATGAGTAGTGTCTGAATGATGGGCCACGGCAGAGTATGAAGCAATTATGTAATACACCGGGTATATGGAATGATGGAGGGATGAATGCAACCTCTCTTAGGCTATAACTCAAAATAAGTGACAACTGACCTCAGTGGGTTTAACACAGGTTCTTCAAGAATTCGGTGAGCTATTAAGAGAATAGCACATTTTCTAAACTTTTATAACTCACAAAATTATCTAATTTTAAAATCTGTTATCAATTTACCAAAAGTCAGTTTCATCAATTATTAGAGCTAAGGTAATAAACACGGCTCTTAATTCAAATAAATCCTGATGAAGAGCAATGAATGTTACTTTATATAACATATACACGTTTTCCTTTAGGACTATTGGCTATAAAATTAACATAATTAAATCATTCCTATATTTGAAAGAGCTCGAAAATATTTTTTACAATATTATGCTTATTTTCAAGCTGCTTTGGTTGGTATAAACAACTATTCTTGTCATGTTAATGTAGAATAAAAGAATACTGTGTTTTAAATTTAATTAACTAGTTTTCTAGTTGTGACGTTTTTCTTTTTACTTGCTGCTCTTTAACAATTAGTCATTGAAGAATAATATATAACTGATAAGGAGATACTTCATTCATTAAGGCAAGAACTAGTCTGATTAAGAAATTGTGCGAAGGCCGACTGGCTTTCATTGTAGCCATGATACAATGTAGTAGATTTGGAACACTCAACTATTGCACTGGAATTAATTTACTAGTTAAATATAATGCCATGCTTTGTTTTATGGAGGCACATTTATCAGCTGCACAATGACTTCGACGAGGCATAGATAAGCAATATTGGTTTCGAAACATAGATGGCCATAACTTTAGTTAACTGAGCCACTGCGAGCAGTCATGGTGCTACAATAAACTACAAATATATAAGCGTCGGCAAATAAAACCTGTTACGCATGTGCTGCGCAAATAAGAAATATTTTTTGGCAAATAGCCAATTGAAATTTTACAGAAGGATTTATTCATGGATGGTAGAATTGCCAAAATTCCCCATGTCCAAATTTGGCCCGGCCATTAGCTGACACACAAACATATATATGTGTGTGTGTGTGTGTGTGTGTGTGTGTGTGTATGCATATATATCTACTAGGTAGGATCGATGGATATTTGAAGAAAGCTTTCGAAAATCGCATCATGTGTACAACCTCAATAGTTGATTTCCCTTAAGGGAAATTTGCATAAACCAACGGGAAACCACTCCATCTCCTTTTGACCCTCATCGTTCGCTTGCTCGATCCCATAGAAATGAGGATTTTATATTTATGACCACAATAATCAAAAGTAGCCTATCTACAGATCACAACATACACACAAACTCCATTGGACCATATGTTTCTTCATCCTGGTCGAACCCGTGGACATTCCAAGATATGTTTCCAAAATCTCGTATAACCTCAATAGCAGATATCCTTTATGAAAATCTACTAAGAAGGCATTATTTACTAACAGTTTATTATCCACTTATTAAAGTAAAAAAAAAAAAACCTTATCAAAGAATGAAAATAATATTTGATACGTAGTTACATATCTGATTTCAATAGAATGACAGACTGATTTGAAGTGAAGGGGTGTATTAAAAACAATAAACTGATTCATTCACAACTATACTGTTATTGTATGACGTAATAAAGAATGTCCTCTTACCTTTTCGAAACTTTCAATTCCCGCAGTAAACTTAATTAATGAATAAGGGCAGACTTTATAGCATACCTGGAACAATAAACAACTAAAATTAATATTTTATTTTAGTAATTATATTTTTACAACTTAAATTAAGAAATATTATATCAACTTACTTTCTCATCATTATACATTAATTCGTAATTATGATAAGACAATTTCTAGCAAGAAAGTTTACTTTCTGTTTAATTAGGACGAAATAAGAATATTTAATAATATGAATGTACATTAATGGTTAATGTGAATCCAACCAGTCCACGCAAACATAAACACACTCGAGACCCGCTTTTATGCTTTTCAATTTTCGTTTGCATTTTTATATGCTCTTCAAATTTTTAAATGAAAATCACTCTTAACAATCAAATTATATTTATAATCGAGGCTAAGAATTGACCATAACTCGGATACCGTGTGACTTAATCAACTGAGAAATAGTTCATTACACCCAAGCTAAGGACATTTATAAAACAGCTTATTTTAAGGGAAATCTGCTGAAATAATACTATGGCTTTTAGAAAATCAAACATTGTCACTTATTAAATAAAAAGTCCAGCAGGCAGTGGCTGCGTTAACTAAGCAGATTTCCCACGTGCGTCAAGTATTTGCATCGACCTCCATATATAAACATTCAATGAAAACAATATTTGATATTTAGGATTCAAATAAAGTTTTCATAATATAACGGCTTTTTGAGTTGGATTGGGGGTTTACAGATAGCCAAAAACTAAAATGTGGAAATATCTCTGTTCATATTTAATTTAGATAAAACATGTATATAACATTATTTATAGAACATCTCATTTGCAATAAGATTGACTCTATACAAATTTTCGATCCGACGCATAAAAAATGGGATATTTCAAATTTTTAGAATTTCTCCCTTCTAAACCCACCCTTCCGCTTGTTTCAGCTGTTAACGAATTTGATCTTTCTTTTTACATAAAACGATTATATACCGAGTTTTTTAACGATTAAACAAATTATAAATATATATACAATTTTGAACGGACCGGATTTTCGTTATCTACTAAGGAGGATCAATGGATAATTTATGAAATTTTTCGAAAATCGAGTCATGAGTACAACTTCAATAGCTGAGTTCCCCTTAAGGGAAATCTGCTAAAACGGCTATGTCTCAGAAACTGTTTATCTATTTCGCTATAATTCTTACAGATTCTGAATCTGGAAAACGTAAAAAAGTCATGTAATCTTGATTGATTCCATCCTATTCAACTATCACTAAGTGACCAAGTTACGTAATTCAAAATAATAATATTTTTCTCATTTTATGTAATAGAACTTGGTTTAATTTTTAGACTGAAACTTAATTTTCTCAATATAACATTGGTTATACCAATGCTGACGTCCACCTAGGTCGAGGAAATGCGACACGAACTCTATGATCAGAGATTAGAGACATTAGTGCTATTTCCCTTTTTCACACTAAAGTACCCATATTTAAACAATTATGTAGGCCGTACTTTTTACTTGATCGTTACTAAAATCGATTTTTAGCCATTTCATTTAAAGTTAAATGCCAATTTCCTTTTTGAATCAACATTTGATCTGTAGAAGAGGTAAGTTGTGAAATGAAATATATCTCCGTTTTTAAATACATAATCGAAAAAAACCAAACAATTACGTTATATGGAAAAAAATCGTATAAACTAAGTTAGTTTTTACAACTACCGTTCTACAAGTTATGCTGTTATTTGGATTTTGTCTTTCGAGATTGAACGGAATTATCCGTTTGACCTTCCCTGAGCCCATTGTAACGTCTGTTCGTATTTTTGAACTTACGTGTCTTAGCGCAACTCAAAAAAGATTTGAAAGAAGGACTTAGAATGTTGGAATTCCATATGTAGAGCTACTATAACATCATGTTGTCATTTTGATTGCCATCGACTTGAGAGGTCAGAGGATATAGAAATGAGATAAATTAAAAAAAAAAAATTGCAATTTACCGTACCCATTAGAGAATATTTGTATAGAGGATTGCTGTTTATTATAGAAAAATAAAGGAATTATTTTCAATGATATTTATTCATTCGATGCTGGAAAGGAGCTAGTGTATATCACTTTCAAATAATATAATTTATTCATCAAACACAAATGAAACGTAGCAAAACATTTTGTTTATTCAATATATAGGAGTACAAGTAAGTAAATCATGTGGTGCTTACATCAGATTTTTTTCTCTGTAGCATTACATTGGCTACAGTTGTCAATCTACGTAGATATACCTATGTACTTTCTCTTTAAGAAGTAAGCATATAATTAATTGTTACGTACTCATTTCCTTACTGTATTAATTACAAATCCTAGTTATTTAATACTGATATTGGTTGTATAAATGTTTATAATCTTAGATGAAAGTAAGAAGTAATCAGTGCGTAACACAAACTGACCTGTCGTTTTTAGTTACGGCCTAGTCTAGGAAATATAATTTACTTCCCCTAAATACAAAACTGATTTGAATGTTTCTGCGTTTTATAAATAAACAGTCTTTTGTAATAATAAGTTCGATGAAGAAATGGTGAGAACTTTGGTTGTAACTTGCAACCTTTTGATTAGTAAGGATCCACTGCTTTATTGGTCGCTCGTCCAAGCTGACCGGAGCAGAACTTGTAATTTTGCTTAATGGGTACAAATAGGCTTAAGATTTTCGTAAAAATTCCATTATTTGCGTAATTTTTATTTCAAAATAATCATCTGATAGTTGGACCAATACTCCTGTTACGAGACGAAAATGTTTATATAACACTTTTCGATCCGACTCCTAATTGCGGGTGACCAAATTCGATATATAAGCTTTTCAGTAAAACTAAAGATCAAGTTCGTTAACGACAGAAATCAGTTTGGAGAAGGAGGGGGAGGTTTAGAAGATTGAGGAAATCGAAGAAAATCCCCTTGTTTTCTCCGAGGAACGATTTTCTATAACCACCCTTGTTCTTTTTCCTATAATTAATTATAGGTGTGCCTTTATAGTTACTGATTCACTTAGTAGAAATAATTCCTATTGAAATTCACATCTGTCAGAAAATGTAGTTTACTACCGTTTGTTGCAAGTAAATGAACTTTTAGTTAACGCGGTCAAACGTGCCTAACGAATTTTAATTTAGCTGAATTCTACATTCTTCTATTCATGGTCACGTTTAGAGGTTCTGACTGGCCCAAGATTAATTTTTTTTAAACACGAAATGCTTTGAGAACAGTTTCAATTAATAACAGAGCTGTTATAATTTATTACTTCTTAATGAATACAATGACTTAAAGCAGTAAAAAGTCTTAGGAAAAAAGCTGCCTAATATATTATTCGTTATTCATCTCGTCTTATGAAACCTCCATGAATAGAGATATACTTTTTTAATATCTTTATGGTTTTTGCAATCGTCCCAAATAACTTTTTGAGAATTCGGTTTTAGAAACGCACACCTGTAAGATAAGCACTGCAGCTGATTTCAGGAATGACAATGGGTTCATTCTAGAAATTAAAATAAATCTCCGCAGGTGCAAGGTTGAAGAGTTTGAAGAGGTTGTGAAGATTGTTTTATTTTTATTATTTTTTATTCATTAAGGTCCACTTTGTACGAGACTAAGTAATTAAGGTCCACTTTGGAAATCTGGAAGGGTTATCTACATGTAACCATCGTTTTCTAGTTTATTACAGAGAAGTATATAGATAGATACATTCATTCAGTAAATCCTTTCCCTACTCATAAATGATGATTAACAATAAGCTGTTATAACATAAACCACTTATTCAAAGCTTAAATGACAAATATTTTTTTCATTGAACTTTTACTGTGTGACATACATACAAATACATTGTGCAATGACGTCAACAATTAAGATGTTTTGTGCTTAATTTGAAAATGTTTATTTGATCTATACCATAATCATCATTAAAGTTCAGGGTCGTTAACCGCTGTAACCGGACCAAGAACATGTGAGGTGCTTAGAAGGGGAGGGGAGGATTTGAAAAGCATTTGATTAGGTTTATCTTGGACATCCTATATATATATATATATATATATATATATATATATATATATATATATATATATATATGCGTACACAGAGGGAGAGAGAGGGTTTTGAAATGGACCTCATTTTTGCCATCTCCCAGGCAGGATCGGTGGATATTTGAAGATAAGTTTCGAACATAACGTCATGAGTACAACCTCAATAGCTGATTTCTCTTAAGGGGTACACCCTGATACTTAAAGAGAGATAGTGACTTATTAAGCAAGTTTGAAAGTAGTTCTAATTTCTGAGGTCATTCCTACTTCACGTTTTACCCGAAAGACCAAATACAAATTCCCTGCTCGATTCGAGATTTATTAGCTATAAACGGGCTCGAGAGAATGGTAGTACTTTTCCCTTTATTCCTGCTTGCTAGATCATTTCACTACACAGAGTAGTAGCATGCTGTTACTTATAGAGCGATGTACCAAACTAGTTTGTTACCTCATATGATGAATGATGTCTTCATGAGTAACTCTATTAAGGTATTTAACCTTTTGCTTTGACAGATGACCTAAATCACTTTGCCAGCTCAGACCTAAGGGAGGGGGAGGATTGTTATCATAACCGAAGATAGTTGTTATTGTATCTACACTTGCAAGTAGCCAAGAATAATAGGTAATCCCGATTTCCACAGAACAGAAATAAGGGAAGAAGTTAGATTAAAAGTATCAACCAATAAAGGCATCACAGAGAGTGGATACCACACAAACTAAGACCAAAATCTCTTGAGAGCGATCATTTAGTAATCTGCTTAAGCTTAGCCTTACTGCAAACTAAGAGACCATGCAATACAAAATTGCGAATTTCTCTGTAACTATTAGGGCCCCACAAAATGTTTACTAGATCTATCTTTTATTCTCATTCAAAAAACTATAAATTATGTTCGATGACTAAAAACGAATAAATTTACGATTTTTTATTAAGTTACAAGTACCACTTACAGAGTGCATAAATAATCATCAAACTCCTTATATTTTACTTGTCTCTTACAAAAATTAAATTCTCACGATAGTTTTATAGCGGCAAATGGGCTAGCGAATTCTCATCTAAATATTGAATCTTTGAATATAGACCACTTTATTTTATAACTAATTTTGAAATCTCAGCAAGCCAGGCCTAAACAGTCTCAATATTGTGTCAGTCACATTCATGAAGATGTAAATTCACAAAATTCGAAATGAATAATAACCGTAAGTATGGCCATTTACAAACCTATTTTAAAGTCATATAGTAAGTCCCTCGTCCTTCATTTTATGGTTCTTAATGTAGAATATAGTGACGGATCCAAGATTAAATGTAACCATGAGTATGTCCAGGTTTAAAGATGAAAAATGATATGATTTAAAGCCCAATTATTTTAATTTATTTCAAAATTCTCGAACCAGTCTTAGAAACCGGCATAGTCAGCATATACGTTCTTCATGATCATACTGTAAGTGACATTTAAAATCAATGCGAATCTAACCACGAAAAACTTATAATCTTTTAACCTATAATTTTTATAACTTATAATTTTTTAATCAAACTCTAATATTTGATGTGTAATAATAATTATTTAGCACCAATTACAGACCAGGATGAAAGAAGATAGAAGTCAAGATTTCAAAAGTAAAAAAATATTGAGACCCAATAAGTAGTTAATACAGTCACTAATTTATGAAAAGTATTAAAATGTTTTCAATTAAAATAAACAAATTAAATGTATTATTGCAATACATAGTACTACTACTTCAACGGGTAGTGCCAAAAGAATTTAATCATATCATTCATTGTTTGTTTTAACTGTATTCATTCATCATTTTCATATAAGAGAAAAAAGGAATGCAAAGTAGTTGAAGACGTGACATCCTGGAGGTAGTCTTGGGGAAGCTGGACATCCGTAATCGGGATCACGAAGGCCAAACCCATCAAGAATGGCTTATAATGAGTGTGTTAGTAAAAGCTATATTTTCTGCGATTTTTTTATTGATTTTAAAATTAATCTATTACTTAATTGTTGTTCATCCTCTAAACACAGGAAAAAAAAGTTCCAAGATCTTTAGCCGTTCTCGGCCTACTCATTTGTGTGCCCTTTTGCACATTTTGTGTGCTTTTTACATGTTTATCTTTAAATTTAGTATTAGTTCAGAAAATTTTTAATTATAGTTAGAAATGTGACCGTAGAAAAAAAATCAAAAATTACATTTTTCTACATGAAAATACTATCTGAAGTAAAAATAGCTAAAGCTTTCCAACTGTAACTTCAAGAAAGTACGGCTATAAACTAAAATAGTGCTGTTTAAATGCTAAATATTACCGCATGCATTAAGTATTAACAGGCTTGTCAATGAAAGCTGGAAATAGAAATGATTCCAGAGAAATAGCCATTTGCTAGAAGATTCAATACACTTCGTGACTGACCAATAAAAGACATTTTGTAGCGCCTATTTAATTATTGATATCATTGACAAAGTTTCCTATTAAAGCAAACCTGCGTACGCAGAAACCTGTTAGCTACCTGAATCTACAGATATCTTTAAATCAATGTATAGAAGGAATTTAGCAACGTAAAGATTACAATTTTAGACTTATTTGAATGAACATACACATTTAAAAATATGTGTGACACCGATTGTAAAATATACGCACAGTCCTCATAATCCTTAGTGAGAATTGTATTAGGTTCTAATAAGCAAAATCGAAAATAAGTTTTTCTCTAACTTTAGATCATAAGACCTAAGTTTCATTTGTCATAGTTCCTTTGATCTCCGGAGGATAATGCTAAATGTATTCCATAGGTTATCTATGTAGGTTAAGTATTCATTCTAAACACTGAACCATATTTCTTAGTAACTGTCTGAGAATTGTGAAACGGCAAATAACACATTTAAGTAGGGTTTAAGCTTTTCTCAAGATTTTAAAACAATGAGCCTTTATCAAAGGCTTTCTCAGCAGCGTTGCTTAAGCTCGCTTTGTTTTAGTTATCTCTTGAGAGTGTGTCAACCAACTGTGACTTTTTGGCTTGCTTGAAATAACGGCATTAAACGGAAAAAGCTCAGCTTCATAAAATTAAATGTCAATTACGGATGGTATTACATCGTACAAGAAACGATCAACTCAGCCAACCGAGATAGAAACAAATCCCCCAAACAAAGCCCACATTACGATGTTCCAGTTCAAGCAACACATGCGACGTAGCAGAGGTTTACTGTCATACAACTGTAACATATGCAATATCCAAAGGTTGTCAAAGAATAACATAAAATATAACAAGTTTGAGGATTGGTCATTCCCACAAGTTATTACCACCTGCACAAGAGGAATCTTCTGCCATCACAGAAGCCATACTCTTGCAATCAAAAATAAGATAACTAAATAAGGGCTATAAGGATCAAAAATACTTTATGATTGAATTACTTGTAACAGCGGTGAGCAGGCATATACAATTTATGGTTGCATGCTTAAAGTAGATATTTGTACTATCAAATTTAACATAGTACATATAAAGCTCATATATGCAGAAATTTTGATTTAAATCTGTTTCAAGAACATATGAAGGGCCAAGGCCTGCCACACTTCATTGGTGGGAGAATCAGGAACCCACTTATTGTTTTTAGTTTGACACGTTTTCTACCTTCTGGTGACATTAATGACCAAAGATAGCTAGCTACGTTTTCATTCATCTAGATGTAGAGTTAGGAAACTAGCATTAGCCCAATCTCCGCCCGGAACCCGGCTCTTTCATTAGTCCGTATAATGTGTTTCCGCTGTACCTCCCCCACGCTGGTAAACATTTATGTAAAGATATTTTTGTAATAATGTAAACAAACCTGAATAACCAGACACAAGTAATCTATTCATTAACATATTGTATTCCATTATATTTTATTTTGGGAAGGTTTATACTCAGAAAACTGGAGTAAAATCCACATCGGAGGAAATTCTAGCAGATATGTAGTATGTAATCATGACATATGTTAAGAGGAATTTAAAATTTCTAGCACCATACCAGCAGTTTTTGTAAGTAGCCCCTTGCTGTGCCTTGGTGCCTCCAATTTGGTTTTTGGCAGTCCATTCATGATAACACCCATAACTGAAGCAGGCCTCAGCTTGTATACTTCTTTTAGCTTACTTGCTAATTCTTGATATTTTCGTAATTTTTCGACATATGGTTTTCGAATATTTTCATCATTGTGCACTGCAATGTCAAATACTTTATTTATTATTATTTTTTGGGTTTTATAATGATAAATTTATTTATTATTACAAATATTCTCTACTACATTTTATTGGCATACTTGTTAACGGAATGTTATAGTTATCATAAGATTTTAAACAAAAATAGAAATTTTTATTAAAAACCCTTATTTTTATTTTATGTAAAATAATTATTAAACCAATCCACTGGACGTAATATCGAAAAATTGGAAGCATAAGTAGAGAGAAGTTTATGAATATACATCCTCATTTGGGGGATATTAAACTGTAAGCCTTTAACACATTCTTAAATATCCTCAGAAAAGACGTCATAGTTCAGTAGTAACTTGTTTGAAGTGTTAAAATAGCAATAGGTATTAATAATAATTATTCAATGGCGAAACATGTCGATGATTTCTTAGTCGTCTACCATTGTGTCGAAAATTTGGTGTTTTCTATATACTGCAAATATTAAAAGGAATTCAGGATATTCGACACGAATGTTGATTCTATAAACTTAATTCCCAACCTCATTTTACCATTCCTGACATTGTAAAAAAAAGCCCATTGCAATTTTACTCCTTGTTCCTTAGCCTTATCGAAGGCTCAGATTGTGTAACTGTCCCTTTCCTTTCAGAGCTAATATTGTCGACAAAATTCTTCATAATATCCTTTTGTTTAAGCAAATGAATAAATTACTAGACCAATTTGGACATATTATATCTTCTTCTTACAGAGAATGGCTTTGTGAATGAGCCAGTATAAACTCTTTTGAGCTAAATTTATTTTCTAAATGACTGTTTCTCAAGAAAGCGGGCATTGTTTACCTGCGAGAGGTCCGAACGTGACGCTGAACTTTCCAACGGAGCGGAAAGCCAGTCGATGAATCATTTATCTAGCAACGATATCCCTAACCTCTCACTCGGAAATGCACACAGGTTCAAACCCCTCCACTCTGTCCTGTACGGAAAGAACAATAAAAATCTTTCGTTTCAAACCCCCAACCACAAACATAAACATTTAGAGAAAAGTTTATCATTTTCAGGAGTTAAACAGTTGTGTTAATACTGGGACACTAGCCTCAATTGTTTGTGGCAAATATAAGACAATTAGTATACAATTTATAGCAGCTATAAAGGTTGGAAATATTTTAAAAATGGTCTTCTTTTTTTTTTCTTTTTTTGAGAATCATAATAATAATTTGAACTTCTGTTCTTATTGAACCCAACTTATGAAGTTATAAAGTAGTTATTTTACGATTTAACGACGCGCCGCGGATGAAATGATACAATTCCCAGGAAGTCTTAATTTGGTTCCATTTTCACAAACTAAATTAAATTTGCCACTTAGTATTTGGTTTCTTATTCGAAGTAAAGCTAGCAAAAGTAACAACTGCACAAACTAATAACCAAATAAACTGCAAACACAAATAACTGAGTGCAAATTTCTGTTTTCTTGTTGTGTACCTTCCCTTTTGATAGTTTAACTTAGTGGGAATGGATTAAAGAAGAGCAAAAATAAAATATTTTCTAATTCTGTTATTAGAGATACAAAGAATTGTATAGTACCTTTTTGAAAACCCTACACCTATGTAAGATACCTTGTATCATTTCTTTTCGGGATGACATTATACATAAAAAAAAAATGTCATAAAGGGTTTATTATCTTTGGAATGCTGAAGGTACTTTTGCTAACTACTAAAAATTCATTGAGTGAGCTATTGTGAAAATTGAATAAAAATGTTAATTTCGACACGCTCAAGTTGTTTCAGATTTGGTTGGCCATACGTTTTAAAATATTTGGTGAAAAACTTACTGCACTCATTCAAAAGTAGAATTTATTCGTGCTAAAGCGTTAGAAAAACAATTTTACTAAGCATAATTAACAATAACAAATTTATTATTTATAATTAAATTAAACCATTGGATTCTAAAATTTCAATAATTACCACCACAAAAAGCAAGAGAAACATATAGGTTTAACAAAATAGCCTTATTTGGTCTTCCTGAAAAATATTGACACTTTTTCATGAACACACATGTATGTTGAATAATACTGAGTATTGCAAGAGCATGAGCTCTAAAAACATTAGATGCCCCATGGATAAATTTGTATTGATTCTTCAATACATTTTATGTTTCAAATGTTACATACATAAGTTTATGTTTAAATGTTGTCCCTATTGTATATTTATTTATTCCCATTCATTTACTATTATTAAATAATAATGATTATTTATCCACAATAAATAAAATTTGCGTATTAGTGCTAGGAATCTTTTTATGGGAGATGAAGTATAGTAATAATTACAAAGACGCAATGACAGTTATGATAATAGTGAAATAGTCAATTTTACTCATTGTTGGTATTTTAAAAATTTACAAAACACAAATATATTCTATAAATAATGTAATTAAGGAATCGGATTTGTACCAAACTATCCCTCACCTTTAATTGGAGTATCATAGCAAACTATATTCCCTGAGTGAATTAAGGGACAACATGCTCTGAAAAATATCTATATTTCTAAATCATATCTAGTACCCCAGCCTTA
Organism: Riptortus pedestris; assembly: GCA_019009955.1. Classification (NCBI taxonomy): domain Eukaryota; kingdom Metazoa; phylum Arthropoda; class Insecta; order Hemiptera; family Alydidae; genus Riptortus; species Riptortus pedestris. The sequence continues at coordinate 56,730,972 of CM032230.1, read as the reverse complement.
ACTATTTATAGAGTAACTTTTTACAGGATCCAGGATTGGTAATATCCAAATGTGGAATAAATAACATTAATCTACATTTGCAAGGACGGATGAAAGTGTTAGTCGATTCCATGGCTTTTTTATTTATGCCCCAGTTGTCCTTCATAACAGGTTTCCTAAGCAAGGCAGGGGAGCCTGTATTTAATAGTGTTTTAGGGGCATTTGCCTCCATGTATGAAACCTCTGAGGAACTGTTACTGACTGTCACAACTAAGCCTTTGTTCCGGGGTTCTAGGGAATCTAGAAACACTATACAATGAAGTTGAGAATTTGGGGTCCAAAGAAGAATTGATCGTTCCAATTTAATAAATGCACTGAAGCGATTAAGAATGAATGTAATACCTGATTTATTATTAAATTTGCTATACCAATATTATCATAACTGGCACTGCCTCTATGTAATTATTACTATCCATCATCTCTAATTTATATTTTTTCCATTAACACATATGTTTTATTTATTGAGGATGAATATACGAAAAATATAGAAATTTAAAAGATTTGAAACATAAAATGTGTATTGAGGAATGAATACAATTTTGTCGTTCAGAGGTAGCTCATGAAAATGTATCATACAGGCTTGGTCTTACAATACTCAGTACAATACAGCATACAAAAGTGTTTCCTAAAGAAATGTTCATACTTTAAAATTGGTAGTATCAGAATCAAAAATTATTAAAACTTCAACAAGTACTCGTATACGGGTAAATGGTGGTATTTTAACGTTTCGCACATCTCCAAATTCAAAAACGTTCTCTGCAAACCAAGCGGTGCCGGATACTTCCCAGTATCATTCAAGATTCATAATTATATTGAAAATATTTTTTAATGTACAAATAAAGTCATATTAATATTATTTATATTAAATTAGGATCTAATATGTGTTTCATAATAGTTATAAGAATAAAGACACAAAAATCATGCAAGTAATTTGCTCGAATTCAGGATATTCGGTTTTAACATGTTTATAAATTATTTTTTATTGCCAATTAGGTAATGAATATCTTAATTAAATTTTTAATTTCAGAAAATCAAGTAAAGGTTTTATTGCAACAAAGTTTCCTGTTTAACTTTAACTGAGTTTGTAGTTTTTATTTGAGAATTTTAGAATTTTTGTTTCTGGTCCAGTTAAATATATTTATATATTACACGTCACGTTTCGAATAAAGTAATTACGGGCCTATCTCCCGCAGCGCTAAGGCAAACGTGGTACGTAATGTATGATAATTGCCTCGTTAGAATAAAATGTGGCTTTTATAGCTTTAAGATTATGTCATTTCTAAATATTAAAAATAGTATTGGATCTAATAGCGACCCTTGTGGAAGGCCGCAAGTAATTTTATATCATTCCGAGGCAATATTATGCTCATTTGAATTGTCAATTTCCACTTTCTGTTTACAATTACATAAGTAAAAAAGAAAAATATCACCATTAATACTACTAATACCGCAGTGCTCTGACTTACATAATATACAATCTACAAAGTCAATCGCGTATACTAAATCCACAAATATTCTAATTACAATCAGAATTTTGATGGAAGCACGATTTACATCATCAACGAATTTTTAAGACACCATCAAAGAGATCGAACGGCTACTTCATGTAATTCGGAATCATTTGGAGCTACTCTTTTCAGGTTTACTATACTCACTGGAATCTATAAAACGTTTAAAACACTACGTACCTATGTTCCATTTTCTTAAGATGATTTTCTGGGTCTCTTGCCCTATGCTCAAAAATATTACCTTTAAATGCATTTGTGATGAAATAGTTCTATTTTCTCGGTACTCATTTCTATTACCTGAATTGTAACATCCACATTAGGTTCTATTTAAATTTTTTTTTATCATTCTGCTGGCTACAGTAAATCTGTATCAAATCAATATTTCCAATGCTTTTTATGTAATTGTATGCTGCAAATATTTTTTGTTATTTATCTGATTGGGGCGGAGGTTACTACCCTTTTATAGACAGGACGAAACTAAAGATTTTATTGCATAAATTGGCCACTAAATAAATTCCAATTTTCAAGATGAGAATCCAACTCGCCACTCTTGGTATACCAAATAAGATTACGTCCAACACAGATAGCAGATTTATTAAGAAATATTTTACGGAAGAATAATATACAACTTGAAATATGGGTCCACTTAATTAATTACGATTTTGTAATTCACTGAAGGTAATAAATGACTAATTTATGTTAAATGTTTGAGGCTTCTGAATGACCTTTATAGTCCTGCGGATGTCTGTCCACCATATGAGCAGTCCGTATAATGTTTATATGTTGAATGATCGCTTATAACCCAAATTGCCTGATTAATCATTGAAAAATAACCCTTTTATAAAAATACTTCAATAAATGAATATGAAAAAAAGTAGTAGGTAATAAAGAATATATTTTGATGTATGTAATATAAATTTTCACGTGGTAGCACTATTCCTTCATTAAGCTTCAAAATGGCACTGATAGTCTCTTTTTAAGAGTCATATTTAGAGATTTTGGCTTGGACGAAAACGTTTGTCATGCTAACCGACACCTTACAAATCAGCTGTTTAAGCACAGCTCCGTTACCCAAGATATTCAGGTTCGATTTTCGAAAAGCATTTTTCCCAAACAATACACTATATTAAATAAACTATTAATATTGAAAGGAGGCACACCTGGTTTTATTAAAGTCTAATCACCTGTTTCCTATACGTTTCGTTGATCTTTCGACCCTGAGACTCTTGGAGGCCAGCATCAATTGACCATGTGAAGATGAGGCTCTTGGGAAGAAGAATAACCCACAATTGTATTCCGAAGGCTGGCTCGCACGCCTTATCCTTCTAGGTGATAATTTCAAGGATAAAACAATGCGCACGCAAACGGGGAAAAATAATAAAAAGAAACGAAAAGCAAAAGAGATGAGAGAAAACATCCATGAACCTTACAGAGTTCTTCCTAAGCAAACTTGGGCAATAAATATTTTTGATAACCGATGACGGATAAACTAAATCATTCTTTAATTTTTATCTACAAATTTCGGTTATCCGTTATTGGCTAATCGAAAATATTATCAATTTATTTCAGACATCCATTATCTTGTTTCATCCTACGATATGGATAACAATTTCATCTGGTTAATAAATTGTTATCCGGCTAATAATTATTCTACTCCTGGGTAAAATTTTCATCCACCAAATAAAACTTTCAACCACAATCAATTAAAAATTCATTCGGCGGACAAATTCTGTTTGGTAAAAAGAAATGTATCACGTAGAGTATTAATCTCTAAGCAATAGTAGCCAAAGATAACCAATTAACCAGAACTAAAAGTTAACCCTCTAACCCAAAAAAGTCCGCCACATTAATTAAGCAGATTTCCCAAGTGCGTCACGTATTTGCATTTATCTCAAAAATTAAAAGTTCAATGAGAAAAACATTTGGTATTTAAGGTTCAAAAAAAGTGATTCATAACATAATAGAATATTGTTAATATGACCTGAGTGCAAATATCTCAGTTAATAATCAAGATAGTGAAAAAATGTACATAACAACATTTATAGAACATTAAATTTTCAATAAGATTGGTTCTATATTATTTTTCGATCCGACACATAATAACGGAGATATTAAGAATTTTCGAAATTCTCCCCCTCTAAACCCCCCCCCTCCCCCTGGTCCGATTTCAGCCGTTAACGAACTTGATCTGTCTTTTTGTATAAAACGATTATATATCAAGTTTAGTAAAGATAAAACAAAAATTGCGACCGCTAGAGCGGTAACAGACAAATATATATATATATATATATATATATATATATATATATATATATATATATATATACAGTTTTGAACAGACCTCATTTTCGTCATCTCCTGGGTAGGATCGATGGACATTTGAAGAAAAATTTCGAAAATCGCGTCATGAGTACAACCTCAATAGCTGATTTCCCTTAAGGGAAATCTGCTAAAAAAATAAAAAACTCTAAGCAATTCTAACAATTTTATACCAGCTCTTTTATTTTATATACATTGAATTTCCTAGTGTACTGAGTAGATTATATATATATATATATATATATATATATATATATATATATATATATATATATATATATATATATATACACATATATTCCCCGAAGCTCTTCGCAGTAAGAAATCTAGCATTGTACCTAATTTTAGCAGATTTCCATTGAGGGAAATCATTTATTGAGGTAGTACTCATGACGCGATTATCAAAAATATTTCCTCACATGTCCATCGATCCTAACCAGTACATGATGAAAATCAGTTCTATTCAAAGCTGTATATATATATATATATATATATATATATATATATATATATATATATATATATAGATATATGTTCTAGCGGTCGAAATTTTTTTTGATCGTTACCAAAAGTCGTTATTTAAACCTTTTAAGTAAAAATGAAGATTATGTTCGTTAACGGCTAAAACCGGACCAGTGGGAGGGAGGGCTTTAGAGGTGGAGAATTTCGAAAATTCGATATATCTCCGTTGTTATGCATCGAATTGAAAAATTGCATAGAATCAATCTTATTGGAAATGTGATGTTCTATAAATGTTGTTACATGTTAAGTACATTTTATCATTATCTTGATTATTTATCGAAATATTTCCATATTTCAGTTTTCACACGTCAGTAAACCCCAATCCACTTGGAAGCACTTTATTTGATGCCTGAATACCAAATATTGTTCTCATTGAACTTTTGCATTTTGAGATAAATGCAAATACGTGGGAAATAAGCTTAGTTAACGCAGCCCCTGCGTGACGGACAGTTATTTTTTATGGTTTTACCACATGTACAGAAGAAAAGAAATAGCAATACAAAGTGGGAAATATTTATTAACTCAGGCTATGGGTTTTTTAAAAAATATACCTTTAACAAACGGTCGATACGTAGTGTGCGCAATATGAGAACTGACAGCTATTTATAAAAAGAGCACAGGGGGGCGTTATGTATATGAAAATAAAAAGAAATGTTATATCATGTGAATAGGTCTTTGTTAGTGTAATATGTATAAGTTGCATTCTAGCTGGACGTCCTTAGGAAATAGTATACATGAAGTTATGTAATACACCGGCCTTCGGGCAGGAGAGCACTTGGCCTGACCTTGTTCTTCGTCAGAACCTCTCATCCTCAACTGCATCCACGCGCAGCTTATGTGGAAACTTAGCAGATTCCCTACTCCAATAATAAGATGCACCCATGATCTCATATCACCAAATCTCCATTTGTCTTGTAAAAAAAAAAAAAAAAAGGCTATGAAAAGAGTAATTGAAACGTTAAAACGGAAGATGAGATTTTTAGTTTATGAGATACTTAATGGCGGATGAGTAAATGTGGGTGTCTACAAATGGCTAAAACGCAATAATAAAAAAATGCAAATAACTATGTTAATTTGCGAGTTAGAGAAAATGTATATGACAATATTTGTAGAAAATTAAAATTTGAGTTAGATTGGTTCTATCTAGTTTTTCTCATATTAACATAGATATTTCTTTTTTTTTATTATTCATCCTATAAAACCCCCACCATCCCTTCCCGTTAGAAGCGCTCATAAGTTCAACCGCAATAGCAGATATTCGTTAAGGGAAATTCGCTAATAGTGCAGGTGACCCTACACTAGACTATTCTGGATGAGGAGGGCCACTGTTTTAAATGTTGATTAACTCTCTCTACATAACCCCATGAAGATATTGGTGTACTTTGAATCAAAACTCCAGAATCATAAAAAATGATTAAAATTAAATTTAATTGACTTGAAATAATTATTTTATTTATATTTTTCTTTGTTTTCTTCTACCCTGAAATGGCTATTTTATAGTCCTTTATTATATTTTTTTTGTTTGAAGTAAGATACTAGTTTGAAAGGAAAACTACAGTTTAATTTTTATTGCTGAAATAACGTTGTCATTCATAATTTTAGTTGACCTTTATCTCATATGGTAAACCTAGAGTGGCGAGTTCAATTCTGGCCTGGGCAAAGGAAATTATTTAGTGACGAAATTCATTAAATAACGTCCTAAAAGCCCACCCTGGCTAGAAAAGGGCGGTAACCTGTAGATAACCCGTCCGATTAGCCTGAGTTGCAAAAAGTGGACGTTAATAAATAATAATAATAATACCTGATAATTACCAAAAATAAATTACGCGACCCAGTCCAGCAATAATAAAAACTATAGTTAGCTTACAAACTGGTATCCTAATTTATAAAAAAATAACAAAGGACTATAAAATAGATTTCCATTTCTGTGTAGACGAAAACAAAAACTATTATAAATAAAATAATTATTTCAAAACATTTAAATTTAATTTGAATCATATTTGATGGAATAGGTTAATCAATATTTTGGGACACAGACTGGAGTATAAATAAAAGGATGCGGACATTGTCCTTCCAAAAATGAGTGCAACTTTGTATTTAAGGGACGTATAACCACCTGAGAGGGGAGGACTGACAAGCATATAATCCAAAAGAAACTTACACTTACTTTTTCTGTAAAGAATAATTAATAGAACCGTTTTTATTGATATTGTAGTTTGTTTCATGAAGTTGCGACTATTATCGGATGTTAATTGTAACATTATTATTATTATTAGCGTTAGATATATAGTGCGCAGAAATATAACTTGAGAGGCAAATCATGTAATAAACAAACAAAAAATCATCTGACTCTGCCGGCTTAAAAGAAGTAAATTAGTGTTCAGTAATATGGAAATGACTGTAGCTGTCTGCAAACGAAGGCATAATTTCAGCGTCACGAATTGGATTAAAAAATAAGGGTAGTGAATGCGAAAGCCGCAAGTTCTTACATCTGAGACACGAATTACTGCAAACCCCTCGAGCGGAAGCCTAGTTAAGCGTGCAACGAGGCATAAAAACTTGAGACTTTCCTGGCCTTAGCTAGGCTGGAGGTGAACCGGTGTTGCTGATCAATGATAACTATTGCATGAATAGTTAAAATACCTATGTGCTTGCATGCATTCGTCTGATTTATATATCGCTCCTAACAATTGTTAATCAAACAGGGTGAGTTAAAAAAAAAAAATGTGAGGGTTTTCTCACGAGAGGTTGCAGTGAAAATACGCTTTTTGTAGACAGAAAGAGTCCTGGAGCTTTTCCTCCGGTCTGCTTTTGGCAGTCTGACTCACAAGCTATCATCAGACTGGATAGAAGACCCGAAGAAGTACAAAAGCTATACCTAAAGGAATGTCAGGATATAACCTCAGCTGTGGCCAAATATTTTGGAGTAATAGGTATATAGTGAAATTTGAAACCAACAACTTTAGCTTTCAGTCCTTCAGTATCTTGACCACTTCTAGATATATTCTTATTACTGGTTCTCGGATAATTAATATCTAAAAGGGGTTAAAATATCATTGTTTAAGACTAACTGTACTTAGTTCATACCCTCTTGGCACTTTTTCTGGAGCATTCAAATTATTAAATAGTCACGAATCTCTAAGCCAATATCACGAGAGCCGAACAGTTAGGGAAACGGCCGAATTAGCTTTCGGCGGAGTCACGAATAGACCCAACATCAGCCGATCTCTCGTCCGTTATCCACACCCACACACACTTAATAAAAATGCAAATATCTCCGTTAATATTCTAGATAGAGAATAAATGTGCATAACAATATTTATAGTAAATTTAATTTGCAATATCATTGGTTCTATATAAGTTTTTGATCCGACGTATAGTAACGGAGATATTTCGAATTTTCGAAATTTTCCCCTCTAAACCCCCCTCCAACTAGTCCGATTTTAGCCATTAGCGAACTTGATATTTCTTTTTAGATAAAACGATTAATTACCAAGTTTGATAGCCATTAAACAAAAACTGCGACCGTTAGAGTGTTAACAGACAAATATATATATATATATATATATATATATATATATATATATATATATATATATATATAGTTTTGAACTGACTTCATTTTCGTTATCTCCAGGGTAGGTTCGATGGACATTGGAAGAAATTTTTCGAAAATCGTGTTATGAGTACTACCTCAATAGCTGATTTCCATTAAGGGAAATCAGTTAAAAAACAAACTGCTTGACTGCTAGGCACGAGGGCGACTCTCAACCCACTGAGCTTCTCTGCGCATCACACACAAATAATTTACGCTGGCTAGTAGGGAATATTCAACTTCAGAGGTTCTCAGTAAGACTCCTAGAGAGCCCTAGTATATCCTTGTCAAAAGTAGGCCCTGAAGATTGGAAATATTTAGGTTAACTTGGCAGACCTCGGCTCTAGACATTCTAGGGAAGCATCGTCTTCATTGATGATATTCATAAAATTTAGAACATTCAGCAAAATGAGCTAGTGAGTAATCCCCTTATTTTAGTTGTAGCCACACTAGAGCTACTTATTAGTTTAGACGAAGATAGTCCAACGTATGGATATTATCTTATAATAAATGGATCAGTTCGTGTTTTTTTAGCTTAGAAGCCTGAAGAGGTATGTTAAGCTTAGAAGCATGTAGAACTATATTAAATTATACACGTGTTAGCCTATTTTGTTTATTAAGTATTTGTAATCTAAACAACAATGCTTACCTAATTAAAATTCTCTTAAGGGCGAAACTACGTTTACTATATTCACGAAGAAATCAACTTTCGGAGAGGTTTATTCTTTACGGTTGTCTTGTAGAATTTGCATGATAAATACATACACTCGTGAGAGCAAGCAGTAAACAATTATTAACCAATAAAATTACCCTATAAAATATAAAAATTATAGCAATACTCTTCTTGCACTTTTTTTGAGAGAGAGTTATTAAAATATGTAAGATAAGATTAGTTATTTTCAGTCCTAACATATGTATAGGTATGAAGTGTCGTCTTTATAACGTACAAATATGATTTATTTTATCCTTCGTTAATAATTGCTTATAAAAATTGTTAACTTTTTTATACTGACTATTCATGAATTTTCGGAGTACTGGTTAATGTGTTACTCTAGGAAGAATCAAACTATTTTACAGAGGAAATGGCTTCTTGTTTGGTAATTCTAAAAATTACAGAATGACGTCAGTTTGAAATGAACAATGTTGGTCAAAAGGGCACTGCCAGAGTGAAACTTTTATTGTTAATCCTGTTCAAATTATATTATCCGATTTCATAACGTAATTAAAAGTAAATGTGGTAATAAAAAAGAGACAATAAAAATGCAAAACCTAATGACCCTTCGCGGTAATATGTTCGTTGGTGCTTTAAAATGATGACGTAATAGGCAAACCATAATTACCTCGGAATATTCCCGAGATGAAGCCACTAGACGTGACTTGCTTACAAAGTCCTTCATCACTAGAGCCTCTTCGGTCCTAAATACTAGAGAACTATGTTACAACATAGGCATCAAATCGCTTGGGGCTGCGTAACCTGAGCAGATTTCCCACGTATTAGCAAGACATGCAGATAAGTTCATCTCACATTCCATCATATATGCTATCTCTTTGTATAGTTCTGCTGTTTACAATATTTGAATTATAAGCTAGGAACGGGATGTCTAATGATGAAAATACCGAGTTTTTGCAGTAACGATTTATTAAGGAAGGCTACAAAAACATAAAAATAATTCTACCACAATTCGAGTCAAAATAGAATATTTTACATAACGATTGTAGGAAATTCATTGGTCAACGAGTTTTTTTACATTTGTAGTAAACAGAGACAATTCACAAGCTAATTAATACCCTACCCCTAACCACTTACTCGCCAAACGACTTTAGACATTAACGAGCTTGCCCTTAGGTTAACATGAAAACTTTATATAATAATTCTTTTGATTAATATAGAATATTACCTGACAAATATACATACACGAAGAAATACATTTGAAGAGACTCTAATTTCGATATCAATATTGCAGGATTGGTGAACATTTGAAGAAATCATGTGTATCACCCAATAAAGCACTCCACTCTTAATTTAGTCCAATGAGACCCGCCAGTAGTTTTGTCTTGACCCGATCACCCCAACTTGTGTCCCATTCAACAATTTTTCGGGACACAAGTTGGATAAAAAGTCGCTGACTGGGTGCTGAGTTAACTAATGAGATTTCCCATGTGCCAAACTTGATTGCATTTATCTCAAAACTTAAAAGTTCAATGAGAACAATATTTGGTATTAGGCTTCAAATGATGTCCTTCATAATATGTCATCTTATTGTACATATGACATGAGCAGGAGTGGGTGTTTACTGAAGGCCGAAAACTAAAAAATGCAAATATTTCGGTTAATAATCAAGATAATGATATAAACACACAGACAACATTTATAAAATATACCATTTGCAAGAAGATACATTCTCTACAAATTTTCGACCCAACGCATAAAACGGAGATATATAACCCCCCTCCCTCTGGTTCGATTTGAGCCGGTAACGAACTTGACCATTTTTACACAAAAAGTTTAAATATCGAGTTCTGTACCGGTCAGAGAAAAATTGCGACTGCTAGACACACACACACACAAAAATATATATATATATATATATATATATATATATATAAATTTGAATGAAACACATGTTTTCTTCAACTCAAATTGTTAGTACTTCATCAGATCCCCTACTGCTCTTTCTCGCCTTCAAATACATATCTTTCCAAACTCTCGGAAACAATTCGAAATTGTCTGGTTTTTGTTGGTGAGAGTCCGTCATTCATTGTCTTACATCATTTTTTAACTGATAGAGTTTTTGTAAATTCCCAGCTTTGCCTTCCTAGTGTTATGACGTATCTCCATTTAATCGCGTTTAAGTACAAAATCAAAGTTAAAAATACTGCTCAAAAATGAATAGGGATTTGGTTATTTTTTCTTATCCTATTAATTTTAAATTAATCTTAATTAAATTTCTTTTTTATGGAGAAAAAAAGACAATAATTTCTAATAAATGTTAATGATATTTATAATAATAAAAAAAAATATGCTAGGCCCCATACATGCCACAAAATAGCCAATATCCCTATTCATTTTTGAGCAGTTTATGTTTTAATAACAGTAGGTTAGCCCTCTGTTAATTCAATTTATGATACTTATGCCTAAACAACGACTTTTGATACAGTTAACTACTTTATATCTTTTTCTTCCGCTATAGTTTCATTTCTGTTGATGCTAGTGTAATTAAGAATAAGCTGATGTGACACAGATTCTGTGCACCTAGAAGGTAATTGCCCGTTGAAGGAAGCGAGGAGCGGTTCTCGGTACAGTGACTGACATGACAATGTCATGCAGGAGTATATTATCACAAGGCCTAGGTCATTGTCCCTAATCACCCCCTGATAAGGGTGCCATAGCAACCGCTCAACTTCCCCTAAAGAAGTATACAGCACAGCAGGGTCGGAGGCATTCCGAGAAGGCAGTTCGCCTTCATCTGTCGACCCTCAGCGATGATGATGATTTAGGCTCTACAGATAATTGACTTCATACAGGTGGAAAATTAGTTCCCGAATAAGAAACAATGTTTTTTTTTTTTTTTTTTTTTTTTTTTTTTTTTTTTTATAATAATCCTTTATTGAATAACAAGAATTTTTTTTTACAAGATAATTCGTAGTGTTCCTAGTGACCACTGCAATTACAAAAGGAAACATAATATAAAAATTCTATTTAAGTAGCAGATTGTTGAAATGCAATTGACTAATAGTAGGCAGTCATATTGCAACTTAGTGATAACAGTTATTTTAAATATTTACAAATTTAAGAGACCTTATGAGCTAATAATAATAACAAGTACAGACTTTCTTATGATTATTTAATATGATTAGAGGTAAAATAGGGATTAAGATAAAGGTGTTACATGTCTTTAGCCTAGCCTGTTGGGTATTGATTTAGTCATTTCTTGTGTTAGAGTAAGATGTGCTTCGTTCGTTTATGTACGTACCTAGAAGTGCTTTCTTTGTTATAATTACCTATTTCATTGATGAGTGGGTTGTTTTTGTGTTTGCAAGATTTGAAAAATTTAGTGGTTAGATTACGGATATATGTCTTTACCATTGGTAAGTTTGAAATATGATGTAATTTTCTTATTCTTGTATGATAGGGAAGATTATACACAATTCTCAGGCATTTGTTTTGAAATATTTGTAGTTTTCTTAAATTGGTGTTTGATATATAGCTCCATACGGGGCAAGCATATGTTAATACTGATCTGATGCAGGCTTTGTATAACATTAGTTTATTCACAGGGCTCAGTTTCGATTTACGATTAAAGTATGGGTAAATCTGGCAAATAACTTTATTAGCTTTATCACACGTTTTATTTATGTGTTCTGTGAATGTTAGTCCTTTGTCTAACGTCACCCCTAAATATTTAATATATTTCGACCATGATATAGGATTATTGTCAAAGTTAGATTGCTCTGGAATTTTCGGTCTTCTTTTTGTAAAAATAATAGCTTGTGTTTTTGCTTTATTGACTTTGATTCTCCACTTAGTAAAAAATTTGGATAATTTGTTAAAGCTACTATGGAGTCGATTAATTATTGTATCTATTCTGTAGGAAGACCGGTATATGCCCGTGTCGTCTGCAAAGAGGGATAAAGTAGTATTTATAGTTTTAGGAATGTCGTTGATATAAATAATAAAGAGAACTGCACTAAGTGCAGATCCTTGAGGTAGGCCAGCCTCCATTTTTTTGGTCGATGAATAGGAGTTATTTATTTTGACACAAAATGTTCTATTGGTGATATATGAGTTAATAAGTTTTATCAAATAAGGGGGGAACTTTAATTCATTTAATTTGTATATAAGCCCTTCGTGCCAGACTGTATCAAACGCTTTCTCAATGTCTAGCACCAAGAGTCCTGTATGTTTTTTATTATTATAGCCTTTGGTAATGGCGTCTATTAGTCTTGCTAATTGTTTAGTTGTGCTGTGTTGACTTCTGAAACCAAACTGTTCGTTTTGTATAATGTTGTTTTGTGTAAGGTGTTTGTTTATCCTGGCTAATATTATTTTTTCTATGGTTTTTCCAATTGTGCTTAGAAGACTGATGGGCCTGAAGCTCTGAGCTTCATGTGGATTCTTTCCAGGTTTGCATATTGCTTTTATCACTGCGTGTTTCCAGTTTTTAGGGAAGTGGCCAAGGGTTAGAACAGAGTTCGCTATTTTTTGGAGGGATTTAATTCCTTCGGGTGGCAAATTCTTTAGATGGGTATTTTTAATATTGTCTTCTCCTGGTGATTTGCGGGGTTTGGATTTTTTAATTATTTTGTATATTTCTGAGTAGGTTGTTAAAACTTCTTTAGGGCTATTGGTAGATAAGATATTATTTACGATTTTTTTTGAGCTTTTCATAATTTTGTTCGTCATATATTTACTATTAAGATTTACATTTTGCTTGTGTACGGACTCAAAATAATTAGCTATAAGATTAGCTTTACCTTCTGGGGTAATTTCAGTTTTATTAAGGTAGGTGATAGGGGGGAGATATCTTTTTTCTTTATTTTTAAAAATTTTATGAAGGTCCCACAATTTAGTTCTGCAATTTATTTTAGCTAAGTGGTAATTGAAGTTTTGGTTTTTATTTTTCCACAGATAATTGCCAATTGCCTTAGAGAAAGCTTTTTCTATTGTATTATATACTTTGTTACCTGTTTTTTGAAACAATCTTCTGAATTTATTCCGAAATTTAAAAATCATGTCAATGACGGGATTCGTATGAGTACTTTTGCTTTTCTTTTTTTGTGTGTCGATTGATCTTTCAGCTGATTGAGTTATTGCTTTGGTTAGGGACTCAATATACTTTTCTAAAGAATCCGGAGAATTAATTTCTGTATTGATAGTGATATTTTGGGAAAAGAATGTACGAAATTTGGGCCAGTTTATTGTTTGGTGTTCAGTTTCTTTTGGTATTTTTGCAGCGTCAAAATTTAATCTGAAGATTATTGCATTGTGGTCGGATGACAGATTTGGTATAGATAGGACTTTGGAAGTTGTTTTTGTGTTTTTTGTGAGTAGAATGTCTAATATGTCAGGCATCTTTCTTGTATCGGATGAATAGTAGGTCGGTGTATCTGGAGATTTTATATCTATATTTTTATTTAAAATATAATTTAAAAGGATTTTTCCATTCTTATTATTTTTTCTACAGTTCCATGCAATATTTTTTGAATTGAGATCGCCCATTATTATAACTCTTTGGCCTGAATTAAATAATTTATCAAGATCAGCAATTAATAGTTCCTTATCTGGTGGCAAATATGTAGCAATTAAAGTGTAATGTTGAGAGTTTGTTTCTATTTTGATTCCTATTGCTTCAATGTTAGATAAATTTGGTAATTTTATGGGAGTGTGTTTTATATTGTTTTTAATTATTATCGCTACACCTCCACCATCGGAGTTTCTGTCCTTCCTATAGATTTTGAAGTTTGGGATCGACAAATTTATGTTTGCATCGATTTTAGTTTCGCAAAGGCCTGCTAGGTGTACGTTATTATTTTTTAGAAAATATTTAAATTCAAGTATTTTGTTTCTAATAGAACAAGCGTTCCAGAAAATAGAATTAATAGGGCTAGATTTAATTGTTTGCTTATGGGCCATGTTTCTAATCAAAATATTCCATTACTCCTTCAATTATACACGTAATTTTATTTATTGGTCCCTGGGCTGATTTTAATTTATCTATTGTTTTTGAAAATGTTGTTATTAGCTTTTGGATGTCTAGCATGCTAATAAGACTTTTAATTTCGGTTATAAAGCTTGTTGGTCCCGTACCTTGTTTGTTTGTGCTGTTGGGAAGTGGGGGGAAGTTGTGTTCATTGTAGTCGACATTTTGACTCCTTGGCTCTGTTTCCTGTGATCTCCAAGCGTTCAATTTTCTGATTCTAATCTGCTCTTGTTTTATCCTGGTTTCACAGCTTTGGTCGTTTGCCAGATGGTGTTTTCCACAATTGGCGCACAGCGGAGGGGTAGTTTCTGGTTTAGTGCAGTCTTTGGTTAAATGGTCTTGGGCACATTTCATGCATTTCGGCTTCCGGTGGCAATTTTTAGCTATGTGGAAGTAAGATAAGCAATTAAAACACTGGGTCACAGTGTTTTTTATTTTTAATCTCTCCCATCTTATTATACAGTTTAGCACTGTTTTTACATTTTTGATTGATTTAATTTGATCAATATTTTTGAGTTTGACCGTGAAGATGGGTAGTTTGAGTATCTGTTGTCCATCTTTTTTTGTGAATTGTGTCACTTCGTTCACTTCGATTTTTTGGTAGAGGAGGTCATTTTTAATTTCTTCCACCGGGATCCCCGGGGGTAATCCTTTTAATACTAGGACTGGTTGCTTTTCGTCCTTTGGCGTGTATGTATGGTACTCTCCTCCGTTTTTAGCGATTTCACTTTTAAGGTTTTCATAGTCTTCTTTAGTTTCTGTGTACAGAATTATTCTATTTCCTTTAAACTTAAACGTAAAATTATCTTTTAAAATTTGTTTAATGCGGTCAATGGAAGATTTATATGAAGCAAATTGGCTGTATAACACGATGGGTGGCATTCTGGTTTTTTCCTCTTGTTTGGTTCCTGTTGTGGTTTCATCATCGTCAGATTCGTCCGATAGAGCTTGAAAAACATTCTGAAGGGGTACCTTGAACGTGTTTTCCGGTGGTGATGTAGAAGGTCTTTTCCTTTTATTGCGATAGTATGTTTCCCATTCGGTGTTTGAGGATGATGTAGACGCTGTAAAATCCATATTCCCTGCTGGACACTAGTTTTTATGCGAGGAACAAGTCGGGGTAAGAGCCCCTTGGGGTAGGGTTAGATTGTTGTTCTCACTAATCCCACTATCGATGCTCACGTCTGCACTGGTCAAAAGCTAGCTCGATACTGAAGAAACAATGTAATGCTCTTGCCTAACTTAGTAAATGGAGAAATAATACGCTACAATGAACGGAATCTACTATGAGGCACAATTCAATATATTAATGTTTTACAAAGGATTCTTTGAGAAAATGATTTGCCTATATGGTACTAGCAGAGAAGAGGTTAGTAAAGATTCAGGACTAGGAAAATTTCCCAAACTGGCTAGAAAAGGGTGGTAACCTGTAGATAACCCGTCCCAATTAGCCTGAGTTGCAAAAAGTGGACGTTAATAAATAATAATAATAATAACTAGGACAATTCTATCCGAACCTTATTACAAAACACAGTTACCAAATTTATGACAAAGGAAATGAAGTATTACCTTATTTCCCACGGTTTGAATATTAACCTAGATATTTTCATATTTTAGTATCGGCCATCAATAAACCCCCACTTCTACACTTGTCATATTAACAATAAGCTATTAATCAAATGGACCACTTTATTTGAAGCCTAAATATTAAATATTATTCTCATTGAAATTTTACTTTTTGAGATAATTGCAAATATATGGCGTATGTGGGAAATTTCCTTAGTTAACTCAGCCCCTGCGTGACTGAATTTTTATCCAACTGGTTTCCCGAAAAATTGTTGTATATTACACAGGGTGAGGTGAATGGGTCAAGACGAAGCTACTGTCGGGACCCATTTGACTAAACTAAGGGTGAAGTGCTTTATTGGCTGAACACAAGGTTTATTATTGGTTCGAACTTGTTAAACAACTAATTTCGTACAATTGTAATCCTAGGCATTTCGCTATAGTCCAAATATTAGCAGTGTGTTTTAGTATTTTTCGTTTGATGGACTTTTTTTCCCTTTTGCAAGAACTAATAGCCTCAGGTGAAAAACAGTATTCCTGAGAAAAGCGATGAAAATATGTCCAACAGTCCCAAACATTTCGGAGCTGATACTTCCTGTTGAAGGAATAGAAAGGTGTGACGAAACTCCTAAGGGAATTATCATCTTCAGAGAAAGTTATAGCAAACAGTCGTCTCGACTCAGTGGGTCGAAATGTCTCTCTCGAAGGAGGAAGGAAAGAAGAGAAACAATTAAGGGCGTTTCATTACTTAGCCGTGCAATTACATCGACACCTGTAACTCTGATTAGATTAGTTATGTAATGTGCGATGCATTGATTCAGCGGAAATGAATATTCTGACATTATGCAATAAACTGCATTTAATTGAGTTAATAAGTCCAGGATCATATTCGAAATTCAGTAAGATATATACATCCAATTATTAAAAAACCCTGCCTTTTACAAAAGCTGATCCCTATGGAATAAAAAAAAAAGTACGGCACGCAGAGGCTGCGTAAACTAAGTGGATTTCCGTTGGTATCAAATTACGTTCGTATCAATGTTGAAAACCTAAGAACCACTTAACTATAAATAGTAACCTAAATTATTTTTCAATGTAGGTAGTAATAAGAAAAATATAGCGGAATATATTTGTATTTTATTTTGCGTGAACAAAGAACAAAAATTGACCTTGTCATATACTACTACGTACGACAAAAAAATAATTGAAGAAATGACAACACTATGGTTAAGAACAAGGCTAGGCTGTGGTAAGACGATATCGGTCCTTGTAAACATAATCAGGTACGGTTGTGTTTCCGGAAGGATTTTAATGTGGCAACTTGTTGAATGCGTATCCCTTTTTAATCAAAAGGGCAATGACAGGGTTTAAGCCCCTGACATTAAAATCTCTGACGCTGTTCGGTGTCGGAAGTTTGGATTAGACCTTTATCCATACATTAATTGCAGGAATGACTTGCTGATTAGAAATATTTAAGAACATACAAAGAAAAACATTCATAAGTCAAGTATTGTCAAAGTTCTTTGCAGTAAGAAATTTAGCGTTTCACCTAATTTTTTAATTTCCTTTACAAGTAGGGCAAGAAAGTGGATTAATGTTTAGTTTACATACTTATGCCAAGTAATGTTCAATACATGATATTAGGGTATAATATTGTTAGTAATACTCTAACAGTTCTTAGAGGCACAGGATGAAGTCTGTAGTTCCACAGTAAACAGTACTTTCTGATTAACATATTTGACCGCGATTTCTTCAAATTTCCATCGATCCCAGCTAGCAGATCACGAAAATGAGGTCCTTTCAAAACTATATTTTGTCTGTTAACGCTCTAGCGGTCGCAATATTTGTTTGATCGTTACCAAACGCGATATTTAATAGTTTTATGTAAAAATAAAGTTAAGTCCGCTAATGGCTGAAATTGAAATAGAGGGAGGGAGGTTTAGAGGCGGGTATTTTGGAAAATTCGAAATATCTCCGTTACTATACATCCAATCGAAAGATTGTATAGAACAAATCTTATTGAAAATTAAATTTACTATAAGTATTGTTATATACATTTATTCTTTGTCTTGAATATTAACCGAGATATTTGCATTTTTCATTTTTCAACCGTCAGCAAGCCCCCACATCATGTTACATAAACAACACTTAGTCATGTAGTAAACTACATTATTCGAAGCTTAAATACCATATATAGTTTTCAAGAGGCCTTTATTATACGAAATAAATTCATAAATGTTATGGTGACACTCCCCCTCCCCATCTTAAGTTCTTTTACTACTAAAATTTGATTGATTGAGAAAAAAATTATTCTGATCCATTTTAGATTACAGTACTAGACATACTTAATAGTTTTCAATAATATTAATATTTTATATTCTGATATATTTGAGTAATTGTTTTTCTTCCTGTGAGAAGTTGGACACCTGTTTGTTTACGTTTCCTATTATCGGTTTATCGTATTTATTCACTTGATATTATGCTACCATTATGTAGATTTATCTATTGCTAATCTTCACGAGGGAAATCTGCTTAGTTTGAGCAGCCCCTGCGTGACGGACTTTTTGAACTTTGGAAAGGTTATAGGAACGAGGACCACGCTGCATGAAGGTGAGATTTACCTTAAGTATTAGCCTCAAAGTTATATTTAAAATATTAATATTACTTTTGCAACTCTTGGAATTCTTCGGTGATTTTTTTTTCAGTAAAGAGGTTCTCATTTCTATTTGTGTCTAAAGTCAAAGTAGGAAGTTTTATAGTGATATTTGAACTTTTTTTTCACTCTGTTTGGTATCTATACCACAGTAAGGCGTATAACGTCTTTTACCCGGATCTAAAATCTCTCCGCTACTTTACTTGTACAATAATCTTCTTATTCCAGTCTGCCCAAGCACTGCATTCAAGCCATCAGTAAGATTTGCAGTAGTCGTTTATGCTTTTTATAAAAGTGAAAACAAAATGAACTTGAGAATGCTTCCAAATTAAGGTTTTTCTTGAGACGACTTTTACACAAATTAACTGCCTCGAAGCAACGTTCTCTTTTCCTGCGACAGCAAGCTTTAACGACTCCAATAATGTTTCTAGGTTATTTTTTATACCGAACTCAAGAGGGCTTCTTACGCCTGGTGGGAACAGATAATTACCAATAGGTCAGTTTAAAAGGGAAACAAACATTGGAAGAAAGTCCTAATGAAGCTAGTACAAGCGGTATAAAATGTCGGCTGAAAGGAGAATGCAAAAACGGACTAGGATCTTTTAGTAGAGAGCTTTCTTTGGTACAATAAGAAGGAGCAGAGAGCGGACAGATAGACGGATATGGACCGGAACAGGGCGAATTAGGAATAAAGTTCAATGGAATAGTTAGCACTGATTGGTGGGAAATGAGACCGTGGGTATTGCTGTAAGCTGGACCATCCGCCTCGATCAGCTGTTCGCCCTTATCTCACTGTTATTCTACAGCAACAATCAATTAAAGAAAAAATGCTGCCATAAGCTGAGCAGATTTTCCACAGGCGGGTACAGTACAATAAACGTTTAAATATCGACTTTGGTAACAACCAAACATATATGTATACACACACACACACACACACACACACCACTCGTACAATTTTAAATAGACCTCATTTTCGTCAACTCCTGGGTAAGATCGATGGTGATTTGAAGAAATGTTTTCGAAAATTCCATCATTAGTATAACCTCAATAGCTGATTTCCCTTAAGGAGCAATTATTTGGAACTAACGTTGATTTTTATATGTGTATAAATAGGTATAAAACTAATACTGGGTGTTTTTGTCATATAATTTAAAAATGAAATTTATTTCCTTACTTCATAATAAAAGGCCAGCAAAGAAAATCGCTAAAAGTCACGTTTTATCATCTACCATAGTTCCAGTTCTTTAACCCTCAACATTAATCCCAGTCGAACCGCAAAATCTCTTTTCGAACTAATAAGAATCGTTAGATAAGGTTTTCAAGCAGCTTGATGGAGCGATGCAGCGATTTTGGGCGGTAAAACATATTGACAATACTAATCCATGGTGAGTTTGCTGACACGTTCGTTTTTCTGAATTACTCAGCACTGCGTCGTCCTAGACCTTCCAAATAAACTGCATTGTGTTTGGCAAACATTCAAGGTCTTATTTACCAGCCAACTATATTTTCACCCATGTACTCTGTTCATGAAAAAGTACCGTACTTAAATCAACATAGCTAAGTATGCAAGTACAACTTGGTCTCTCGCCTGGGAGGGAAATATCCTAGGTGAAATATTTGAAGCTGCTTAAAGAACCATAGACGTAGGAGCAATGGCAACACAGAACTGATGTATTGCAAGGGGAAACTCAAGATCACACTGCAGAGAAGCATGTTAAGAGATTTCCCTTAGAGGAAATCTGCTATTGACGTTGTTGTACTCATGATTGTATTTTCAAAATATTTCTTCAAATGTCCATCGATCCTGCCTTGGAGATGACGAAAATTAGGTCCGTCCAAAATATTATATATTTAGGCATATATATAAATCAAGTTCGTTAACGGCTGAAATGGGACGAATGAGGGTGGGGGTTCAGAGAGGTGAATTCCGGAAATTCAAAATATCTCCGTTATTATGGGTCGGATTGAAAATTTGTATTGAAGCAATCTTATTGCAAATGTAATGTTCTATCAATAATTTTATGTACGTGTTTTTTTTTTTCATTATCTTGATTATTATCCAAGATATTTGCATTATTTAGTTTTTGGCCTTAAGTAAACCCCCACTTCTACTCATGTCATATTAACAATAAGCTGATATATTATGAAGGATATTATTTGAAGCCTAAATACCAAATATTGTTTTCATTGAACGCTTACGTTTTGAGATAAAAGTAAATACGTGACGCACGTGGGAAATCTGTTTAGTTAACGCAGCCCCTGCGTGACGGATTTCTTTATGGCACACCAGATGGAGCCAGAAGAGGAGACATGCATAGACGAACGTCACTGGATGAACTAATGAATGACTTGCGGAGGCGGTGGGTTCCCCTTGAGCAGAACCTGGCTGCTGCAATCACTGATTAATGGGCGAAGCCCTTGCTAGTGACTTCTGTCATCTGATTTGAGTCGCATGAGTAAAATTCAAGTTATGATTTGTGTCAATGCGATATATTTTTAAAGAAAATACCTGCCGCGAAATCCTTTGAAAATGCTATAAATTGTAGCGACTATTGTAAAATAAATGACATTTACTGACACTTCCCAATTAAAAGGATAACGTCATTACGAAACGTAATCTGTTGAAACAGTGAAGGTGTTAAATGATGAGATTCCAACTTTAATTTGCTTTCAAGGCAAGAAAGTGATCTGTCTTTATCTCTTATTTCCTAATCAACCTACCTCACATAATCCACCTTCTTTATATTATATCATAATTTCTTTTTTTTTCTTTCACCTAACGCCCATGCGGCAATTACCTTTATACAGCTGTTGAGTTTTATTCAATAAAGTAATATATTTTTACAATGAAGCAGGAATAATACAATCTGATTAAAAGATAGCTGATAAAAGCTTAATAAAAATTTAAATCATATCTATGTCTGTTATATATTTAACTTGTCACTTGTAAATTTTTGTGATTCTTTCAGACATTTCGTCCGAAATCTAGGCCACAACAGCTTCTCTACTCCTTAATTTCAATTATATTTTTTGTATCTACTAATACTATACTATATTCTTATTACTAATTATATCCTTTGCATCTAATAATACTCCAACTCAATCAAATATGAATAGAATGGGTGAAGCTCATTTAGTTGATAAACTTCACTTCTCTTCTTGAACACAATTATTAACTCCCTCTACAAGTTTCGCTTCATGTGAAGCATCTTCAAGATCTTTACAGTCCTACCTAATACCTATACTGCCTTCCGGTCATATAATTGACATGACACTCTGAACATAAGGTATTACAGGTATGTGTTAGGTAGTGTTGTAAATATACCAAGTGGCTCAACATAAATTTGTTGAAGGAGAGAAATGAAGATTAGTTACAGAATGATTTTCTGACGATTTTTTAACATTTTACTTCATAATAGTTGTCTGATCATTTGAAACCATTCATCAATATCTTCTCTTCAACGTATTTTCCCTTCATTGCATTGCTAATACTATTTTTAATTTAGTAAATAATATTATAGAATTTTCCTTTTCTTTATGTCATTTGAAATCAAACGCAAGAAGTGCTATTTACGAAAATTGTCATTTCAGTTTGTCACTAGGCTTTATCCATTCCAGTTAGTCAAATACGGTTTCTGAAAAACAGAATTTGGAAAACCTTCTGATGTTTTATATTGTTTACAATATATTAAAAGAAATAAACATCTTATGACCAAAACAGAAATAATGTGGATTCCTGTATTATGATTTATTAGTATCATTTAAATAACCACACCCGAATTCCGTAAAATGATTTTCAAAACGGTAGAGAATGAAATGGAGTCGAAGTGGCCTTGAATTAGATCAAGGTTTTTTTTTTTGGTTTTTTGTCGGTGTTGTTATTAAGTGTAATTTACTTCTCTGTGTCAATGATTACATGAATCTTGTTTGGTTACTTCTATGACGGAAAGGACCAGTCAGGATTTAGAAATCTGACCTGAAAATACGTAATCTCTGGCATATAATAATCTAGCTACTGGCTTCGGCCCATTCCAGATATTAGATTTTATATATATATATATATATTTCATTATATATAATCGAGACTTATAGATGCAAACCTTTTGAATAACATGTTAAGAGAATTATATACTGCGATAAAGATGATCTTGACTCCGTATTCAATTTGTTGTGAAGGGAGAAGGCCATTCACTTAAACACACTTTTACTAAGTGAGAATTATATAGGAGTCAAGAAATTTAATTTAAAATTTAACGGAGAGTGACTATGCTAAGGAGCCAAGGTTTCAGTGTAGGCCATCTATTTACTCCTGACTCAGCAAGATAAGACAATTGTGTAGCTACTTAAATAAAGAAGTAGTTTGGTCTATAATTTCACCACCTTACCGCACAGAACAAAAAACCTCTGGCAGGCCCAAGACTTGCATTGACGTGTATATACCTCCAATAGCCAAAGACCATGGTTTTTGGTTAAGCTGGTGAAAACCAAAGAGCAATTCTTAATAAAGCCATAGAAATTACGTGAAGAACTTGTTTACACCCCATTATATTTTGGAGGCTTTAGGTTAATTCTAAAACCTAATAGTATGTATATCTTAAACAACTTACTTATTTACCTAGACCAATATGGCTGTATTCTTACCTGAAAAAAAAATAAAGTTAATTAGTTTTACGATCAAAATTTAAGTTTATTTTTTAATATATATAAAACAATGCATAAAAGGTTTCATAGGCTGCTAGTTTCTATAAGAGCTGTACATTTCTCTTTAACCAAATGCATAATTTGCTAACATTCAAACAATAATGATTGCGAAACAAATGGATATGCTAGTGTATATATATATATATATATATATATATATATATATATATATATCGTTTTCTTTATCTCCTAGGGGACAAAGAAATTTTGCGAAAATCGTGAAATGAGTACAACCTGAACAGGTGGTTTCTCTTAATGGAAATCTGCTAACAACCTCTGTAGCTGACTGAACGAGCAACAGTACGGTACTTAATGGAGTAATTTAAGAGGGTGGGAATAAGAGAGAATTGGCCTCTTATAGATGATGACTGATTTTTGTAAAGTGTTCATGGTGAAAGCTTGTACTTTTTACCCAGTCCTTCTTTGAGTGTGAGTGTGCGTGCGTCCTTGCTTGCGCGCGCGCGTGTGTGTGTGAGTGTGTGTGTACTAATGTAAATAAAACTGTAGATATGCTAAAAGTCTCCGTGACAGCTTAAAAATATAAGGGTTGCTGCATATAATTCAAGGAGTAATAATTTTTAACTAAGTCGTTTATTTGAAAGAGTTATTAACTTGTTGCTTGTTAACTTGTTTTTTTTTTCCTTCTGTAAATTACACATATTTATATTCTGTATTATTTTACGAAATTACAACTTACATTTTTCTTTAAAGTTTATTTCTTATAAACTTGCGAAATATTTAATTAAATCAAATTTATTATTTTATTTAAAAATAAAACAACTCGAATATGAAATCTCACGCATTAAAGAGTTTTAAGTCACACGAAAATAATAGGTCGTATTTAAGTAGAACGTTTTCGATCCGACGGATAATAACGAAGTTTGCTTGATTTTTTATTTTATTATTTTCCCTCCCTCTAAACCTCCCCTTCCTATTGTCCAATGTGAGCCATTAACGAACTTGATCTTCGATCGCCCATAAAACGTTTAAATATCCAGTTTTGGGAAGTTCAATTACATTTTCTTCATGAGTAAGTACAACCTCGTTAGCTGATTTCATTTAAGGGAAATCTAATAATAGTACGGTTCAGCAATGTATAATACTACACATTATGGGACTATTTCACTTATATTATTGCATTATGCAGTGGAAATACTTCCCAGGCAATGAGCGGCTGATTGCAGAGTTCTCATGAAATTCTGCTGATTCCCAGCTGACAGAAGCATTTCGACTCACCCCCCACCACCTCACATTGCTTCATTCAAGTCCTTCTCAGCAAAGACTTAGATCGGCCATTGAAATTTATTGTTACTCGCCTAACTGATTTGGGCTTGGTGCATATATATAACAGTTTTGGCATATCTCATTTTCGAAAATCTTATCATGAATAATACCTTAATAGCTTATCCCCCTTATTTGTCTGTTAACTCTCTAGTGATCGTAATTTTTGTTTCATCATTACCCGATATTTAAACGGTTTTTGTAAAACTAAAAATCAACTTCGTTAATTGCTAAAATCAAACCGGAGGAGGAGGAGGTTGAAATATCTCCCTTACTATGTTTTAGATAAAAAGATTGTAAAAAAAAAATGTACCAATCTTAGAGTAAATTGAAATTAGTGTAGAAAGGTACTGTTTGTTTTACTTTGTGAGATACATGCGAACACGTTATGTTATAATTACGTCATCAATTAAGATTTTTCGTTCTTTACTCAAATGTTTATTTGATCTCTACCATACTCGATATTTAAATGTTTCAGTCAATGCTAAAAATCATATTTGTTATTGATTGAAGTCAGACATGGACTAGGGGGGGGGGTTTAGAGGGAATTTGAAAATTCAAAATATTTCCGTAATTATGATTCGGATCGTAAAATGTTATGGGACCAATCTTGTTAAATTGTTGTTTGTCTACGATTGTTAGCCTACGCATTTTTTCGTAACGAAAGTATAAAGCGAGTTGATCCTTGATTTCACCCTTCAGCCCCCCCCCCCTCCCTCCTTTCTTCTCATTGGTTTTTATGTACAAATAGAGAACATGTTGTGAGATTAGATCCAAAGTCCACGTGGGAAATCTGCTTAGTTTAGCAGCCCATGAGTGACGGACTTTTTTTTTTCCTTACTTCTACATTCCCTTATGTGTTTCAAGCTTCTCGACCCATTTTCACCATGTGCATTCAAAACAGTAGTCTGATTCCAAAAATACTATACTTAAAACTACACTGTTTATTATCAGAACTTTATCAGTTAATTAGTCGCTGTAATCAGATGATATCCCGTTACTGAGAATACAAAGATAAATCAATTAAGAATTTGTTATAGTAATAGTGAGGTTATAAAGACTAGTTTTTAGGTTAATCCAGCTGACCGCCAAAACCTTCGGGATGAAAGGATGTGCCGCATTCAGTGGATAAAGTTGTTGATCTGTTATAATTCTTTAGCCTACTAAATTAAGTTGTGAGACTAATAAACGTATAGCCTCAAAATTAGAGTGATCTTACAAATTGTTAAAGGCTTCCGAGGTAGTATATTAAAATTAGATAAAATATATAAAAATAATGTTATAAATAACGTTAAAAAAATATACGAAAATTAAATGAACGTTGAACAGATAAAATGGCCAATAACGCAACAAAACATAACTGTGACAACTAAAGATTATTAATTTCTTCCAAATTTAGGGTTGATCTAGTGTTGACAAAGAAGACAGACCCTAGTAAGACAATAAGCACGCAAGTCCCTTCATGGGATAATAAGATATTTAATTTTTGCCGGGGGGAGTCGCCCGGCAGTCGTGGTCCAGGCAACGCAGCTTTAATCAGCAGGCACTGAGGATGGAGCGTTGACTCTGAAAGTGCATTCTGCATAATATTAAAAACCAGTAGAGGACTTGGCCTTCTTATTGATCCTTATACATTTGAACCTCTACCATCCAGCATATTCCAGAGATATTTAATTTCAATAATGTTAAGTCAATTTTTAATGAAGCTTAGAATATTTTCTGGTATTTTGGGGATAAAATAAAAAATAGTGCGAACGACACTAATGATAAAGAGATAAAGAGTATTTATAATTTTGATTTCCAGGGTTTTAAAAATATTACATCAGAATCAGAACACCTTCCCAAGAATACCTATATAATATTCGATGAGCATTGACAATGTACAGAAAAAACGACTATTAATCATGCATTTAATCATAGTCATGGCTTTAACTTTGATACTGTAAACATTGTTGGTAATGATGGGAACATCATTAATTTTGAGAAAATTTTTTTATTTATTACGAGTAGATGAAAGGCTTAAATAAATAATTGGCCAGAGCATTTCTCCAACAATTTTGCTATCTTAACGAACTAAAATAAACTTAAAATAAAATTACT
The DNA here is from genome assembly GCA_019009955.1 of Riptortus pedestris. Taxonomy (NCBI): domain Eukaryota; kingdom Metazoa; phylum Arthropoda; class Insecta; order Hemiptera; family Alydidae; genus Riptortus; species Riptortus pedestris. The sequence goes on along the minus strand of CM032230.1, from coordinate 56,703,984 downwards.
GTTTTTGTTCTGAGTCTTAATTTAATTGTTGATAAGAATCAGCTGATACCAGCTGCAGGAATTAAGCCCCGGAAATTATTTAATACACCAGCATATTGGGCAGCAGTAACAACAGATGACTAGAACTTCACCGGTGCGTGAAGTGCTTCAAAGGGTTAAAAATATATTTTTATATTATTCTTACGAGTGCCAACGACAAAAAATAAAGTAAACATCTAAGAGTATTAAAAAAAGTCCAGTTATTCGATTTCCGTTTAAATTTTAATAAAACATTATCATACAATTTCAGGCAAAAGAATGGATCTGATGAGCCATCTCTTTATTATCTTATTTCCAATAGCAGACGTTTCGCCCTCCTGGGCATTAGCAATGCTAAAAACACACACTTTAAATTTTTATCTCTCATCCATTACGGCAATTCATAATTTTCTTAGGTACTTGAAGTACTAACTAACCTTTAATTAGACACAAACATCATACAAATTGTGGACTTAAAGCTATTTTTTCAAAAAATGGCAGTTATCAGCAGAAGGACCATTTAAAAAAAATAAATAAAAGATTTGCTAACACTTACTATAAAATATTTATTAAAAGACATCATCAGTTCAGGAATAGAGTTGTAGATGTCGCTGTTCTAATAAAACTCCCAACCCCCCCCCCAATAGTTGTGCTTTTTAACAAATTTCCTTATATTAAATACACGATTTTAAACTACGGTGTCCTCATCAGAATCTTAGAAAAGTGTTTCAGGAATAAATAAATAGGCTTGCACTCTTTGAGGAAAGGTACCCTCACACTGATATCAAACTGTTAGTTCATGTAGGCAGAGGAGGACCAACTAAAAGTGCAATTATTTGCATATAAAAAATAATAATATTTTCGCTGATTGAATAATATGTACCAAGCTGACTCATAATAACGGAGATATACAGGAATTTACAAAATATGCTCTCGCTAAACCCAACTCCTTGGATGTTCAGAACATCATCTCTAGGCCAGCTTCCATAAAACTCTTATCCTACCTTCGCATAGAAAAATTCCTCAGAGTTTTGAAATCTATAATGGGACACTCCCTCTGCCGCCTGACAGGCCGAGATATACACAGTCGGCACTTGAGCCAGACGGGCATGAGTGATAACCAGCTGTCTGGACGGGTTTTACTTGAACCAGCTCTGTCTCAACTCGCACTCTTAAGAAATCACACATTCACTCACCTCAGGCCTAGAAGCAGCACATAAGGTTCAGAGAAAATTATTCGGGATTAACTGGAGTTCATGAGGGAAAAGGACAATGAACAGAAATTGTTTACAGCCGAGTTCTTCTTATATTGAGGGAGAAAAAAAATTATATTTCAAATTTCGTAGGTTTAAGAATTTTTCGGTCAACGTTTTTACAATATCGGACAAATATACAGATATCCATCTGTTTTGATAACTATCACGAAGACCGTCGTTACTGGCTGATGATCGAATACAGCTGGCAAGCGCTTTCGATGAGAAGGCACCATCTGCAAACCCGTCAAAAGTTGTACTGAGTTAGTTGTCCGTTAGTCAGTAGGTTTTACACACTGTTCCCCTTATTAGGGTTTACATTTTAGTCGGAGTCTATTTACTTACATCTTAGATCTGTCAAATAAAGGGTGGTTATAGCTTATGCCCAGGTAAATGGTTTTCGTATAGTAGTTCGATGTCCGTATTAGGTTGTTGACAATTTTAGTATGTTATTCGTGTTTTTGTCAGGTATAGTTGCTTGTGCATAACAGAGTCATTTATACTGGTCGTTCCAATCCTTTATTTAGCCAGATATTTATAAATTCCAACGAACAGAATATTTTTTTTTGTATTGGGAGAATTAATTGAAAGTTGTGGCATACAATGACCTCGTGCTTCCGTAATTTCCAATGAGTTTATACCAGTACAATTTCTATTTTAAATTTCTGCCAAATATTTCCGGTTTTCTGAATCGCGTCCTCTGCTGAGAGGAGTCATTGAAAAAGGGTAAACTTTTGGAAAATAATGACAATAGCTGGTGGGGGCATTAACCAATAGATAGTCAAAATTATTAAATATTAAAGGTAAGTCCAGCAACGGAAACGAATTTTGACTTTATAATTAAGAAAGTGGTGTGACTCAAATTGTCTGTTTTGTGAAGTATTTGCGTTTGACACTACGGAAAAAAAAGTTGATCAATAAGATCAGTTGATCTGCATTGATCATTTTTAAAAATATTTGTAATTTGTACGTATTTTCTTATAGGGAAATACAGGCTGCTTCTCAGCCATTGGGTTCCATGTTCTCAATCTTCCATCCATAATTGCACAGTAGGTGATCGATGGGTAAGCAGCTTATGTATTAGATAATGTCTTGGCAACATGTGATGCCCAAGGCTGGATGGCTCTGTGGCTGGGGCTTAAATTGCACCGTTGCGATAGGCCGCTCGAATACGGAGGCATAGCTTGTGTTCCGCGTTTACGAAACTCTTCGCACATACCTCTATGGTTAGGAAATCTGAAGCCTTTCTCCTATCTGAGGATATTCAATTAGCCATACAGGCGTGGCACTGAATTGATAATAAAGTGAGGTAGAAAATAACGAAATAACAGACAAATAATTATTTATAAAAAGTAATCAACAGCACTTTTCAGCAATGTTTCAATGAAAAAAAGAAAAACACGTATATTTTTCATTCTGAGCTTTATGTCTCCTTATGCAAGTTTGCTCTTGCCGCAAGACCAAGAGGTTAGTGTTAGGAAGAAATATTAGCTAATTCCTGATGGTTATTATAGGACAGCTTATAAACATTGCTCATATTGGGGTTCTAAGAGGCTCAGGTTAGCCATGTGAGTTAAAGCACTGACCTTATAACATGGTAAACCTACAGTGGCGAGTACCATTCCTGCCTGTGCAAAGGAATTTACTTAGTGACGGAATTCATTAAATAAAATCCTTAGTCTCAACCTTCTTAAAAAAGGTTGGTAACCTGTAGGTAACCCACCCAATAGGCAAAAAGTGCACTAGCAAAAAGTGGACGATAATAAATAATTTAATTTCACGTTGCGTTAAATCAATTTTTATCCTCAAATATTATCCTTTGTTCACTTTTAGCAGATTTCCCTTGAAGGGGATACTGAGGTAGTACTCATGAGACGATTTTTGAAATATTTCTTCAAATTTTCACGTATCCTACCCTGGAAAAGTATTCGAAATATCTCCGTTACTATAAATAAATGTTGTAATATACATATTTTCTGTACTTTGAATATTAACCGAGATATTTTATGATTTTACGTTCTAACCTACAAGATTAATACTAAAGATTATATTAGGCAATGGATAAAATTTACATTGGGGGAGGGGAGGTTTACAGGTGTAATAATGTAAAATTTGAAATACCTCAGTTGCTGTAAGTGAGGTCGAAATAGTCTACATATCCAATTTTGTCGAAATTTAAATTTCCTCCAATTATTGGTTTAAACATGTTTTCTCTGACTCAAATATTAATTGAATTATGTTCATTTTTATGGCTTCAGTCTTTTGTAAAGCCTCAAGTCTACTCATTCAATTTTCGCTTTAAGTACCTCAGTCACTAAACATGAGCATTTCTCTAGTTCAATGAGCATTTCAATTCCTGTTGATATAGATTTCTTAGTGTGGGAGGAATAGAGAATACGTAGTGATACGAGATCTTAAGCGTATCATATTCCAGTGCTTGGAAAATCTCCATAGTTTACGCAGCACATCTGTGGCGGACATAACAGTTTTAGCAGATTTCCGTGCCTAGCTTTATTTCTAGTGATGCCTACCTAGAGTTCTCTGACTAAGGGGTGGAGCCGAGTAGGACTCGAGGCGAGTCTAATCGCCAGCGCAACAGGTGGGAAATCTTCTTAGCTTACGAAGCTCAGGCAGACTTACTCGAACTGTATAATGCCGACAAAATAAACGCCTAGCCCTTTGAGTCGCCGGTCTTGGATGAGTATGTGGCCCAGAGGGCAAAGCCCCCCGTGTATACTTTGTGTGTAGAGTATTGAAGGAGTGTGTGACTAAGTCCCCGGGATCGACAAGCTGAAAGGACCCAGGATAACGGTTGGTGAGCAGGCCCAAGTAGGACGCCGTCTCTCTCCGCTCAGCCTCTCCAGCCAGCCTCTTACACTAACTCCAGCAGCAGGATCTAACAGAATTCATTTTTCAATGGTGGGCTACGACATGGAAGTTGGATGAGAAAGAATTATAACAGTACGTAACACGCAGGGACTAAGTAAACTAAGCAGATTTTCCACGTGTATTTGCATTTATCTCAAAAGGTTCATGAGAACAATATTTGGTATTTATGCTTCAAATAATGTGTTTCATAATATAACGGCGTGTTGTTAATATGTCAAGAACAGGAGTGGGGGTTTACTGAAGGACGAAAACTATAAAATGCAAATACTTAGTTAATAATCAAGATAGTGAAAATACGCACATAACTACATTAATAGAACATGACATTTTCAATAAGATTTGTTCTATACAGTTTTTCGATCCGACGCATAATAAGGGATATATTAAGAATTTTCGAAATTCACCCTTCAACCCCGCCACCTTTCCACTGGGAATCGAATTCTCCCCCTGGTTTACCATGTGAGATAAAGGCCAACGCTTCAACTCACACTACTAAGCTGAGCTCCTGTAGCAAATATTATTTTCTATACATATTGGTCTATACATTTTTTTTTTCTTTATCAGGAATATTGGCCGAGATGCCTTTTGCAGATCAGCCTTTGATCTGAAGAAATGAAAAACTTAAGGGTATGAAATAATTACAACCCTATGCTACAGAAATAATCTGATTATATTAACACTACCTTCTTTAGATAGTGGGTGTTCATTTAAAGGAATAGGGCAATCAATTTATTTAGATATAAACATATAATGAAAAGTGTAAATAATTCAGATTTTTTTCTGAATTCATTTGTAGAAATTGCATCGTAATGAATCCTTGAATTTTCAAAATCTAATATGATTTAATGACTAGAAATTAAGTTTGATTTCAGTTTTTGAAAGTTAGCCATTGAAGTAATGTTGTTACTTATAACGTGATTTTCACAAAATTTCGTCAAATGTCCATCGATCCCAGTAGGAAATGGCTAAAGTGAAATACTATTTAAATTACACACACTATATATATATATATATATATATATATATATATATATATATGTGTGTGTGTCTGTTATCGCTATAATGGCCCTACATATTTCGTGGTTACCAAACTCGATATTCAAGAATTTTATTTAAAGCTAAAGATCAAGTTCGTTAACGGCTGAAAAGTGGCTAGGATGGAAGAATTACGGGGAGAGAAAATCAAAAATTCCAAAAATTTCTGTTATTGTGAGTCGAACCAAAAAAATGGTTCGTTACCAATCGTTTTGATAATTTTATTTCTACAATTAATGTTCCTTACAGTTTTAAATAATTTGAATATGGACAGAGATGTTTGTAATTTTTGCTTAGAGCAACCAGATGTCCAGATAAAAGTCCTGTTTACGAATGCTTCTTATTGCAGAAAAAAATTAGAATAGTAGCAGATCAGCAGCTTAGGAAATCTTCTTAGACTACGCAGCGCTTTGCGTGACGGATGTTTCATGTACTTAACTCAAGCTCTCTGGAAGCACGTAAAAGTAGTGAGCCGTGAAGCAGGACTTTTCTTTTTTTAGTATTTTATTTTTTTTTTCACAATAAATTTCATCTATGATTGAGATGGCTTGGTAGATGACAGTAAGAAAATTGTAGAACTTTCGCGGGAAGGACTAGAAAGTAAGTCCTAGCGGGCACGTACTGATTAGGCGGGCGATGTAGCTATGGACCGTGGAGAATCGTCGATAGCCGTGCAAATCACAGTTTGTCACAAATAACCTGTGATTAACTTCCGTTTTAGACTACTATAGTTGGGGCTGGTTCCCAAACGGCCTCTTCCTCGTTTTATTATAGGCCTCTTCTGAAGAAAAACGTTGATCGTCCGAACTCCTTAAAGCTAGAAGGCGGGATTTGCTGAACCGAGGCGTGTTAAACCTGTGAGCGTGATTAACTTCCCTTAAGGGAAATCTGCTATTGAAGTTGTACAATATATATGTAATTGTCTGTTAACGTTTCAGCGGTCGAAACATTTTCTTTTATCGTTACCAAACTGTTTACACGTTTCATGTAAAACTATCCAGTAAGCTAATTGCCAAGATCGGAATCGAGATATAAAATATAGAACCGAAAAACCCTCGGTTATTATGAGTGGGATTGGATAAAGTTTGGTAAAGTAATGACCCACAATAGTTGCTTAAAATATTCACACGACTTTCATAAACAGTTTGATAAAATTTCAATTGAACTCACTCAAGAGATGGCGAAAGTGGGGTCTGTTGTCATGGAATTTAGTTTGATTTTTTCCAAACTCGATTTAAGCTTTTCATGTTAAACTAACGATCCAGATCGTTAATGGCTCCAAAAATCAGATAAATCGGAAGGAGGACTAACAAACAAATTCGAAATATCTCCATTATTATGAGACGAACCAAAGAATATTATTCAACCATATAATGTAAAATTTTAGAGTTATTGCTCTACATATTGTTTCTGTAACTCGTATCTTAACCGGGTTATTTGTTGTTTTTTTTTCGTCTTTAGTTTACCTCATTCAACTCTTACAACTTTCATTTAATATAACTATTTCACATCTTGAGCACAACTGAGTCTTTATTTAATCAATAAACGGAAATCATAAGGATATCCCATTGAACACTAAAAAATGTTGATAAACAGAGCAGATGTGTGAATAAATTTGCCATTACCATAGCAGGTAAAGCGACAAAAATATTCAGGTTAAGCGAGAAAAATATCACTTTAAATGAAGACTCTGTAGGAATAACCACTTTATTAATAGTTTAACCTAATCCCAATCTCCAAGATCAGCAAAATAAAAGGCCGCACATATATAAAATTTCGTGAACGGAGCGGAAAAAACTATGCCAGACATTCTATGGCAGAAAGTAGAATGAACGCTGGTTGACAGTTCAAGATTACTTCACGACTCAGTTCCTTCCTGACACACGACTCTTTTACTTCCACGCCGTCCAATTCCTGCCAAGAATGCTCTTATACTCCCAGGGAAATAATCAAACTTTTGGCATATAAGGAAGGAACGGCAAATCTTTAAGAACACGTTCCTTTTTTGTGGTCGAACGCTACATACATAATTTTAACAGATAAATAAACAAGATTATAAGACAAATTTAAATTCTATCATATCCTAATCTTTAATCGTAACTTGGCATGGGATGAATCTGTGGTCAATTCAAAACAATATAAGAGACATGTTGCAGAAACTACTCATTAATAACGACTTAATGTACAATAAAGGCAGCTGAAACGCTATCGAAAATTCAAGACACCAACCAAAAAACAGCAGATGATTAAAAGAAAGAGCAATCAAACAATTTAGCTCACCTGTAAAAATAAAAAATAAATAATTAAAACGATTTAATTTTTTTTTTTTTTCAATGTTGGAGAAATACATTTTAAAAATATTTATTCTCATTGGTTGAGGAAAATATCTTAGTCATAGCTTTATTTTCTCTTAAATATATTTTCATATTTTTTTTTACCTATTTCAAGTCGACAATGTGATTTATTGTCCTGTAAAGTATATATTAATCAACACTCAGAATAAAATTGCACTCTAAATGTTCGTAACTCAACTGAAAAGTAACATTCTTGATAAAAGAAAAACATATGGAATAAATAAATGAAAGATTTAACATTATTATTATTACAAGTCGATAACATAATACGGCCAAATGGAATTATAGAAGCATTTATAATAGTTTTAAAAAATATTATAATTTTATGCGAGAAAATTGGCTGATTTTTTTCCAAAATGAAGAATAGTATGAGGAACCAGAATCCAAAATATTCTGAAAGAAATGACTTGCCTAATGAATTAATTATTATCCAAAAGAACATTTATTTATTCAGAGGTCAACCACAAATAAAAGGCGATTGCCTATCTCAAAGACTTTCTGGACGACAGACACAATACACCTTAACTGTCAAACGTCACTAATGGTCCTAGACGATAGTGCGATGACAAATAAATAAATAAATTATTAAAATAGTTCTAATTTGTACGTACACCAAAAAAGTCCCTTTTAGAGGAAATATTTCACTTCCCAAGAAAGTACTATTTGAAAGGATGAAATTTCACAGTGGTTTCCATGGCTAACGGAGAACTCCTTAGAAATGTATTCTTTGCATTGAGCTGCATGACGATCATTATACAAAATCTATCTATAATAGCGGCTGCACAATAGAGGCTCCGCTCAGGGCATTTTACACTTCTTTCTAGGGACCATCTTCTTATGGATCATTTAGAAAATAGGCCGTTCCTTAGGAAAAACATTGCACCCAGTGATCTCTCAGCCGGAAAATTTAATAACAGAGGCGGCTGAAAAAAGTATATGTAAATAAATATGAATTAATCTCTACGCTCTGTAGTGTTAGTAATATTTTGTATCTAAAACTTGGCGATAAATTATATTTGTGCTCCACCCATGAGACAAATAGGACCATATGACAAACTTTATATTAAAGAATTAAATGTGACTGCTTACCGATGATGAGTTGTTGACTAAACAGCAACAAGTGTTCGTTATTTTACATAAATCATCAATCACATGACATTAAAAAATAAATAAAATAAAGGTAAATGTTAATGAAATAAAAGTTGAGTTAAGATAAAAATAATAAGTTTTCGAAATAAAATAAGCCATTACAACTATATATATATATGATGGTTGATTATTCCTAACGAATTCAAGATAACGAATTCTGACTTTTGACACTTCGGTGAATCATTATGTCGATTCTAGAAACTTTGGACTTAAGTTAAGGAGACTATTTGGAAAAGATAATTCAGAGACTGAAAAGTATATTGGTTGCTTATATTTAATTTTTTTTATCACATTTTAGTTTAGTCGGTCTTACTAGTTTTCTTGAAATTGTTATTAAATTTCCTGAAGCCACTGTCATTGACTAATTCTCCCGAAGTTCTCTCATCCATTCGTTAACGTTAAATGGCGGAATAAAATATCTAAAAAAAGTTGTCTATTTCCTAGATACATTGCCAATATATTTTCCCTGCACTTTTCAAATATATATTTATTGATTGAGGTTGGTGACGACTTGTGGATAAAAAAAGCTACACCGCTGTAGGTGTGATGTCCAAAATCGTCGATTTCTTTGGAAACTTGAATTTTTATCCATTCCTATGGCGCCGACCCAGCACTGTGAAACAATATAATAGTTACTTCAATAAAGAAGTAATTAATTTTCCATAATTCCACAAACCCCCCACTTGCCCCCACATATGCCAACTACTTTGCAATTTGGGAGGCTTTCATAGAATACCCAATTTAACATCTATATGTATCTATTTTGGCATCAGATAGACATTGGTTATATCATGTAAAAAACCAAAATATAAAGACCGATTTTCATACGAAGTGTAGAGATTTTCTGTCTACAACAACACAACACAAATTACACTAAGTTACAAATGACCCAATAAAACTAATCTAATATCACTCGTAAAAGGATAAACACGTATAGGAATGCGATTCTCCTTAATTCAAATTATTAACAATACAAGTTTCGCGAAACATGTAGGGTGTACTGTATTTCAATTATGACCATTTTTTATTGCAAGTACAAAGAATACATTTTACTCTGGATAAATGTATCAACTATTTAGAATGCATATTTCTCTGCCAACCCACACTTTTATTAAGCTAATTTGATATTTCACTGAAATTCAGATAGACGAAAAAGCTGACTTAATATATCTGGTGTGACTAAAAATTTCTGGAGCTCAGGTTAGCCAAGCATTAAGCCTACTTAATACACCTGTATAACTTGTGGGCAATAGGAACTCACTCTGTGATAGGTTCACTAAATGAATCACCTCAGTCACAGCCTAACTAGAAAAGGGTGGTAACCTGTCCTAATTAGCCATGATAGCATATAAGGACATTCATAAAAATATTAAACAGAAATGTTGAAGGCGGCTCGCTTTTATGAACTGACTCAGAGCCACTGTGTTAAGTAACGAAAACCGGCTTATTCATTGACCTCTATTTTAAAACATAACGTTTATAACAGGCAAATTCTTTTGGAATGAACTACATTCGGAAAGTATTCAGCATTCTTCCTCAAACCAAAAAAACCGGATAAGAGTAAATTACATCTAAATTATTAACTAATAAATAGATATAATAGTAAAAAAAATTGAAGGATTCCTTGCGCTGTGTACATTGATTATTTTCATGTAATTCTAATAAATTAGACTGTCAAAAACAAATTAAAAATATTACTCAAAGAAAACAGGCGGGTGTATGCCTCCCTCACCAAGGAAATAGATTTTATATGCAAAAATTTCCTCAAATGTCCAAGAGCTAGCGAAAAAATTATTTTCTTCAAAATTATATATATATATATATATATATCAATTCTAGAAAATATTGTTTGATCGTTAAAAAAATGTCGATATATAAAACTAAAGATCAAGTTCACTGATGGCTGGAATCTAACCGGCGGGGGGGGGGACTAGAATCCCAAATTATTTCTTTATTATCCGACGGATCAAAAAACTATATAATCAATCTTGTTACAAATTTAATTTCATATAAATACTATTTTCTTAAACGTTTTCTCTATCTCGAATATTAACCGAAATGTTTGCAATTTTTAACAATAATTATCAGCCCTAGATAAAACCTCACTTTTGTCATCGCATGTTGACAATAAGCCAATATGTAATGAAACGTCTTATTTCAAGGTTCAATACCAAATGTTGTTTTCCAAGGGCCTTTATTATGTAAGGATTCATTCATATAGGTTATGTGATGAACCCATAAACTAAGTTTAATCTATCTTATAATAGGTATTTACTTTTATCTTACAATACTACAGATAGTATTCGTTAAGGACTGAAATGTGGCCAGGTGGGTGAGGGAGGGAGGGGAAATAGAAAATTAAAAATATTATTAATCATTATAAATTGGATCGAAAAATACTGTAAAACCAATCTTGTACCAAACAACTTGTAATACAATCGGTTATTGAATAATTACAAATTATTAATGGCGAGTCAAACATAAAATGGAATAATTTTCTACTGATTGCGAGAGAAATATATTAATATATTATGGCATCACTCTTCTTGCGAGACATGGAAACCACTGAGCAGACGAATTCATTTCACTGGTGCATTCCAAAGAGAAAGAGTTATCCAATCCAGCTTTTACTTCGTTACTGAATGGCGAGCAATTTTTCCTTTCTCCTCTCCATTCACAAAATGTGTGACCTTTAAATGTTTTAATGTTTCATGACCATCGGTTATATCATAAGACATTCATCTCAAACTAAAATTATTGATTTTTTTTCTTTTAAATGTCGTCAGGGTTAATACCTGTATAGATTAAATTTTTATATAAAATAATTACGGTGTTAAATGTCAATTAGGCAATTACTGTTTTGTGTAAACAAAAAAACTTTATGGAGGAACCATGATAATTTGTATCATACATAGGTTTTCTGATAAAAAGTGAAATACTTTATTGAGTTTGCAATCATAACGCCATTTTCGGAAACATTCTTCAAGCTTCAACTCCGTATGTAAACGTAAAAATAAAGATCATTGCATTGAGTAATATAATATAACAACAAACTGAATGAAGAGATGTGAGGGATTAGAGAAGCTCTAAATTTATAGCCACATATAACTACATTATTAAGAGCCAGATAGAAAAATGAATATAGCCATTATTGTTTATAAAGTAATTTACTAAAATGAATATCATAAACATTATTTATCAAGAAATATTTATTTATTGGAGTTTCACAGCTGTGGCTCAAAATTAAATCATCATAAATTTAGAAAAAAAAATTAAACAAAATAAAATCTCACGCAAACAACAATAACACACAGAAACATAAATAGATCACAAAAAAAAATAAGAAATGAAACACGAAAACAGAAATGAAACACAAACTACAGGAATGGATCACAATTATAGGGTTGATAGGCGTTTCTGTTTTCAGCCCCACTCCTACTCAAACGATTATTTATTTTTACATTTTGAGAACTGAAATGAGCAAAATTCCGCCTTAATTTCTAAATGAAGTCTCATATTTTAAGTATATATATATATATATATATATATATATATATATATAAATATGTGTGTGAGTGTGTTTGTTTGCAACAAAAATAAACCCGGCGATGGATGAGCCTTGAAAATGCAACGAGAAAAGAAAAAAAATATGTTGGGTTTGTGTCCCAATTTCATATTCTAAGCAGAAGATCTTAATTGTATTATATTGTTAATAATACATAACTCCCGTAATATACTAGACCTAATTATTATATATAATTATATAACTTCAATGTTTTAAGTAATACTTGAGTTAATTCTTCAAGATACATTCATAGTAAAATATTTTCTTCAATTTTATTATAATTTAGTGTAGCTCAGATTAGCCATGTGTGTTAAAGCATAGGCGTGACTAAACCTAGAATTACTGGTTTGATTCCATTGTAGGCAAGAAGATTTTATTTAGTGAAGAACTCCCTAAATACACTTCTGAGTCTCGTCCTGGGCAGAAAAAACGGTAACCTTTAGAGAGGCTGTCACCTCCAAGCGCAGTAGCGCAAATTGTATGTTAATAAATACAATATTTTATACTTTAGTAATTGCTATTTATGCCTATTATAAATTTAGAGTTCGTATGTAATTTATTTCTAAAAGGCATTAGTGTCTTTAGCCAGCAACTAGGCATAATAAATGAGTTTAGAGAACAATAGGGTTACTCAACTTGTAGTTTGAATTTCTCTCACAATCTTAACCGTACTAAGTAAGCTCAATGCGAAGTCGTTTTTGAGCCGTTTCAGTTCAGGGAAGTTGAGGCTTGCTCTTTGCTCAAAGAAGAGAAACAGGACAGTCCGCGGTGCAGAGGAGAAATAACGCCGCTGTGCAAATCGGTACTTCGCCTTTCTTCGGGGCAACTGCTGGGGCTCTGTCAGGGGCGCCAACTAAACAACTCATGGAAGCAATTCGTTCAACAATTTCAGACTTGGGACAATGGGAAGAGAAACTTTCCCTCCTGCACACAGCTCTATCTCCTTTTCGAGACAAGCAGGAAATTGCAAGAACATGCTCCGCAAGGAAATGGCAAATTGAGGAGGAATGCTGCATGTTTCGCACCCACCTTCAAGGGCTAAGCAGTCGTCTAACGCTCTAAAACTGAGGCAGAACACCTGTATGTAAATCTTGAGGAGCAACAAGATGGTTTGGCAGATGTATGCATTAAAATACCCAAAAAGGAAAGTAGAAAACATTAAATATTTCAAAACCATAACGTCTTTAAAAAATAGCATCCTTATGGAGAAATGACTGACATTTCATTAACACATTATTAGCAATGCAATACAGATTTTTTAAGTGGTCAAAAAATACCCTTTTGTTACTTTTAACGTTCCTGTATCATCCCATAAGATTATGTATTTTACTTAGTTGAGATACGTTTCAAGAGGTCGTTATTTAATAAGTATTATCGCAATCATAACTTAAAAGTAAATAATCTTAATATTTAAGATAACAAGAACCTTTAATAAAAAAAAAAGTGGTGTGAATAAAATCAAAATAGCATTAAAAAATTATTGCAATTAATATCACAAACCGTTCTCAGATTCACATAAAGAAATTAGCGAATAGAGTCAATGTTAAAATGAGACTCCTTTTTTTTTGATTCGTATATCGCCCCCCCCCCATGATCATTTTGAGTTTTTCTTACAAATGAAGACCTACTATTATATAAACAAACAGAAACTGATATATTATATTATGGTAAATGATCTTTATTTAATGCAAGACATGAACTCTAATTTAATGAAGAAAATAGACGATAAAAATGATCAGCATACAATGTTAATAATAGCGTTTATAATTCTTAATTATTATTTGGTAAAATAAATTCTGTTACACTTATTCATATTTATGTTTTTTTTTCCTCACCAGTCGTGGATAATTTTAATTTTTGGCCCATTAAACTTATTACAAAAGAGATCAGCTTCAAATAGGAAGTGGAATGGCTTAAGATACTCACAAAACTACGAGAAATAAAAGACACTATTAGTGAATGGCTGTCAAGAAATCAGAACACTAGAAGAGAAGAAATAGTTCTAGTTCGTTTGAGGCTTGGCCGTTCACGGATAACACACGGACACCACATGACTAGAACTGAACCACTTTTATGTACACTGTGCAATACACAACTAACTATCAAACACTAACTTACAGACTGCAGACTAATATCCGCCAAGACCTTACCCACCAACCTTTCAGAACCACTACACGACAACAGCCTATACATTGCGACAATCTTTGAAAAACCTCCAAGAGAAGCAACTTTAATCAGATGTAACACTAGAAAATTAAACTTTTGGCTTAAAGAATTCGGTTTCTTCTCCTAATAATATTCACTGATGAAGAAGGAACCTTGCATTTACCTACGTCAGTAGCTATTTTGACTTTTTTTTTTTTATTATTATATTAAGGTGACTTTACCTAAACTATTTTACTTTTATAAGAAAAAGAGTGAATTGCTTGAACTGAGAGAAACCGAAATAAATAAATAAAATTCTTCGGATTGCCACAAGTGAGCATTAACTTTGGGGTTGCAGACAAATCTCTTCTTTCCAAGTTTGTTCAAGAGCCGGTTTTATAAGAAAAATGTTCTTATAAACTCACATTTAAATACTTATTTGGGTTTAATTAATATTCCCAATTGATTTATCTGATATATGGAGTATGACGAGAAGTATGGACGGGCTTTTTTCCATTGGCTTTAACAACTGAGTACCTCACATAATTAAAAAAACATATTATTCTTAAATAAGTATAAAAAGTAATTTATCAGTTGATAATTCATTAATAAACAGAATAGAATATAGCATATATATTTTTACTAATAATATTAATTATCTTTATGGGGTTTGTTTTAGCTTTAAATGGACGAAACTATTGCCTGCGGATAAGGCGTGGCGAAGGTCAATAAAAACGACAAAATATACTTTCCAAAAGGAGTTGTGGCCTTTAGATGGCGGTGTTTATTGGATCAAGTAGCTGGCTAGGGCGGGGCAACCACCTGACGGCACGAGCCATTCTCTTCATCCTTGGGGGATGTGTCAGAAAATCCATCAAGAATTCAAATGCACTCTAAATAGAATATCAGCTGTAAAGGAATCAAAAACGTACAACTCATTACGAAATATACTTTTGAAACATTAAGGATCATTATTAATTGTAATATATTAGCAACAACCCTTCCATATCTATTTAATTTACTACCAAGATTTATTTGAAAAACAAAATTATACGCCAAAAAAAGCTCGCTACGGACGGGCTAAACTAAGCAGATTTCCCGCGTGTTATTTTACAATAGATAAATCTACATACTGGTTACCACCATGAATACTTGAAGGAACCATATTCTCTCGCTTCTTAAAGCTGTTACAGCAAAAAATGTATTTAAATCTAAATGTGAATGTAAATTTTTGATGTCCAATTCTTGCTTTTGAGGTATTTGGAACGGATTAAGCAATTGTATAATAAAACGCAGAATTCAAATTAATAAATAATTGGAGAAACTGTTTTATTGCTGATCAAGGTAGGTTTATTTTTTGAAGAACCACAATATTGATTTTGGGACATTTCTCTCAGAATAGAGGAATGAAACGAATATGACTGTATAGAGTTCAGCTTGATGAAAGTGTGAGCTCAGCCGTGAAGAGCTAAGAACCTTCGTTGCCGTTTGGAAACCCCCAATGGGCCACGAGTTCACAAAATGCCCCAGCGATTGTCTGTCCATAAAAAGGTCCAAGTAAAAACTAATAAAAAACCTCTAATAAGAATCAATTTGAAGCTGAACCGATGCAGCTGTAGGTGAAAATCAGCTTCACGGTTGTCGATGTTATGTAGGTCCTGTCTTACTTGGATCTGCGTTATTGGATAAGGATAATAACAAAACTAAAGAAACAGCACGAGCAAATAAGCGTTAAGTAATATCCAGGACTTATCCATTCATGGAGTTTTTTAGTGGTTATTGGTTCTCAGTATTATGACAGCATCCCTTCCTGGAGCATAACAATACATTTCTGAAATACTTTAAACCCTTATAAGCCTTAAATATTACTTTAGAAATAAAAATATTAATTATCTGAGTGATGAAACAAAGCATGTAAAATTATTTGAGGTGGTGACAATCCAACGTCTTGAGATGACAGAAAAGTAGGAAAGGGGATTTAGCAATATTACACTTGTTTTAGTTTTTCTGTAGTTTTAATGACAAAGTTGTAACAAATAAAAATTAAACTTAAGCAAAGTACCTTTATCAGCTTTTGATCATGAAATTATATCATACTATGATGTTGTACTAACTGTTATCAAATAAATTTATTTGTACATTTCTTCGTCTGCTTTGAACAAATTACTTCAAAGCCCTTCTGGAAGCCTTCTACTGTTTACTACAGAATCTGTGGATGATTATACTCGTACCACAACTTCAACGGGATTTAAGCCTGGTAAGTTTCCCCCCCCCCTTTTCAGAGAAATCTCCAATGAGACAGGCGTCACACTGAAAATATTTTTAAATATGATCCAGTTTTTTGACGGCTGTTTGGCATTTTGACAGTTTGTCAGTCTCATGATTATGGCGGAACGCATTGCCCGATTTTCATGAAATTATGTATGAATTTTCTTTATTGAAAGGCAAATCTTTCTAGCACATATAATTTATTTATATAATTTGTATTTATCAAAGATCATGTTCAATTTCCCTGACCGAACTGTTAGTGAATGTCGGCCTCTTTTATTTAAGCATTCATTTTTGTTACAGGTTTGGTCATCCCATTTTGTTTTGTAAATAAAACCGTTAACTAGCGAATAGTGAAAAAATTCTTCCAATGAATTTTCATCCAGTTGAGTTATTCTTCTAATCAGCATTGTGGACAAATATATTGACTGATTACATAGGAACACTTGTTTACATTATTCAATCACTCTGATTGACATTCCTCTAGGATTCTGTTTCGTATGTGACTTTCTATGGCTACGTATAGCATGTTTATTTATGTGCACTGTCTTTTTTCAGCAATTAATATAGTCTGTCTGCCAGATGACTTATACTTCTAAAGTTTTGGTGCCCGGCACCAAATATAAGGCGATTACATTTCCATTCAATCGTTGTTTATATCAGACGGATTTTGTGAAATCAAATATTAAGTTCGTTTATGGCAGAATTGAAATTAGTATTGGGGGGGGTTTAGTGCGAGGATATCGAAATAACTCAGTTTTTATAAGTCGGATCGAAAAATGATAAAAAATTAATACTAGTTTACATTTAATTTCCTAGAAATGTTGTTATATACATTTTCCTCTCAGTTTTAACGAAGGTATATGCATTTCTATTTAGGTTTCAGCCTTCAGTAAATCCCAACTCCTACTCATATATTGTTAAAATATAAGCTGCTATATCATAAACCTGTTCAACCAAAGCTCAAATTTTAAATATTGTTTTCATTCAACTTTGACTCTGTGAAATATTTACCACTATTATCGACGTTATGTCATTATTTATGATTTTAAGTTTTTAACTCGAACGTGTTTATATGATCTAAATCTTACTCGATATTTAACATTTACATTCAGAACTTATGTTCACAGTCCTTAATGGCAGAAATCGGACTAGAAATAAGAGGGTTTTAGAGAGGGGAGAATGGAATATTCAAAATATCATATTATTATGAGTCGTATCGAAAATGTTATACAAGCAATCAAATTACACTAATTGATGCTCACATAGCTATTCTATATGTTTATTCGTAACTCAAATACTTTCGTGTTTTAAGCCTTCAGTAAACCCCCACATCAACTCATCTGGTTTTAAATCAGAAACATAAAAATATATTGGTGAGAATAGATGCCGCCACTTGGGAAATCTAAGTTTACCACGCGTAATATATTAACATTATTCATTATAGATTTGTTATGTTTAGGAAATGATACTAAGATCAAATGCCAGTGGTTCCTTTGACCTTAAACCTTCCATTTTGGTAGTTAGTTCCATGAGGTTGTAGTACTACAGTGCTAATGTCGAAACTACCTGACACGCCCTCTGGCACAAGATCGTGCCTCTAGAAAAATTAGCGCGCTCATAATAGGCCCGACCTTCGCCATTTCTAACCTTTCCAAAGCTCATTTCTTTCTAATCGACCACTGATATGTTTTCAAACAAAGCAAAATATCACATATAAATGCGTACAAATATACTCAATTATAAAGCAATAAAAAATAGAATAAATTATACGATTTATTGTTCCCTAAAGTATATAAATCAATAGCAGCCGTCATACTTCTGTTCCCCAGGATCATTCCTAATGAAAATGATAGTAGGGCTTTAACACAACCGAATAATAAAAGAAGCTAAACATGTACTCTAAACCTTCATTGGATTCATGGATTATGAGGAGCCAAAAAGCTAATATCATCACCCATCGACAAAACGAATTCAGTACTTTAACAAATAAACATATAAATATGAATGCTAATAAAAATATTTAGGAGTTCATTCGTTGATCTCGTTTCTAAAGAAAACATATTCTGGTTGGACATCAAAAGATTTCCTTGTACCCCTACTAGATTAAATATACACTGCGTTTCACTTTAAAGTGATAACTATATCTCCATATCAGTGCATCGGATGCATACATACATATATGTTTTTTACATAAATATATCTGTTATGTCACAGAGCGATGATGGGGCGGTTTGCCATAAAAGTAATCTGTTTTAGCAGATTTCCCTCAAGGGAAATCAGCTATTGAGGTTGTACTCATGACGGAATTTTCGATTTTTTTCTTCAAATGTCCATCGATCCTACCTAGGAGATGACGTACATGAGGTCCGTTCAAAACTGTATATATATATATATATATATATATATATATCAATCTATCTATCTATCTACACACACACATATATATATATATATATATATTTGTCTGTTACCGCTCTAGAGGTCTCAATTTTTGTGTAATCGTTACCAAACTCGATATTTAGTCGGTTTATGTAAAACGAAAGATCAAGTTCGTTAACGGCTGAAATCCGTCTAGGGGGAGGGGGGGTTTAGAGGGGGAGAATTTTGAAAATTCGAAATATCTCAGTTACTATAAGTCGGATCGAAAAAGTGTATAGAATCAATCTTATTGAAAATTAAATACACTATAAATGATATTATATACATTTATTCTCTATCTTGAATATTAACCGAGATATTTACTTTTTTCAGTTTTCAGCCTTCAGTAAACCCCCACATCTACTTGTGTTACATAAAATATTCTCTATTATATAATAAAAGATATTAATTGAAGCCTAAATACCAAATATTGTTTTCATTGAACTTTTACTTTGTGAGATATATGTAAAAGCGTTCTGTTGACCACCCCCCCCCTTCTTTTGTTTTTGGATTACTAAAATTTGAGTGATTGAGATAAAACTGATTCTGATTCATTACAAATTACACCACTAGCTATAGTAAATTGTTTTCAATAAAATTAATATGATATATTCAAATATATTCCATTAATTGTTTGTCTTTCCGGTCTATCTATGCAGCGCTACGAGGTTGGCTTGCCTGTTTGTTTACAATTCAGCCTTGTATTGTACATTTACTGAGCATTCACGT
Source organism: Riptortus pedestris (assembly GCA_019009955.1). NCBI lineage: Eukaryota > Metazoa > Arthropoda > Insecta > Hemiptera > Alydidae > Riptortus > Riptortus pedestris. The sequence continues at coordinate 56,684,158 of CM032230.1, read as the reverse complement.
TACCTGTATGTATATTTATCTATTGTAAACCTTCACGTGGGAAATCTGCTTAGTTTACGCAGCCCATGCGTGACGGACATTTTAATAATAGAATTGCTTAGAATGGAGGTGACCTTACTTATCCTTCCTCTAAAGAACAAAATTTATAGACTTCTTATGTATGATAAGCCTCTATTGTTTATTATTAAGATCTTTCTTATAGATATAGAAAAGGTACATTTTTCTCCTTTGCCCCACTGTCGGATCAATCAAGAGGTGGGGTAAACAACTAGTCGTCACAACAATCCTAAATGTGAAATTTCATCATTATAGAGCAAGCCGTTTTTGCGGAGCATGTACAGACGCCAAAGCTACTGAAAATAAGTTCAAGGAGAGTTAAAATGGATATTTTCGTTGAAATTTGAAAACCTAAATTTTTCGCGATAATAACACTTCTTTTACTTACAAACAATCATGATTATTTTTGGCGCGACGTCAGTACGTTTGTACATATTTCGCCTAACAAATGGCCTTAGAATGGTGAAATATTATGTTCACTGTTGCACTATATAGTCGTGCACTTGGCTATTTGACTGAAATCGTCTAGGGAAAATTACAGAGAGGGGATGGGGTTAAGAAGAGCGAAAATAAAAAAAAAGTCCGTCACGCAGGGGCTGCATAAACTAAGCAGATTTCCCACGTGAAGTTTTACAATAGAGAAATCTGCCTAATAACAACTGAAGTAGTAAGAAACCTCTAAACCTATTCACGATGAATAGTTACGGAAACGGCCGCCAGAGATCTCGGCGGAAAGTCCGAACATAGCCGACTCTCGCCGACCACACGCAGAATACAAATGCAAATATCTCGGTTAATATTCAAGATAGGGAATAAATGTATATAGCAATATTTATAGTAAATTTAATTTGCAATATGATTGATTCTGTACAATGTTTCGATCCGACGTTTAGTAACGGAGATATTTCGAATTTTCGAAAATCCTCCCCTCTAAACCCCCCTCCTCCTACTTGTCCGATTTCAGCCGTTAACGAACTTGATCTTTCTTTTTACGATCAAACAAACATTGCGACCGCTAGAGCGTTAACAGACATATATATATACAGTTTTGAACGGACCTCATTTTCGTCATCTACTAGGTAGGATCGATGGACATTTGAAGAAAAATGTCGAAAATTCCGTCATGAGTGCAACCTCAATAGCTCATTTCCCTTAAGGGTAATCTGCTAAAATTGCAAAGTTCTGTGTACCTACGCTGAAACCCCCCCCCCTCGTAGGGCATCTGTACATATTTTTAATGACGATTCGATCCAACGCACATGAACGGAGTTATCCGTATGTCACTAGTGACTCCGGATTAGCCAGCTCTTGAAAAATTTTAATAATTTGTTCACTTCATTAACGAAGATTGTATATCTTAAATTTTTAACTTTAATATATTTAATGATAATTTCATCTAATTGATATTAGAGTATTATCCTTATGAAATGATTATTAATTTGGAAATAACGTGATAGTTTTGAAATATATCACGAAAATAGTAGGTTGCTCAAACACACATATGTTAATACTACAATACAATATACAAGATTTTAGTCTAATACATTTTTATTAGACTAAAATTATTTTTTCTATATTTTTTTTATAGCTACTAAGAAAATAAATGGGCAATTTAACTAAGTCACATAGTACTTGAAAATGGCATTTGTATTAAATTCCCTATTAATAAATCCAACGTTTTCATAAAATTTAAACTGTTCTGTTATTTATTAAGGTCCACTTTCTGATACTATCGCTAGTAGGAGAGGGGTATCTACAGGTTACTTCCATTTTAGCAAGGGTGGGGCTTAATGAGTTTGTAACTAAATAAATTCCTAATACCCAGGTTAGAATTGAACTCGCCACTCTTGGTTGCCCAAGTGAGATTAAGTCCAACACTTTAACACACATGGCTAACCTGAGTCACAGTCAAGATAAATCGGCATAAAAAGAATCTATCTTATATTCCAATTCAATAACAACAATACCAAAATTCATACGAATGGTAAGCAGCCCCTTGCTCGGTGAACGGTACGGTTCTATTTTAGAATTAATTTAAATTTCAAATGCCTCTGACGTTGTGTCCTTTCGTGTTGTTATATGCTCCAGTTATATATAATTCGACAGAATGCTTGTCATAACATTATCCACGCCCTTGGAAAATTGACTCAAAATGGGAGTACTAAAGTTATTGGTAACCTTCTTAGCACACAATTAGTAAATGAATAATGAAGGCCGCCTCAGTAACTAGAAGAACAAGTCGTCTTATAAACAAAGAGTGTGGAGAATTATACAAGGATATACTTAGCATACAGAACACACATTTAAACCGACGTTTGTTAAACACATATTTTAGAATCTAAAATAGACATCTTCGAAAGAAAAGAAACAAAAAGCTTTATAAGATAAGTAATTGAACGAAAACGGAAATAAAAAAGTCCGTCACGCAAGACGTCTTATAAACTTTGGGGAAATCTGCTAATAAAACTTCGTGTTCAGATGTTAAAAAAGGGATCAGTCTTACTCGTCAAATGGGGAACGGAAATTTCAACAAATCATTCTAGTAGCAACTATTCTAGTTTTAAAAAAATCGATTATGCAGATGCTGAGTAACCTAAGCAGATGTACAAGCATGACTTCCAGCTGATCTCGTCTATTTACCTAATCTATATTTCTCTTATAAAAAGTAGCCTAAGTGAACATGAATTGAAATGTAAGCTGGGCACGAGATGTTTATGTCTAGGTTAATCAAAGTGAAAATCGGATAAGTTAAAGTAGGGCTTTACCTAAGGATGTATACAGAAAAGTACAAATAACTTGCTTAATGTCCGAGTTAGGGAAAAGTTGTATTTAACAATAGTTTTATGCAATTACATTTGTGGCGTTTTCGAGCAGACTCATAATAAAAGAGTTTTTTCGAATGTTCCATTCTACCCTCTCTTCTTGTTCTACTTTCAGCTGTTAATGACTCTGCTCTTTAGTACTGCATCTATATATATTCAAATATCTTACAAATTATAGTCTTGGTTTGATGGAAACATGTCCAGAAATTAGGTGTTGAAAACTAGATATTTCTAATGTACTCTTTATCCAAAATACTTTGCACATGTTATTGCGTCACAATACTGAAATAGTAAAGAACTCACCAAACACACATTTAAACAAAACATGATACATAAATTTATACTTGGTACGAACTGTCTCTTTGAGGCCTGGCAGCATTCTTCTTGAAAGCGAAGAAGTTGTGGAAACCGTACTTCCTGATTCGCCAGTTTCCTCGCCCGGAAAGTCATCGGATGAGACAGGACGTGGCGCTGGAGAAAGTGATTTATAACTCAATTTTTCTCAAAGATTTTCGTCAGTCAGCTGTTGTTGTATATCTTCCGGTTATACATACTTCATCACTAGTCATAACAACATCATCATTATTATACGTTCATTTTTTTTTTCAAGAATTTCTCCAAGATATTTATTTTTGTAAAACTCTTCACTCGTTACTTTTTGAATTTCCTATTTGAACACCTTGTTATTACAAAGCAGATTATATAATTATCAAAAATTAAAATTATTATGTTCGTTGAACAGTAGCTAGTTTGATATTAAGTTACATTTTTGGGGTGTCCATTCATCTAAAACGTCCGTCACGCAGGGGCTGCGAAAACTAAGCAGATTTCCCACTTGATTTTTCACAATAGAGAAATCTGCCTACCAATAACGGCAGTAGTAATTATATTTTTGGGGTGTCCATTCATCTAAAAACAGAGACAACTCGCTGTTTTTCACCATTCTTCTAAATTATTTTCCAGGGCATGGCCAATTTTAGTTTCAAATTCATTTCAAGGCCAACACACAAACTTGGTTCATTTAAAAAATTATACGAACAGTTTTTGTGTGCTTTAAGATGAACTAGATTTTTTTCCTACTAAATTTGATTTATGCCCACATTAAAACTAGTGAAGTATGGTACAAAGGAAGAAGTTACCACTACATCTCTAAAACGTTTTTTTTTTTTTTTCTAAACCTAAAGCAAAACTTTTCAAAGCTTTGAAAAACTGAGTTCATTCAGCTTTACAGTTGTACCTGTCAGTTTTTTGTTCTTTAAGCTAATTCCTTTGGCGTTGTCTAAACTCTGGAACGGTCGCTGAAAACCTTTTGACATCTATTGACTCCTAACAGACCTCGGATTTCACGGGCTGCCTTTAAAACACGGAAAGTACTCATCAATTCGCCCTTCCTGCTTGGAACAAAAAAAAGGGAGAGGAAACAGCAAAATATAGCATTATCTGTGGAAGAGGGAGCTATAATAGGAGAATGACTAGAATCGATTGATAAACGTTGGAGGCAATGCGATCGATGTTGTTGGGGAAGGTGCAATCCTTTGGGAAGCGGCAATGAACTGAAGCTGTGCCAGCTGAAGCGAGAAATTAAAAGAAGGGTAGTTACCAGCAACTGACACCGCTCTACCGGCAAACTCTGCTCTGAGTCGCCGGCTCTCCTTCTCCCATGCCGTTTTTTATGTATTTTTATTTCAAAATTTGTTTTGTAAAACGGCGGAAGATCAAAAAATTAAATTATGTCTTAAGGTAATTAGTTTATTTACCCCTTGTCTAAATGTTTCACTCCAAACGCTATGAACCTTCTTCCGTAGCCACCAGTGACAAAAACTGCATGTTTTTATTGTGTTGTTCAAAATATATTCTTATAAGTAGGTAAGGTTATGATTTGAACTCAAGGCTAATGAGACGATTCATAATTGATAGGAAATGTAAATAAAATTAAATTGACTTTTGGATGTTTCTTCGCACCCTGGAGCATTTCTTCCATTAATAATATAATTATCAGGCACTGGCAAAAATTCAAAATGGTTTCTAATGCCACCAGCTGATGTTAAAGTCAGCTGATTCATCAACAAACAGATGGTTCCAATCGATATTATCGTTGGAAAGAAGTATTGTCAAATAATTAAACACGATTGTTTAAAAAGGTGTTTTCATATTCTCCATATTATCCTGTTCCTTTCTTTTTCAATAATTTTCTCCGCCCCAAAATGAAAATAAATTCTGTTTAAAAGTATTACTAGTGATGGACGTGTTATTTTCATGCCAATATTCATTTAATGCTGTTAATACATTTTTTTGATGTTTTTATTCTTAGATGTAGATTATGAAGCTATATTTGTCTTGTAATGTATTTACTTTATTACATCATAAATCACTGTTAGTTGTTTTATTATCTGAATATACAAATTTAATACATTGACGGAAAACATAATCTTTTCCAATTCCTGGGCCACTTCTTCATGACAACTCATTCTCTAATGAGTTCAGGTACTCAGTTTCCTAGAAAAAGTGAAAAAACGTTTAGACATAACAACCAGAAACAGCCCTATATCGATTTTCTACCGAGTGTGCTGGCATTGGTGCTGGTTGAGTAGGAATTTAGTAGTAGTGGGAATCTAGGGCTGATCTAAGACATTAAGGACTCTGTTACTCATAGATTTTACATACAAGCTGATTCGTAAATGTGTTTCGGATTATCGGTAAATGTGATTTGAGTTATTCATTTGCTACTACTAATAAATAGGTGATTAATGTCATGTAGATGACAATGCCTTTGCACGCACTTGCAGCACCCACAAATACACCCACAAGTACTAAACAAAGTGAAATTTTAGTGAATTCACTCCATCAATCTGAACCCAATAGAGAATTTCTATTGGAATAAATTAGTTTTGAAGTCAATTAACAGCCATATTATTGACATATTTAAATGAGACTAGGTAGTTTAGATTTATTTGATTTCCAAACGTACTAGTTAACACTATGCAGTTTGTCTATCGTATAAAATAAGGCGATGGAATGCAAAATCATAAATTTATTCGGCTTGAAAATATGGACAGAAAATTTGTACTCCTTCTCCTCCACAAAAAGATTAATCTTTTCCCAAAGAGTTGATGCTGGTCAGCGCCAGTTCTATCAAACTTCCATCAAATCCCATCACCGGGATGGATTTCCTTTTAAGAAAATTTGTCAAAGCACACAACTATCAAATCAGAGTATGTCTTATTTAGAGCAAGGTGGCTAAAATAAACAGCTGATACGTATCGGAAAAGACCAGAGATTTGTGCCTTAGGATGGAGGTTAGAGCGAGCTGGGGGTCAGGAGCTAGCGGTCCCCTAAAGGGTTTGTAGATCAGGCAGGCATCCCAAACCTGTTGGAACACCATCACAGCCCAATCCCCTACTTACAAACAAGCTCCCACTCCATGGCCAACATTGATGCAGGACAAGCAACTAATTATTCCGGAACATGAGAACCAACGGCCTTTATAGATTATCCGATGTCGGTATATGGTTTACGAATTCCCGGAATTCAGACCGGGTATAGTTCAGTGTTAGCCTTTAGACCATGAAATGAACAGGATCCAGGTATAAATCTCGCAATGGTAAACTAAATGTTGTTATGTTCAGTGATCATCGAGTCCCCCCCCCCCTAGGACTTCTCAGCATTGCAAGGAAGTTGAACTGCCAGAATAAAACCTCAACTATTATCTCTGACGATACATAACTATCGTGAGCTTAGCATCACCGAATACGAAGTGCGCATATATCCGAAATATGGTCATAAAAACAGACGCATTCTTATTTAGACTTGCCGCTGTACCGGTTTTGGAGGTATGAATTTCATATAAAATAACCCTATCAGAACTGACCCTAGAAATAAAATAATCTTATCATACCAGACCTTCGGTATAAAGTAATATTATAACATCTGCCCTTGAATTTAAATTAATCCTATCGCTCCTGACCTTCGATATATAGTAATCTTATAACATTTGATCTTGAATTTAAAGTTATCCTATCGCACCAGACTTTAGATATAAAGCAATCCTATCACACCAGACCGTAGATATAAAGTAATCTTATCACATCTGACCTTGAATTTGAATTAATTCTACCACACCAGACTGTAAATATAAAGTAATCCTATCACACCAAACCGTAGATATAAAGTAATCTTATCGCATCTGACCTTCGTTTTAAAGTAATCTTATCATATCTGACCTATTGCACCATACCGTAGATATAAAGCAATCCTATCACACCAGACCGTAGATATAAAGTAATCTTATCACACCAGAACTTAGGTATAAAGTAACCCTATCGTACCAGACCGTAGATATAAAGTAATCTTATCACACCAGACCGTAGATATAAAGTAATCTTATCACACCAGAACTTAGGTATAAAGTAACCCTATCGTACCAGACCGTAGATATAAAGTAATCTTATCACACCAGACCGTAGATTTAAAGTAATCTTATCACACCAGAACTTAGGTATAAAGTAACCCTATCGTACCAGACCGTAGATATAAAGTAATCTTATCACACCAGACCTTAGGTATAAAGTAACCCTATTGCACGAGGCCGTAGATATAAAGTAATCTTATCTCATCATACCGTCGATATATAAGGTAATCCGATCACACCAGGCCTTAGATATTAAGTAATCCTATCACATTAGACCTTAGATATAGAGTAATCCTAATACAGTCTTCTGGTGGCTCTTGTTCAGAGGAACGTATCACATAATATATACTAAACAATGGATTCCCTGCTCGATAGTAGGAGAGTTTGAACTACATTCTTAAACCAGGCAAGGTGTTGCCACTTCCAGTCGGGCCAGATGTGTCGTGTTTTTCTTCAATGTACAATGGAAGGAAGAAGTAGGGATTTCCCAATGGAATACGGTGGGTAACAAGAATTTATCCCATCTCGAACCCAGTATAATAATCTAAACATGAGAATGATTTTTTTCTACTTCTCACTGGGAGGGAGGGGGGGGAGGTTAATGGGCTTAGCTGGCTTTCTTACCAATCGACTATATTAGGTCTCGGGTACATAAAATGTCAATAGATCTATAAATAAAATAAAATTCATCTTTTAACGCTTTAGTTTGTTCTCCTTTATACATATCATGCCACCCAATGCATCTCTTCAATTGCAAAATAAAATTATCACTTGCTCGTTGTCATGAGAACTTTCTCCCACGGAGCCACAGCTTTATTGGCAAAAAATCAAAAGTGCTTTTATATTAATAGACTGATTCTTCGCCTAACAGATGTTTCTAGTTGGTGTTACCTATAATATTCAAAAGAAATATTGTGTAATAATTAAATATGCTTTTTTAGAAATTTTATGTTATTCTTCAAATAAGACTGATTGTATTTAATGCAAATTTCTGTTTTTTCTCAAACATTGCTTTCTCATATTCTTCGCATGAGAATGTCCCTTTCTTTGTCAACAATTTACTCAGGTATGAAATTGAAATGCTTTTGTTTAAATCATCATAGTAAGTTTTATTTTCACTTCAATAAGCTACGGTATTTTTAATGATCTAGGCTTTAATATTTAAGTTTTCTTCAGGTGAATTATATATATCAACAACAAACCAATTCTGCTCCCAAAGATGATGTAGCTTTATATGCCTTATATAAGCTTGGTAAGTACATCTTAGACTTCTTGTATTAGGAATACTCTTTAGTTGTAAAAATGTGTATAACTGTGTTGAATAGGTTAATAGTGTCACTCCCTTCAACGGGTGTAACGCGTCAATTTATTCAGGAAATAAAAAGCTAATCCCATTGGTATGAGGATGAGAAGGAGGATACATTAGAATGAAATACGAGCGCTATCTAGGTTAATCCGATAAGGCTAGATACGTGGGAAAGGATGCGCAGGGAAAGCCTAAAGCTGGAGATAACAACTAACTAGAGGAACTGAATATGTGAAGTAACTACAACTGAACGAACGGGCAAACTCAATCAGTACTTTAGCGTATTTCCCCTTAGGGGAGCATGATTAGGTCACCTGTAAGACTTAAGTGCCGAAGCTACGATAATTTTTCATTTCGATATCCCCTAAAAGAGAATAACACTATTTCTAATTAGCATTAATTAAAACTAAAAGAATAATGTTATACTAGTTTTGTGAAATTTAATATTTTTTGTGTATGTAATAGGTTGAAAAATAAGTTCGTAGCGTTTATCAATATTTCAATTTAATCTTCTCTGAGTTTAAAATATCATGTTTACATATACTAAAAAAGGCTTAGTTAAGGTGCAATTATGCATCAGTCTCAACAGAGATTTTTTATCTTTAAGTGGTATGCTTCCTCAAAATAGAGGGGTCCATTGCACAAAAATCTTTGAAGTTCTGGGAGGACGGAATTAAAAAATTGCCTAGATCAATATGGATCATATATAATTGATTAAAAATATTTACATGAATCTGACGTTTTTATTGAAATCCCGCTACGAACTTATTGAACAACCAAATAAATCTGCTTTGTAGAGTTTCCAATGAACCGCCGTTATTATAAGCAATTTGAACAAATATAAAACAAATTATTTTAAGCGTTATATTTTATAAATTTTTTTCTAATAATTTTACAGTGACTGAAATATTAATTTATTTACTTTTCGTTTTCGGACTTCAGAAAACCCCTCATGTGATTTTAGCAGATTTCCCTTAAGGAAAATCAGCTATTGAGGTCTACTCGTGACGCGATTTTCGAAAAATGTTTTAAAATGTCCATCGATCCTACCCAGATTTGTCTGTTGACACTCTAGCGGTCGAATTTTTGTTCGTTATCAAACTCGATATTTAAAGGTGTTATGCAAAATTAAAGAGGAAGCTCGTCGAAGGCTGAAATCCGACAAGTGGGAAAGGGGAAGGTCAGAGGGAAGGAATTTTAGAAAAATCTTTATAATTTTATAGAGATTTTATAGTTTTCTGCCTTCAGTAAATCCCCACTCCTACCCATGTCATATTTTCAATAAGCTGTTATATTATGAAGCACTTAATTTTTGAAGTGAAAACTTCTTTAGGCACGTTGTGCACCCCGTAAGGAAGCATTTGCGGGAGAGGAAAAAAGTATGAAATCGCGACACCGCCACCGCCACCGCTAGTACTAAGGTTTAGAAATAAAATCATATGGTATTTTATAACCTAATCATTTGATAGTTTATTTACAATTGAAGTGAAAACTTCTTTAGGCACGTTGTGCACCCCGTAAGGAAGCATTTGCGGGAGAGGAAAAAAGTATGAAATCGCGATACCGCCACCGCCACCGCTAGTACTCAACTCAAAGCTAAAGGAGCTTCTTTTCTTCATAACTCCTGAACCAAATTAGCGAGAGTTTTCGTTCGCATACCATTTTAAAGAGGACAAAACCAGCATCATTTCGTTCACAGATACTATATATCTACCATTTTTACTTTCATAGATATTTTAATCCGAAGTTTAAATAAATTCGAATATTTAAATAAATAAATTCGAATATTTAAATAAATTCCGATATTTAAATAAATTCGAATCAAAACTGTTTGTATCCTACTTTAGCTACCATATACCGATTGTATCAGTTTTAGAAATTGGTGATGATGCTGGCAGTGATGATGGTGCAAGAGTTGTTGAAATTATGGATAGAAATTGATTTTTCTGAGTGTACTTAACTTATTTTTGTAAAGCATTTGTAATAATTCTGAAATGTAATTTTTTTCTTTTATGTAAAATAACTGAAATAATTATGTATATTATTTTATATTGATAAATAAAACAATTCGTGGTACATTATTTTTTTTATCACTATTATTTTTGGCATTTCATTTTTTCATGTAAAATAGAACATAACTGTTACTTATTGATAAATAACTAAAAATAATTTTAAAATAAGACTTCGTAAAAAAAATTTCTCAGCAATGCCAAAATTGAGCGATCAAAGCTGAAGGAGTTTTCACTTCTACCGGCAGTCCCCTAACTGCTATTTTTTTATTTATTTATTTGTTTTGCCATAACTACATGGGTGTCCCCAGGTTGTCGGTTACCAAGCAAGACAGAAGACAACTGACATCTAGTTGCTATAATATAAACTATACTATGTATTCGTTTCTCCAATAACCTAGCCAAGGAGCAGCGATCGATAGTTTGGACAAAATAATACTTCGTAATACTTATATTCTTTTTGAAACACCCTATATTTCGCAAATTGGTCAACTAACTCGTAGTTTATATAAGACTTCTCTATAGAAGATGAATGATCTAAAGGAGAAAGCGAGGAAGAAGAAAAAATATGCCTGTGCTATTCTTTCATTTCGTTCATTTCCTCGTTTTTTACGCATTCTCAGAGGGAATAGTGCAGGGCGGAAAACTGGGCAGTTCTTCCTTGTCTAAATCTATAAGCAGCGATGCCTGGAATATAAAGGACTGTCTCCGAGTTGACTGCCCTGACGGAATCCGAGGGGAACCAACATGACCAAGATGCCTTCTCGTCAATTAGAAATACCGAGCTCCAACAAGAAAAAAATACAGGCCTAATTGAATTCAAAAGTCCGTGGGAAGGAACAATGAGCATGGAAAAATATGGCTCATAGTTTTTATAACTTTCAACAAATATCCTTAAAAAACCTGAGCTCTAGCGAGTAACATTATCCATCCTAAAATAATAATTAGTTTTAGAAGAGAAACTCATTAATGATAGTAACATTTATTATATTCTAGACAATAATTCAAAAACTACGTAAATATCTAAATTCTTTACGGAAAAGTATAAAAAACGATAACTTTTCACTTTATAAAATCTATTCCATCTTGATATCATTTTCTCATTAACTCTTACCTTCAACTTTCTAAATTGTACTGCGACACAGTAAACTGCAACCATTTTACTAAAAATGTCTTTTAAACAGTCTTTCAGCTGTTTTCCCTTATGTGCAGTACCTGAACAAGGTCATTTTTTAATATTGAAGTAGTAAAAGAATGTACTCTACCACCTAATGTATGATTGATCGTTACCAAATTCCTTAGGTAGTCAAGCGTTTCATGTAAAAAGAAAGAACAAGCCTGAATAAGGACCAAGAATATGTAGGGGTGGTCCTAGGAGGGATATTTCTTCCTAATAATGATTCGGATCATAAATTGTATATTAGCAATTGAAAATAGTATCTCCTACAATTCTTGGATGTAGTCCAATATTAACAGAGATAATTCCTAGTTATCAGCCCTTAGTAAACCCTCTCTCGTCACACATTAACAATACGCCAATATACAGCGTCTGATCTCAAGTTTAAATACGACTTATTGTTTTCATCGGGCAAGGAGAAGGAGGGGAGGAAGTTACATTAGAATATATCGGGAATTATGAGGCGAATCTAAAAATGATAAATACACAAGTGATTGAAAATGTTATATTCAGCAATGGTTGTCTAATACATTTTTTCTCTAAGAAGAATAATGATCTTGGTATTTGCGTTTATTAGGTTTCAGACTAATGGGATTCTCATTTAAGGAACTATTTCAATAAAAATCTATGTTCAGTTAAATTTTCAGTTTTCTTTGAGGCAACTCTGCTTCGTACCAGTACCTACGAAACGAAAGTTTTAAAATTGTTCGACAGCACTTCCACACTACGTTTCTTGAATTCATCGGTCCCTTTTGCAACTTTAGAACGATTGCTCATCTCACACAAGTTCATTTGTCGAACATTCAATAAGGGTTGCATTGGGCATTCTCCTTCAAGAACCCGAGACAAGCGATAGGACTTTCCTCTGTCTGACAGAGACGGAGGGTAGTTTTGTCCCGTACGAGGGAAAGGCTGGCGAGGGGAAGCCTGTGATGGCAACGCTCTACTTGGAATAAAAGAAAAATCGTGAGGCAGGCCGCTCTACTTTTTCAGTCTGTCGGAGTCGCAGGCTCTTGCCTCACCCCGTCAAGGGACGACATCCGGGACACACTCTCAGGGCAATCTCAGACAGAATGCCACCTCCTACAGGATACGCTACTCCTTAAACAAACCTCTTAAAAGGCCGTCACGCAGGGGCTGCGTAAACTAAGCAGATTTCCCAAGTGAAGTTTTACAATAGATAAATGTACATACATACTGGTTAACACTTGACACCACCGTGAATGTTAAGTGTGAAAATACAAACGGTAATAAGAAATCATTCAGTCAATTTTAAGAGCCTCCCAACAGAAAGCGTGTGAATTGTAAACAAACAGTAACAAGTGACAAACAGGTCTGCCAAACGCTCGGTGCGCAACAAATAGATAAACTAATTTTATTTAAATCTATTTACTACATCTAGTACAGCAATTTTTAATGAATCTGAATAATTTTTATCTCAATCACAAAAAACTTTAGTAGTCTAAGAACAAAAGAACGGGGGCGGGGGGTCAACAGAACGTAGTTGCAAGTATTTCACTAAGTAGTAGTTCAATTAAAACAATATTTGGTATTTAACCTTGGAATGAAGTGGTTCATGATAAAACAGCTTATTATTAATATGACATGAGTAGGAGTGTGCGTTTGCTGAAGGCTGAAAAATGCAAATATCTCGGTTAATATTCAAGATAGAGAATGAACGTATGTAAGAATATTTATAGTACATTTAATTTTCAATAAGATTGGTTCTATACAATTTTCCGATCTGACGTACAGTAACAGAGATATTTCGAATTTTCGAAAATCCTTCCTCCAACCCCCCCCTCCCACTTGTCTGATTTCAGCCACTAACCAACGTAATTTTTCGTTTTACATAAAACGATTACAAATCGAGTTTGTAACTATTACGTATCTGAGTGACGAACAAACGAAAATTGGATCTGCTAGATAAATATATATATATATATATATATATATATATATATATATATATATATATATATATATATATATATTTCTAGGGATCCCATTTTCGTCATCTTCTGGGTAGGATCGGAGGGGATTTGAAGAAATTTTTCGAAAATCGCGTCATGAGTACGACCTCAATAGCTGAATTCCCCTAAGGGAAATCTCCTAAAACCGTGGCGTAAGTTCTGCGTAAACAAAGCCAAATTACTTAAGCACTTACTAAAATGACACGCAGACATCATCATCATCTTCTTTTCAAAGTTTGATGATATAATAGTTTGTATAAAAAAAAAAAAAAGAAGAAGAAAATTACGTTAGTTTCCAATCATTCCTCGTAAAAGTCACCCACCGGAGCTGCTCTGAAAACTATTGATGTCGACATAATCAACCCAAACGAATGCTGTAAAATTGATAACTGTTTGGTGAGATCAATTAAGTATCATTTTCTAGTTTATGAGTTATTTTAGCACTAAGGAAAATAAATAATGCAACAGTGATACAATTAACTATTTCATAAAGAGAACACTTAATTTTAAAATAATTTGAAAGGTTATTTTAGAATAATGCCGTATTTAAATGGATACAACATTTTCTTCTTATTATGGACCCAATATTTTCTTCATATTTTCATGGCATGGGTCAACAATAAAAACATTGTTTTCCCCACATACCTTATTGATACTGCCCTACATGGTTCGTGGCTTACTTGCCACCTCTTCATCAATAAAAATGAATCTGACATGATCAACACGTCACTTATACTCCTATCATCGTAAATTAAATAAACAATATGTTTTGATCCATTTCTTTTATTGTAGCATTCCGTTTTAGCAGATTTCCCGGAAATCAGCTATTGAGGTTGTAATCATGACGGAATTTTCGATTTTTTTCTTCAAATGCCCATCGATCCTACCTAGGAGATGACGAAAATGAGGTCCGTTCAAAACTGTATATATATATATATATATATATATATATATATATATATCAATCTATCTATCTATCTATATATTTGTCTGTTACCGCTCTAGCGGTCGCAATTTTTGTGTAATCGTTACCAAACTCGATATTTAGTCGTTTTATGTAAAAAGAAAGATCAAGTTCGTTAACGGCTGAAATCGGACCAGGGGGAGGGGGGGTTTAGAGGGGGAGAATTTTGAAAATTCGAAATATCTCCGTTACTATAAGTCGGATCGAAAAAGTGTATAAAATCAATCTTATTGAAAATTAAATACACTATAAATGATGTTATATACATTTTTTCTCTATCTTGAATATTAACCGAGATATTTACATTTTTCAGTTTTCAGCCTTCAGTAAACCCCCACTTCTACATGTGTTGCATAAATAATTCTCTGTTATATAATAAAAGATATTAATTGAAGCCTAAATACCCAATATTGTTTCATTGAACTTTGTGAGATATATGCAAAAACGTTCTGTTGGCCCACCCCCTTCTTTTGTTTTTGGATTACTAAAATTTGAGTGATTGAGATAAAATTGATTCTGATTCATTACAAATTACACCACTAGCTATAGTAAATTGTTTTCAATAAAATTAATATGATATATTCAAATATATTCCATTAATTGTTTGTCTTTCCGGTCTATCTATGCAGCACTACGAGGTTGGCTTGCCTGTATGTTTACAATTCAGCCTTGTATTGTACATTTACTGAGCATTCACGGTAGTGTTACCTGTATGTATATTTATCTATTGTAAACCTTCACATGGGAAACCTGCTTAGTTTACGCAGCCCCTGCGTGACGGACTTTCTTAAAGTAATATACCGTTCCTATACATTGGATTAAAAAATGGCATATATTATTTATTATATATCATTTCATAATCTATCATAAGAGTCGAATATGGTTCTATATAAATTCAAATAAAGCGTTAGAACCGCCAATATAAATGATACCGTCAAGACGGGCTTGAAGATGGTGCCATCGCATCGAAAGCGCTTGACAGCTGTACTCGACCATCAGCCAGTGACGACGGTCTTCACCGACAGGTATGACAACAGTTCTATATAAATGTTTGTGTTTCTCATAAGCACGAGAAAGTTCTAAATATGAAATTGCAAGATTTTATGTCTAACCGATTTTGGGTCATACGAGATACCACTATTCAAAATGAATAGTTCAAGAAGGCTCAAAACGGACATTTCCAAATTTATATATAATACTACGGCCCGCGCACGCACGCGCGCGCGCGCACACACACACACACACACATATTTAGAGAAACATGCGAAATTTTTGAATTATTTTAGAGTTTGTCTCACAATTGTTTTCAAAACCTCACAAACTAAAATATCAATAAAAACAGTTTTCGGTATTTAAGCTTGGAATTAAGTGGTACATGATAAAACAGCTTATCGTCAACATGGTATGAGAAGGAGTGAGGGGTTTACTTAGGGCTAAAACAAATATCTCTGTTAATATTCAAGATAGAGAAAAAATGAATCTAACAACATTTATTTAATTTCATTTTCAATAAGATTAGTTCTATACAATTTTTCGAACTGACTCATAATAACAATTATATTGCGTCATCTCCTGGATAGGGTCGATGGGCATTTGAAGAAACTTTGGGAAGATCGAGTTATGAGCAAAACCTCATTAGTTTATTTCCCTCAAGGGAAATCTGGTAAAACTGTTGTTTGCTTCATTTTATTTACAACCAAGTATTCAAAACAACTTTTCTATACAGTTTTTGTTTTCGCGTAAAAATTATTAACATTTTGGCTTTATGCGGAGCTGATATGAGACCATTGCCCTGGTGGCCCGAAAAGCGGACTCGTTGACAAATGTTGAAGCAGAGCTGGATGTAAGTTAACCCAGGGGAGGCAACTGAGGAAGAGGTGGCAGGTTGGGAGATGACGTCAGACCGGTTCCAGCGAGATCCCAGCCAGGGATTTATTACAGCTCGCCAAGGAGATTCTTCCAGAGCCATTTAAACCAACGACCTTTAAACATTCCTCCTACAAGAGTAATGGAACATCATCACCCAACTCCTCGCTCCTAATCTTCCTCTCAGCCCCACCCCGCCTATCATCATTCTTCTGAAATTATTTTGAATTTAAAGCAAAGCATGATAAATGACAATATTTCCAAGTCTCATTATTAAAAAATTGCTAATTATAACGGCTAATCATCATGCAGTTTTTGTTGTTCATTATGTATATGGTCTTAATTACTCAAGCCATAAGCTTGTAAAACAGGGATAATATTGTAGAAATCATTGACAGTATTTACACCTTTTATCCAGCATTTTAGGCAACTTTCGATTAAAGTCTTAACAATGTACAATAGAAGGGTTTACAATAATTTAATTAAATTATAATAAAGTTATACGATGTAATGATAAATTATACATAGGATGAAATGACATTACTACTTACTACTAGGGACATCTGTAAGACGTGGGTTACTGACTACCATCTTAAACCCTGGGCACCAAGCCTCGCAAGTCGTCTTTTTGGTTATCCGATTACATTTACCGCTCTTCCTTATCGCACTCAGTGAACCACACAAATTTTCCTCGCCAGCCAGTTGGACTCCAAAGCCCAAACAGCATTATCTACTTTTCTTAATGGTACATTATACCGCGTTCGCCATGGATATCCGTCAGTGCGGTGTAGCCTCTGATCCTTCTTCGATGCCTCTCTCGCCACTCCACATATGTTTCTACGGGTATTAATTTTCTAGTCTTGAAGGTTTCTGAATTGAATTGTTCACGTTCCTCAAATCTTTTCCATAATTGTTTTTTTCTTCTATTGCCTTCGTGGGTAAACTCTTAAAGCAGATAGTTTTTTTCTGCCCAAAACAGCGTCTTGTCACTTCGGTTATTGTGGGTTCCATATCTAACTGGTAATTGTGCCGAACAATTATGACCAATTCGATAGGAACTTCCGTCCATCCTGTCCGTAAACTGCTACTCTTAAGTCAAGATTTCTTAATTTCAAGGCAAAGCTTATGTACAAGAGTATTATCTGTTCCAATTATAATTCCAGTCTTGTATGTCTTATTAACAATATCACATCAACCTTAAGCAGATCTTACTTTCGACGCTCGTTTTAACAGTTTCGCAAATACTTGAACCTAATATTGATCACATAAATAGCTCCTATAACGCATTTCATGTAGGAAGTTTTTTTGAAAAGATATAAAGCCTACGCGCAATAGACCATCATGGAGATAGGATTACCAGGATCATTCTAGACGTCAGCGATCCCCAGAAAGGAGTTAATCTGTATAGCTATAGACTGCGCCAGTACGAGAGTTGATCTCTTGAATTGAGAGTCCGGATAGCACACCTTGGACTTGAATAGAGCGGAAGTGCGTCAGACCCAGCTCTACCTCTGTTGAATAATAACTCGCTCTACGAGACTCACTTCAAGCTATGGACCAATGCCAGCAGTCGGCTCACTTCCGAATTAGTTTTTGCAACAACTCTTGATTTATTTCATTACTGCAAGTTTATCATTAAATTGCATTTAAATCGTGTATATGGGCATCCATTTTGTAGAACGAAGGAGAAAATTATCTAAAGGTTACCATCCCTTTCATATCCGGACTGAAGCTTGGGATTGTATTCAGGGAGTCTCGAATTTATAAAATATATGCTAATTTTTGACTACTCTCTTTCTACTTTCCAGAATTCTTGTTTTTCTTAGTTAAACAATGATATTTATTGAAGAAATTCCTATATACCCACCACGGCTAGAACTAGTTATACATTTTACAGTTGCTCATAAGAAGACAAAATCAACGAATAATTATTGTATTGCAGTATATGGGAGTGCATATCTGGGAAACAGGTCTTATAAACTGGGAGTCTTTCCACCAAGGCCTTTCGCCACTAACTTGTCATCGCCAGGTCAAAAGGAACATTTTTAAGGTTATTCAATGAAACAAACAATTATATTTAAAAATGTTCAAATAATAATACCAACTAAAATAAAAACATTACAAGAAATATCCTAACATTAAAACCTAAAATCGTAGTCCAACGTATAAAAAATAATTGAGTAAACCTTAATATCTTAATAAAATAAAAATTGGTGGGAAGACTTATAGTCAATAAATCCTCTTTCCCAAAATAAACACAAACCAATTAAAATTGAGAAAAGTCCGAATAACAAACACCTCAATATAAAAATAAATGAAACTCATTATTCGTTCCTTTAGAGACGAAACTTACAATTCATACATATGATTTGCCAAGATTTGACGAACATTTTGGTATATTTTTGGTACTCAGTTTAGCAATGAGTGTTGAGGCGTTGGTCTCAATACTCGTGAAAAATTTGGAGGTGTGAGTTAGAATCTTGAATGGGCCAAGTGAATGTACTTATGAGCGGAATCACTGAATAAACTTCTTGCAAGAAAATCGTGGTAACATGATGATAAACCGTCCCGATTACCTTAGTTGCTTTCAGGATATGTTAATTTAGTATTTAGATATTAAACAGCTGTTTCATACATTGTCCTCTGTACAAACTCTACAAATGAAGGCACATTGGAGAAAGCTACTAAAAAAAATTTCCTGTACGAATTGGAGAAATGAAGAATTGCCTTTATAAGGTCATTAATGAACAGTTATTGCAGTTTGTCTTTTTTATAGTAAAGACTTAATTAAAGTCTCTCGAATTTTAAAGGCAATGAAAAATAGCTTTAATCGGGCTAGGGGAAAAGGGAGTTCAGAGTAATATAACGAGAGGACGCAATAAATATTTATCATTGGACATCCTTTTTCAGATTATTCTATCTTCTGAGATGTATAAGAAAACGATACATTATAATACTATGTTTTTAAAGTAATAATAACTTTATACAAGTAAATAATGAGTAGGATACTAATGCCTGTAAAATGTAGTAAACGGGCATCATGAATTATATATATATATATATATATATATATATATATATATATATAAATTCACACGTACTAAATTAAGATCATCATTTCAATCATCTTCCAAGCTACAAAAAAAAAACTGATGTTGGCACCGCATGGGTTCGTTCTACTCCTATTAAATAAACAAAACATACTGCTGCAATTCATTTAAAATTATTTGATTTGAGAGTCATAAACGATATCTCTCGAAATTGTTGGCGATAACAATTCTTCCTTTACTTCTTCAAAAGAAGTAAAAAATTCATTCATGCTATACCCTAACTGAAATGGGCTAAAAATGTAAATATCACAATAAAAAGAATCTAAAAAGCTGTTGTCATACCTGTTGGTGAAGACCGTCGTCACTGGCTGATGATCGAGTACAGCTGGCTAGCGCTTTCGATGCGATGACACCATCTTCAAAACCGTCAAAAGTTGTTTCTAGTTAGGGGTGGTTACAGTGACTAACTAACCGACAACTAACTCAGTACAACTTTCGACGGACTGAAGATGGCGCCATCGCATCGAAAGCGCTTGCCAGCTGTACTCGATCATCAGCCAGTAACGACGGTCTTCACCAACAGGTATGACAACAGTATCATTTATACTGACGGTTCCAACCCTTCATTCAATCTAAAAAGAGCTTAAGGCTGGTATAAACTATTTGGTAAAAGACTTTTATTAAAGCTGGTGTAAACAGCTTACTCCCTGAACTCAATATTACTCAAATTTAGCGAGAAATGGGTTTCTAGGTTCCTATTGAACACATTCGCGCCGCATCCAAGTTGGACAAACACTCCTGTGAGACTAATTAAAACTGGAAAGAATTAGCCGAATGAGGTGGAAGCACGAACCTAGACCGCGGCTGCTGAGACACACAAGGCCAGGCATGGGCTGGCATAGCGGCCTGCGAAAGTGAATGTAATCCCTGAGACTTGCAACACTGCCACTTTTTACAGAGCCACTTGTTAGCAGGTGTGCGCTGATCCCAGCTATCTATGGGCTGCAAGTGTCTTCACGATGCGCAGACTCAATTCCTCGGGGACCTTGGATCTCATTCCAATCCCCTTACTCTAATCGCTCTCATTAGAAGAAGCTAATGCTGCTAAGCTGCACACTTCCAGTGTTTTTCCAAGACTTGGCAAAAACGTTGGTTTGGATGAAAGCTAAAAGCAATTGGTTGATGAGTAAACATTAATGTAAATCATTTTTTTAACATTAATGTAATGTATTCAAATACACAACTTTATTTTAGTCATACAATATATAATGATCCATTCTTTTATTTAACACTTGTGTCTTATCATATGTTAAATATAATGTATCAATATACCACAATACCATTTTGGCTACTGATATTTTTCCTTTCTTCAACCCCAACTATACCTTTTGGAGGATTCTTTTTCTTCCCTCCTCCCAATATGTTTTAATCCTCGTCGCAAATGTAATATATTGAAATACACCTTTATTTCATAGTCATAAAATATCATGATACAGTCTTTTGTTTTACACATGTAACTTATCATATGTTTTATACAATGTATCAATATACCACAAATGGTAACATCTGGCTCACTCATTGTCTTATAGATGGATCCTAGATAAGCTAATCTTCACATTGCGCGACTATATAAAATCAATTTCTCCGGTGCTTGGATTTCATTTTAAACTATTTTAATAAATATTTCAATGGATTAGAGTAATCGCTTTCATTAGAGTCCAATGGACCTTAGCTTGTTTCTGAAACTTTTGATAGATGCAAGCTAATGACAGTCTGAAGATTTCTAAATATCAGTAAGTGGTGACTCCATCGCTGATAATTTTTACAGAGCCACGTATCAGGAGGTGCTCTGCCTAGTGGATCTAGTCTACCTCCGAGTGTCTTCACGTTGTACTCAATTCTTCTGGGACCTTGGACCACATTCAAACCCTCTTACTCTAATCGTACTCATTGGAAGAGGATAATCCAGCGAAGATACATGCTCTGAGTGCATATCCAACACTGAGAATACAAGGGGTTTAGGATAGAAACTTCAGCCTTACTTTTGATGATGACTAAATATCAATAATAGTTGAGTCAAACGCAGCTTCATGATCGTCCTGAGGGGAGCCTTTACGATACAGCGTCGTATAGTCTCGATTCCGCCGGGATCTTCTATTTCATTTGAATCCCCTTTCTTATCAAATGCATTGGATTATACTTATGGCTTACATTAGTAGAAATCAATCTTGGGAAGCTGACTCTTTGCAAGCGTCCAACACTGGGATAAAATCACTTCGTGTACACAATACAACCTGATGATGACTAAATATAAATAATAGCTGACTCCCACGCTGCTATTTTTCACGGAACCACTTCATTCATCCGGGACTTTTCTTCTCATTTCAGAGTAGTAGAATATATGTTTATTAACATAAGGAAGTGTCCATGACAAGAAAACAAAAGGACATGTCTAGAAGAGAGGGCCTTAAATTGTTTCGTAAATGTTTCGCATCTGATCATTAATGCTATAATAAAAATACGGCCTGAGAGGTCAAAAATAAAAGAAAAAGAGGTATATCGTATCCTCTATCCCAATCCTGGCTGAGTCACTCACAATATAAAAAAGCTGAAGGCACAAGTTAGAATTAACAGGCACAAACAGCCTTTACTAATCCTTAGCCAATTATTTATTCTACTGATAATTCCCTTTTCGATGAGACCCCTTTTTTAAAAAAAAAGTGTAAGGGAAAAACAAACTGAAGGCCTTCTTTGGTACGTTTCTGTTAGAGGAAGCAATAATGTAGACCGAATTGTTTGTATCACATATCCGAAGGCGATTGAAGATTATTATTTAATATTTTATTTTATTAAGAATATTACAGTCTGCATTTAAATGTATGTTGTAATGCGATATGCACAATTCAATCGTCCTCCATCACTCTCGACAGAAGCTACACTCCTTAACCACGATGAGAGGAGCTGCCTCTCCCTGCCTGGCAAGGAAGTCAAGAGCTAAGGAGGAATGGCACTTGATAAGAAAATAGACACTGCAAACACTTCACTTTACCTAGGATATAGATCTCTGGGCCATTGTCTCTTGAAGCGCTGTGGAGGGGAATATAGATGAGTGGTACTGGAAAAGGGCTAGGACTACTGGATTAGGATGATTGAATTTTCAAGAAGATTGAAGAACGGTATTCTTGTGATCTTCATGTGTTTACGGTGCCCCTCAACCAAACGTTAAGCACCCAACATGATCATCTATTTTAAAATGATTAATAATTAAGTCAGCCTCTAAACATCAAACTAAGTATGTCAGATCGGCTAAAGAAAGTAGCTATTTAGAAGGCCAATGACTACGCACGGATGACCCCATCCCGTACCCCGGGATGAATATAAACAGTTTATAATTTTGCCTATGGCAGCGTAGCATAGGAGCATGTCTACAAACTACTAACATGTGTGTCGTCAGTGAATAGTAATAACATAAATTGAATAAACATGACCGCCATTATCCCGACCGCGCCTAATATAGGGTATGAGAAGGGAACAGGACAGCACCGTTTTAAACATGGAGTTGGTCCGTACTCCCCGTTACCTTCATGACCCGTAATATACTAACACTTTTTTCCCACGTTTTCATTATATCTAATTATAATTGTTAAAAATATCAAGAAGTGGAATCATTTCTGTAATAATGGAAAGACAATATAGCAATTATACAAGCCACACCTTGGTCAAGGATAATATAGACTGAGTACAATTACAGAGGAACCCAGTTAAGCTACTGTGTCTAGAAAAATC
Organism: Riptortus pedestris; assembly: GCA_019009955.1. Lineage (NCBI taxonomy): Eukaryota > Metazoa > Arthropoda > Insecta > Hemiptera > Alydidae > Riptortus > Riptortus pedestris. Next base: position 56,660,740 of record CM032230.1, on the reverse strand, counting down.
GATTTAAAGAATGGAGGATGAAGATAATGGTAACAACTGGAATAAAACCCTGTGATGAAAGGCTAAATACCGGGAGTGATACACTACATTTTCTTTATCTGTCCGAATAACAAGAACCAAAGTTTCACCTTCAGAATTTTGTCTATTTATATGCTGAGAACTTATACGGAAATAACGATTCAAATTGTCACTTTAAAGAAGTTAACTAATAAAAAATAAATTTTCAAAACTTCGAGTTTAAAAATTAGTAGAAAGGTTCTACTACTTTTTTCAAAATATAATGCTACTGACAGCGTATGTATTTATAGTAAAGAAGCAATATGAATATTAAAATGTCCAAACAATTTTAATAGAGAAGATGTTTAATATAAAAGAACTGCTCTTAAAATCAAGTCAAAAAAAGAAGAAGAAGAAAAAATACAGTAATGAAATAAAGGCCAAATATCTGAATGATAAAGCTCAATGTAAGGTGCTTATGAACAGGTATCCTAGGTGTAGAAAGTTTTAGAATTTGAGTTTTAGGACCTTTTGAGATCTTTTGTCTTTGCTTTTAACTATGGAAATAGTCAATAGAGCTACAGCTTAAATTTTTATTTTCATTTTCATAAAAAATTACTGGACATAGAGCAGGCTTGTTAACAAGTATACCAAATGAAAGCTCAATGTTGCCTACTATGACATTAATACAAGACTATGCGATTTGGCAGTAAAAGGCATTAAAAACAACAAAAAAAAGAAACAAAAAAAAAGGGTATTTTAAGTTATTATATCAGCTTTATATACATATGTGCTGAGCCAATTAGAAGTATCCTGAGAAAAATTAGAACCTAATATAAAGCTTTTTGAGAATTATCAAATGTAAAAGAACTCATTATTCTTCGTCCGTATGAATTAATCGACCTTAAGTCGGAATATGATATTGTTTTACCTGTTTGATACTTGGTTGTGGTTTTCGTTTAATGAAACACAGTATATTTAGTTGAATACTCATCTATATCTCTCCAATTACAGCTTACGTATGCCTTACAGTTCCTTATTGTAATTTAAGATCAAATTCTTGATGGGAAACATCTGTCTTCTTCAGCTATGCCACATAATCGAAAGTTGAAATGCAGTTGTGATCAAATCCTACAACCTTATGAAATGCCTTAGAATCTTCACCCTTTTTCTAACCTTCTCGCTAAGACGTTTCCTATCACTTACCTAATTTAAAATTACAAGTTTATTTTGGGTTAAAGTTGAATTTTTATTTCTGCTAATCTACTACATTATCATTTTTGATGATTTTAACCTTTGGCTAGATAAAGCAGTATACTCCATAGTAACTACTGCAAGGATTGTTTTTAGAATCTATACTAATGTGCTTTTTAGTTAAAATACTCCTTGTGTTTTGTAAGACCTGCTTAGATAATTTTGTATTCTATAAACTTCAAGTTTAGTATTATTTTGTTTGGTGATAATACTCCCTGTGTAAAAAGAACAAATAGTTCACTCTTATAATTATGTTTTGTTTCAAATTTTGGATAGTTTTATAATTCATTTCATTTCCTAAAGGAGAAGGAATCCCACCTAATTTAGTACCACTAGTTAGTGAAAATCAAAGTACTTCATTGCTAATCTTAAATTTCAGTGATTTTGAAACTCTCAATAAATAAATATAAATTACCTGCCATCCATGTACATGTTACAATTACGAGTTTTAGATTTATTACTGATAAACAGTTCCTAGCCATTAGTGCCCTGAAATGTATGAGGTTACTCATTATCTAAATATAAATGTGAATACATTCTGTACAGCATTTTTTTCTTTCATTACTCTGAACGAACTATATAACCCACGAGAAAAAGGAACACATATCTGAAATTAATGATTTAAATAAATAACTATGGTAACTTATTCCCCGACCAATTATCTTGGCTAATATATGCAAACTCAATCATGAGCCTTTTTACAGCACTTGTTTGTTATAATAATACATAAGTGCTTGCTCCAAGCTGGTGAATGGCAATAACGATTCTTGGGATATCTTAACAAATGCTTATAGACACTCAGCTGTGGTCTTTGTTGTGGTAACCTTGGAAATAAAATAAATCGTTCGCCTTGTAACTATCAAAAGAATTTCTAACATATCACATATGTATATATTCGATCTTATAGAATATGATGGCATTATAGGAAATGAAAAAATGATTGAGAGAATAGCATATACATAAATAAGGGGCTCTGTACCATACATGTGTACTTCAACACCTGCTACATATATTACAGGCCACTTACATTACTTATGGCCAGGAACTATATACCAGCCATGAATCAAACTTGTCTCGTTGTACTTGGGAATATTTTAGCAGATTTCCCTTAAGGGAAATCAGCTATTGAGGTCGTACTCATGACGCGAGTTTCGAAAACATTCTTCAAATGTCCATCGATCCTACCCAGGAGATGACGAAAATGTGGTCCGTTCAAAATTATATATATCAATATATATATATATATATATATATATATATATATATATATATATATATATATATATATATATATATTTGACTGATAGAGTTCTAGCGGTCGCAATTTTCGTTTGATCGTTACGCGTGACGGACTTTTTTGATTCGAACATGGTGTATAAATGTGTTTGTTGGTTTTAGGGCGAAAAACAACCAGGTCATTTTCCAGTCAAGAAATAAAGTCTTTACTGATGACGGCATCGCAGAAGGAATTTGCATGTGCCTCGCCTAGTAAAGATCTGATGAAAACAATATTTGGTATTTAACCTTGGAATAAGACGTCATGATATATTCGTTTACCGTTAGAGTTCGATGACTAAAAGTGGTGATTCACTGAAGCCTATAAACTTAAAAATGCAAAACTCTTGTTTAATAATATTAGTATAGAATAACATTTATTCAATTTCAGCAATTTGCTATATACAATTTTTCTATTACTCATAGATATTTTGAATTTTCGAACCCTTCTCATCCTGGTTTGAATTCGTTAAAGATCTTGATCATTAGTAGTACATGGAATGATATATCCAGTTTGGTAACGATCTGGTGACAGCTAGACCGGTAGCAGACAAGTATATATTAGTTAAGTGCTCATTTTTAGCAGATTTCTGTATTGTATAACTTTACGTGGGATACTATCTGCTTAGTTTACGCAGTCCCTGCGTGACGGACTTTCTTCATAACCTCCTAGCGCTCGATGGATATTAGAAGACATTTTTCGAAAATGGCGAGAGAAACTGCTAATAGCAATTGGGCCAATTAAACGTATCCTTTATTTCATTTAATGATTACAAAATGAATCTGTTAAACGATGAGCTGTTAAAGTGACTCGTTTGAGGTAGCCTAGGTTCCTGACCTAGGTTAGTTGCCAGCACTGACAGCGTTATTCAATTACTGTAACAGGGAACTTTCTCAGTTGTAACGCGGCCCGCATACTAACCCCAGTCCTTCGGATTTACATACCGACTCCAACACAAACAACAGCTACTTACTTTTATCAGATGACGGCTATGACTTCCTTATTTAGTTTTTTGTAGTCACCTGTTGATCTGAGTGCAGGAAGTTCTGTCGCCTTTTCTGGGCATCCATCCACTTTACGTATTAGTTCGGCTGCAGGGGAAATCAGCCTTGAAGTATTGCAGCATCAGGTTTTTTTTTATTTCATTCTTTCGTTCGAGTTCAGTAAACTTTTTGCTTGCATTGAATTACTAGCTATGATCAAAACAATGTTTTGTTTTTTTGAAAATGTATCAACATCGAAGAAATTATTATTAAACAAAAAATATTATCAAGGAACAATATTCGTATTTCCATTATGAAATCCGCTACCTGTAATATTTGTTCAACTAACTAATTTTTAATGCTTTTGAAATAAATGACTACAAATACAAATTTCACCCCCCGCATTATTCAATTTAGCAGTTAATTTTAGCAATAACAAAAAAAAAAACTTTGCCGTAATTATTTCTGAAAATTCATTTAATACAACCGACTTAACATTTGATGTATGTGAGGACACACTGTTTTCTGGCACTTTTTGATGGACTTCGAACAAAACGCATGGACAGTATCATCATATTAAATATCGATTTTCATAAATATCAAACAAAAATAGCGCTCATAAGAACGTTACAGAATTGCAATAATTATTGCGGGCTCTAATATAATTATTCTCTTTAACTCTCATTGTAGAACTACTACATAAAGAAAACTTTATATGTAGCCTCGGACAAGAGTTGTGTTTACTGATGTAGTAGCTTAAAGTCATAATTGTATCTTGTAAGGAGTTCACTGGATGATAAAACGAGAACAAAAATAAAATAGAAAAAATTACTCACTTAATGTCTGTATAAAGGAACAATTTATAGATCAACATTTGTTGCACATTACATCGTCTACAACATTTATTCTATAACATATTTAAAATTCACAATTTTTTTTTTTTTTTTGCGATTGTATATTTTGATCCTTCTCGATATCTCCAATTCCAATTTCACTTTTTACAGAAATGTGGAAATAAACATGGAAATATTTCATGAAATGTTTGAGAAATGAATTTATTACATATGTGCTTAAATGGCAAGGATCTATCACCCTGCTAAAAAACATCCTGAAGAATTACCAGGCAATCAAAGTTAGCCTTAGGTGCCTCGAATACGAAACTCCATTAACTTTATACATATCGTATGGGGTTTGCGAGACATTTCTAGTCAATGTATCCTGTATTAACGTTGATAGAATGGTAATGGACTTCCTACACACTAACATTTTGGTGAATCGACAGCTGAGTATATGACAATTTATTTCGACATTAATGACATACTAAACGTCAATGGATATAACTTTATACACTGGAATTTTTTTATACGACTATCCACTTAACCAGGAAAAGCATTTGCGTATTAGTATATTTGTACAAAACTCTTTCTTACGAAAATTGCATTAATCAGTAGGTAATTTTCCCTGAGTGGCCCTGTCCAGGACAAAAAGAAGTTGCATTTGTAATGACTCTCCTTTCTTAAATAAGATTAAAATTTTGATAAAACTAACCGTTTAGCCAGTAAAGTTGAAAACAATACCCGGCAAAGAATTTTTTTATTTTGAAATAAGTCTCCATCATCATGAAACAGAACTGGTTTAAAAAAGAAACCTGTGTGTACTTCTCGATCTTTCAAATCCGATCATTGTAAATTTTATAAAATCTGTTATTATTCGTGTGACAATGACAAATGGACGAACTTAAAATTGAAAACAATTTGAGGTAATTCGGGCCTATTAGAGAAAGACAGCTGGAAGAGTTGGATCGTGCTCACAAGCAACGCTTTACAATACACGAGCCCCGATAATAGTGGATCAGCTGAAGAAGACAAATAACCATTGTGACAATCGGCTGGAATGCACCCGGACCTACCATCTCACTCCGTCCCGTCAATGGGGAGTATAATAGTCACGTGACCCAAATCCTCTGACATCCTCCTCACGGACTCCTAACTATCAGGCCCAAAATCAGATTACTACTTCTGTCAGGCTTAGCTCCAAAGAGATGCCATAATAAGATATTACTATTCGGCTTTTCACTTCAGTGTACACAAAATCACCTAAACTTAGAAGATTTTTAATGTGCTGAAAAAACACTCATTTGATGCCGTCTAGCGATCTACCTACATGATGTTTCTGCCATGGCACCTATCTAAACGTGAGACTAAATTTACTCTTGGAATTAAATATTTAGTGTCATAAGAAAATTTAGTTGGAGTGGGATTATACTACTACTAACAAATATAAATAAACCCTATAATGTTCGAGTTAATTTAAAATGTATTAAAAATTGTAGACAATTAATTACTAATTAATGTTAATTATTAATTAAATTTGTTGTGTAATATACGTTGTTGTGACACAATTTAATGGAAATATTTACGATTTTGCCTCACAACTCTTCTCTGAAAATCCTATTCTTCTTGTTTCTTATCATATGAAAAGACGCCGAGTTTGGTAATGTATAAATAATAATTTTTATTAGTAGAGCGTTAAATGAAAACCTCACACACACACGAGAATATATCTGTTGCTGGTTGACTTAACCACTTATTCACTGGGTTACAGATATATGTCCGACACCAACCAAATTCGACCACTGTTATGAACATTATAGAATAACATTTCAGAGACTGGTTTAAAATCAGAATCAATCTTAATTATAATGAGTTTCCGATCTGATGGACAAAAAAAGAACAGGGTTATGAGAGGATTGAAGATGGATCTCTCACATAAAAACATATTGCCATTTAATTTGTCAATATTACACGATCTAGAGACGTCATCACCAGATTATACAGCAAAAAAGTAATGATTCGAACTATAAATAATAACCGTTACTATGTAAAAGTTTGTAGTGCCAACAATAGAAATTTTAATAGCACAATTATTTATTTCATTCAGGACTTGTATGTTTTCATAATGACGAAATTTCCAATTGATTCCTTCAGGTAAGAATCTGTAATAATAGGCAATTAATATAAAAGGGAGAGTTGTAGAGTGAAAAACAATTTAGTTCATCCAGAATATTCATTGGACCTGTCAAACACACTCCATTGTTCTCTGTCTAGTCTTTTTCCAAACCTCGTTCGATGCCGGGGAATGTTTTACATGCTCAAATCATTAGATCAAATAATTAATGTAAGCAAAGTTAATAATTTAACCTAGTTTTATGTATCGCTTGATACATGAAAAAATAAGGAGTAACGTCAATACAATTAAACCTGTTATATTATCCCGATAGATATCAACAAAATAGCCTTCACAATACACGGCTGCAATGCGGGTTTGACAGCTGTCAATTCTTCAATCAATATATGTATCTTTCAAACCATTTCAAGAAATAAAATACGCATTTATACACCACGATGAATAAAGATTATCACTTAGAAGATGGAAATAATAATCAATTTTTTTCACTCCCATTTCTTATCAAAAATGCTTAAATATGAAACAAAACTCACTTCAACGCAAAAGTTGATTAAGAAATAATCCTTACTATATTGTCTCTTTATACAATATCATACCTAAAATTAATAGTCCCGATTAGCCATATTTGTATAATATTGTTTTTAAAAAAACCTAATTAACTCAGAAAAATATCATTTTATGTTTTTACTAGCAAAGTAAGTAAGTGGATCTTCATTCATTTCCAGTGTTTTTAGTGTAATTTTGGAAGGATCGCCTATGAAAGAGACTCCCTACAGGTCACTATAATTTTACCTTTTTTTTTAAATTCAGTCTTCCTCCTGGTTTTGGTTGGGGGTCAAATATATATACACGCTATAAAGTTTAAACCTATTCAGGGACATTCCTCTACAAGTCATTCCGAAACCACTTTTGGAGTGTCATAAAAATTAAATTTATAAATTTCAGTTACATTTCTTACAGCCAAAATCCGCATTTTAAAGCATAAATAAGCTATATCGATACTGATAAAATATTCAAAATGGGTTATCAAGGCTACATGAAAACAGATAAAAAATAGTTTTAGTTGCTGAAGTGAAATGGAAACCAAAAACAATACTATTTTAATTGATTGAAAAGATTAAAAAAAATATTGGCGACCAAGGAGACAAAACAATTTTACCAGAACAGCCATTTAAATGTCAAGACAATTTTAATTTTGGGGACGCAAAATATACAACAATGAAAATAAAAACGTTCAAAGAGAAATTGAGGAGGTGAAAAAACATATAATAAAAATTGGTCGTACGGGAACAAGATTTGAAATCATCGGGGGAGGGGGAGAAGAAAAAAAAAACATTTTTGAAAAAACGGACGAATTAAATTTTTGTTTTCTTTCCTCATTCCTCCTTTTGTGACTGTTACAACACACCCACATACACGTTTATGAATGGACCTATTTGTGTCTACTTCTATGCTGTATCGGGGGACATTTGAAGACAGCTTTAAATATCGGACCAAGAGTGCATCCTCAATAACTGATTTCCCATCTTCAGCCCACTTTTCCATCAGGGAAATCTACTAATAAATGCTGCTGAATTATTTATTTTATATAGAATTTGCGAGGGATCTTCAGAGACCACCTTTCTCGGATGTGGCAGCAGTAGGTCCTTCATGAGCACGAAGCACACGTTATTCACAAATGTGTTTCTAACATCGGCAGAATTTACTGAAACGTTTTCATTGAGAAAATTAAAACTTTCCAACTATAATTCTGCTGCCTATGGTCAAGGATCAACAAACGCTTTAGACTTGACGTCTCGGAAAGTAGGAAAATCGTCCACTATAGGTAAAACACAATAAGGAAATAGTTAGGCTCGAGTTTCATAAGTGTAGAAGAGAGTATCATATATCATAGATATACTGGTAGGTGAATGATCTAATAGTTATCGATACTGACTCCATCTGGTATAAGACCCATGAGGCCGGTGTCAGATAACACAAATGGCCGCTGAGAATGCTGAGGAATGCTGCTCGCCTTTCAGCCAGCACAAGGACGATTCACTCCCCCATTAAATCAATTAGGATTTACTACCAACTATAGCACTTAAGGTTAATAGCACTTTCAACGGATCAATTGGAAAAGTAGTAGTTCACATCTGTCGCTAACCAATGAAATGGAAACGGCAAATGGGTGTAACCTCGCGATGAAATGAACCGGCCATTTGAAGGATGGCGAACATGAATGAATTCGTCTGTTGGTCTGTCCCCCAAAACATGTAGCTGATAACATGTTTTCCTGAAATAAAAATTTCTAATTTCTTTAAATTCGTTGGGTCTCAGGTTAGCCCCTGGCTTTAATCTCACTTGTTAAATCTTGAGTGGTGAGTACTCAGGTTACCACCTGGGCAATAGGAATTTATTTAGCGACGAACTCACTAAATAAAATCCCTGTAGATAACTCACCCCAATTAGCCATAGTAGCAAAAAGCGGTCGTAAATGAATATATATATTTTTTAGTTCGTTAATAGGAGTTGAAGCGAAATTGTGTACGTACGTTATTCTGTACATTTCTTCTTACGTCTAAAATTAACGTCTAAAATTGTATTGTTTTAGTTTTCAGCCTCCAGCAAACACCCACTCCTACTCATCTCACATTAGCTATAAACCACAATTTCACTAATCGTTTTTTTTTTCAATTTTAATTAAACAACCTAGTTATTAGAATACCAATCTAAAAAAGTTACAAAAAATTAAATTATCTATTAACGTCCACTTTTTACAACTATGGGTAATTGAGACGGGTTATCTACAGGTTAACTATTTTCTACCCAGGGTGGAACAAAGGATTTTATTTAATGAATACTGTCACTAACTCTAGGCTTATCATGTGAGATTAAAGTCAACACTTTAACTCACAAGGCTAACCTGAGCCCTTAAATAAATAAATAGTTACATAGTCAATAAATATATAAATAAAACCTTTATTTCTACAGGCATAAATATTACAGATCGTGAAAGTACAGTAACATTTTTTCGTTTCAATACTTCTAGTACAAATTCAGCTTAAAGTAGAGGTCTTTTGAGTTCATTATGATTTTTGTGTGCGAAGATATGCTAATTTATTTCAGGTTTAATCCTGGCCATGTTGTGTGCTTCTCCAAGTCTGTCCCGTTCTCTACTTTGTTCAGCAACTCTCTGCCATGTTACTCTTGCACGTGTAGTCCTCATCTTCAAGTACCATGGATTAGATGTTCTTCCACTCTTCCTCTTGTAGTTCCGAGGATGCCAGTTGATAATATTTTTAGTCTTTATCCTCTCTCACCAGATTTCCAGCCTATGCCCATTTTCTCTTATTGATGATCCATGCTATGTCAGGGAATTAAGTTTTATCTCTAATCTAATTCCTGGACTTTTTTTCTCTCTTAGTGATGTGTAGAATGTAGCGCTGCATTCCCCTCACTACAACTCTGAGTTTACTAATTGTGGTTTTTATCAGAATTCCCTTAAGGGAAATCAGCTATTGAGGTCGTGCTCATGACGCGAGTTTCGAAAAATTTCCATCGATCCTACCTAGGAGATGACGAAAATGAGGTCCGTTCAAAATTATATATATATATATATATATATATATATATATATATATATATATATTTGTCTGTTAACGCTCTAGCGGTCGCAATTTTTGTTTGATCGTTACGAAACTCGATTTTTAACCGTTTTATGTAAAAAGACAGATCAAGTTCGTTAATGGCTGAAATCGTACCAGAGGGAGGGGGGGTTTTCGAAAATTCGAAATATCACCGTTATTATGCATCGGATCGAATATTTGTATAGAACCAATCTTATTGAAAATTAAATTTACTATAAATATTGTTATATACACTTATTCTCTATCTTGATTATTAACCGAGATATTTGCATGTTTATGAAGTCTGTGGTCGGGTGTTGTTCGGATTAGTTCGGCCGTTTTCGTCTCGACTCTGGCGGAAGCTTCTAACCTAACCTGTCGTTTATAACCTTACCTAACCATCGTTACTTTGTGAGATTTATGCAAATACGTTCTGTTCATCCGCGCGCCCCCCTTCTTTAGTTCTTGGACTACTAAAATTTGAGTTATTAAAATATAAATTATTCTTACAATTCAGAAGCCGTTTCAGTTGGGAGTTTATTAAAATTAACTAAATGATTTCTCATTACCGTTTGTATTTACTTATGGTGGTGTTGTGTAACCAGTATGCAGATTTCTCTATTGCTAAACTTCACATAGGAAATCTGCTTAGTTTACGCAGCCCCTGCGTGACGGACTTTTTTTTTTCCTGGCCATGTTTCACACCCATATGACAACGTTGCTAAGAAGATGTGCTTTCCCGTAATTTCTTTTAGCAGATTTCCCTTAGGGGAAATCAGCTATTGAGGTTGTACTCATGACGGAATTTTCGACATTTTTCTTCAAATGTCCATCGATCCTACCTAGTAGATGACGAAAATGAGGTCCGTTCAAAACTGTATATATATATCTATATATATATATATATATATATATATATATATATATATATATATATATATCTATCTATCTATCTATCTATCTATCTATATATTTGTCTGTTACCGCTCTAGCGGTCGCAATTTTTGTTTAATCCTTACCAAACTTCATATTTAAGCGTTTTATGTAAAAAGAAAGATCAAGTTCGTTAACGGCTGAAATCGGACCAGTGGGAGGGGGGGTTTAGAGGGGAGGATTTTCGAAAATTCGAAATATCTCCGTTACTATAAGTCGGATCGAAAAATTATACAGAATCAATCTTATTACAAATTAAATTTACTATAAATATTGTTATATACATTTATTCTCTATCTTGAATATTAACCGAGATATTTGCATTTTTCAGTTTTCACCAAACCGCCACTTCTACTCATGTTACGTAAACAATACTCTGATACATAATAAATCACATTATTGGAAGTTTAAATACCAAAAATTGTATTCAAGAGACCTTTATTATACGAGATACATGCAAATATGTCCTGGTGACTCCCCCCCCCATCTTAAAGTTTTGGACTACTAAAATTTTATTGATTGAGATAACATTATTCTGACTCATTATTAATTAGATTCTAGATTAGTACTAAATATAGTAAATAGTTCTCAATAAAATTAATATGTTATATTCTGATATATTTCAGTAATTGTTTTTCTTTCCGGTGAGGCGGGCCGACCCGTTTGTTTACATTTCTAACCTAACGCTTCCTGTCGGCAGGCTATTGAAATTGGATGAAACATTTCTTATTTCCGTTTGTATTTATTCACAGTGTTGTGTTAGCAGTATGTATATTTATCTATTACTAAACTTCACGAGGGAAATCTGCTTAGTTTACGCAGCCCCTGCGTGACGGACTTTTTTAGTTCCGTGGCAGCATAACCAATCTTTTTGAAAATTGAATACTCCACAAATCCTGTTCTATATAGTACTTCTATAACATAAGTATTAATGGAGTTATTTACTGTTATTGACAATAGCTTCTACGCATATGACTTCCATATTAAGCAACTGTGCCAATTTCAAGTAGCGCTTACATAAACTTCTTATTCCTGGAGAAAAAGAAGATGGAATTTATAATGGTCAGCATCGTGGCATTATAGCCCGTGGGAAATATGTTTAATTTACTCAGCTTCTGTGTGACTACTTACACTTCGAAATGGCAGCGGTTTGACTGAACTTCATACTACAATTTTTCTTCCATCATTCTAGCCCTACACGACGTTATTTAAACGTTTCTCAGGGCCGTGTAAACGAAGCAGATGTCGCATGAGCTAGAATAGCATTGGCTACCACATCTCACCATCACTTCTGTATTCCTCCCGTAGTACGAGGCGAATATACACAGAATTTGAAATGTACGCTGGAAATGTGATTTTTATTGACTGAGTTACATAAAGTAAATATCAGGCGATTATAGGGGGGGGGGGGTTAACCGAAAACACACATCTCTACTTACTCAAGGAATACATCAAAACAACGCACAAAATAAAAGGCTTGATAAAACATCACTTACTGTTATCTACAAGGAGTGCAACAGGAGGAGAAATATTCCACTTACGCAACGTGGTCATTTTAAAATCATTTAATGCAGTTTATTTTGAGATTTGTTACTTACAATTATTGGATCGTTATGTCGAAACTAGGCCATTACAATCGGTTTTAAAGCACTTGTTAAACTTATAGTTGTAGTAGTAAATGTCGTAATGCATGGGCTGTTGAAATCTCTTGCTTACATGTCAAAATAATGGTCAGTTTTGTTTTTAATGGTCCTGCATATGAGGAATGCTTTGGTCATTGGTTGGTGGGCGCGGCATGTAAAAATGTTACAAACCTGAGGTAAGTTAATCCTACTTTTTCCCCGTACCAACAGCAATGGAAACTCATTTGAGGTATAAAAGTTATTAAGATTGAGGTAAATAATCTTTTCACTCAGACTTCTACCAACTGAGATGCATAAGCCAAAGTTCTTTTAAGATTACCTCAGTTACTTCGTCGTTGAAAGCTTTCATCTTTCTGATTTAATTTCCAAGGGTGCCTGCCAGTAAAAGAAAAGTCTCTACAATGCAAATTTGAAACTTGCTGATAAAAATAGAATTAAGATTAAACGAAAAGAAAGAAATTACCGACTTTCAAAATATTTACTGACACTGCAAAAAACAAGTGTAATTATTTCATCGTTTTAATACTTTCTTCTTCGTTATAGGGTCAAAAAATCTGGAAGATAGCATAAATTACTGTCCAACTGCGGGATTGAAAATTACAAATGACTGAAATCCATGTGCACTCAACCCTTCACGTCATTATGTAACAGGTTGAACTTTTTTTAATTTTACAGTAATAGCTGTATTTTTGATATTTTACTCCTCGTAAGGTACTCATTATAAGAAAATTACTGTGATATTGTTACTGATTTTCTATGATTACAGCAGATATCCTTTAAGAGTTCTAAAATGTCCATCGATCCTACCTAGAAGATGACGAAAATTAGGTCCGTTCAAAACTGAATATATGTATATATATATATATATATATATATATATATATATATATATATGTATATATATACATATATTTATATATGTATATGTATGAATGTATAAGTTCGTTAATGGCTGAATTTCGACCAGTGGTAAGGGGGTTAAGAAGGGAGGATTTCGAAAATTCTTAATATCTCCGTTATTATTCTTCGGATAGAAAAATTGTAAAGAACCAATCATATTGCAAATTTACTGTTCTATAAATGTTGTTACGTTCTTTTTTTCACTACTCACGAGATATTTGTATTTTTTTAGTTTTCGGCCTTCAGTAAACCCTCACTCCTACGCATGCCATATTAAAAATAAGTTGTTATATTGTGAATCGCATTATTTGAGCCTAAATCCCCGATATTGTACTCATTGACCTTTTACGGCTTTGAGATAAATGTAAACAGGTGGCGCAGGTGGGAAATCTGCGTAAGTAACGCAGCCCCTCCCTGACGGACTTTTTACTTTTATAATTAATGTCTTCAGTAAGCTAAGGTAGATAGATATTTATGAATGTAATTATCAAAATTAAAATAATGAGCTCATTAAGGTTGGGAGTTGGCTGCCCACGGTTTATGACGTGAAGGTTTGTTATCATGTCCCTAACAGCCATGTTTAAGTACACTTCTCATTCATTAACTATCTCCTAACTTGGCTCATAATTATTAACATCCAGTAAGAGAACGAACAGGAGTCCAACAAGGCAGTCCGTTAATCACACTTCTTAAGAAATTTTAATGAATTCAGGACGACTGCATATTATAAAAAGTTGTATTAAAATTATGTTCGTTTTCAAATGGTATACGTTGTATTTGTATGCCTCTTTAAGTGCCTTATTAAATTATATGATGCACCAAGAACGGAGAAAAATTGCTAGAAGTACTAAAAAATGGTTAGGTACGGTGGTGGTGGTGTATTCACATTTCGTGCCTTGAACTGCATATAGGATTTCTTTTACAAAGCATAATCCAAATATAATTGCTATTATTATTATTTACGTCCATTTTATGCTACTGTGGCTAATCGGGACGGGTTATCTACAGGTTACCACCCTTTTCTAGTCAGGGTGGGCCTAAGGAGTTTATTTAATGAGTCCGTCACTAAATAAATTTCTACTGCCCAGGGCGGAAATCGAACCCGCCACTCTAGGTCTACCACGCGAGATTAAGACCAACGCCTTAACTCGCACTGCCAACCTGAGCCCAAAAAAAATTAATTGTGATGCTTATAATTAATCGGCAACAGCTATACTTCTTATTTCTGACAATAATTGTGTATACACCTTCATTTTGTGCATATATTTTTTCACCTGTGGCTATATGATTCTTGGCAATTTATAACTGATAACAAATGGTAATTTGCCTCTCGTTGCAGAGTTCACTAAAACAAATAAATAAGCATTTGTTAGTTTATCTAATTCTTGTTTAATGAATATATCTCCCAAATGTTTACATATATTCCGGATTGATTTGTCAATTTTCTCATTCTAATAAAACATCTAAGAAATTACATAAATAAACATTAAGCAATTTGTAAATAAACACATACTTAGGGCATGATCGACGTCATTTTGGAGCTTCTTCAAATTCTTTTCAACGACCTTTAAGGATCAAATCGTCCTACGAAAATGTAGTTAATATATATATATATATATATATATATATATATATATATATATAAATGAAAATAGTTTTAATGAAATTAAAAAATAAATAAAGAGGTTCTCGAATAATTTAAAAAATATAAACAACGTCAGTTAATAAACAATGGTTTTCTTAAACTTCAACAAACTGTATTATATAATACAAAAATATTTCTTGATCAAATTAGATTTTAAATGTTTTTTTTTTGTTTTTTTAAACAAGTGGATATGTAAGACTTAAAATTTAATTTGGGCATAATACACTTAGTGCCACAATAGCTTAATATGAAAATTCTAATAGGGATTTACTTGAGACAGAGCTCGAGGATAAAAAAAAAGGTAAGATTGGAATTAGGAAAAATTGTATAAAACTAAAATAGTTAAATGTATCTGTTTTAATGAGATTGAATTTTTTTATTTTTGGAAGATGAATACAAGGCAATATACACAAAATATATACAAGAGTATGCAATGTAGGACACAAAAAAGGCTTTATTGATCGTCAATAAAGATTTATTTTTTCGGCGGAGATCTCTCAAACACTTGTTTCATTTTTTTGGCATATGCTGTGTAACGCAGCTTTCCTCGAGAAAATAAATATTTCAGTAAGGTTATACCTTTTTCAACGAGGCGTTTATCTAAATCCTGTGGCTTCCAGCAAATGCAGTTAAAGATATTTCATATTATTTTTCATTTTCCCTCACTCCTTCTAGATCGATTTACACTGAAGTGGAACTTTAGGTATGTCTTGAAAGTAAAGCTCAACTGGAATGTTAATTTATATAACTGCAACTAGCCTAAGCTGAAGTGTTTGAAAAATTCAAATAATTCTGGCAAATAAAGGTAAAGATAGCTTAGGGGAAGAGGATATGTAGTTATTATCCTGAAGTTTTGTAAATGTTTTGGCTGTGATAATTTTTTTTTTAATTTTTAAGATTCCTAATTGGTTAATATAATCTAGGATTTTTTTATTATTGTTGTATATTTATGAGCACAGTTAATAATGGCACAGCACTAATGATGGTTATAGAATCTACCTGTTAAGACATTAGATATTGTTTCCCGAAGGGAAATCTACTAAAATTGCGCATATTTGGCATAATTAATCAATTTGTATTTTCTATATCCAGACATCACTGGTAATTCGCTCTCAGTTTCTATTAACTAAGAGCAAAGAGCATAAGGTCAAGAACTGATAAAACTGGTTTTATGCCGGTTGCTCCTTCTATCTTTTAATACCTTTGCTATAATCCAGCCATAACACGATTATACAATACAAAACAACACAAACATTAGATTTTTTATGCGAATAATTACATAAGTTCTATATTTAAGTGTATCTTTATTTTAGTCTAGCCAACTAGCTGAATCAATTAATTTAATGCTCTATAAGACTTGTTTAGCAAATATACTTTTTTATAATAATTACATTATGAATAGTAATGAGATTAAAGCGGTTGACAATTTAATATAAATCAATTTTTCCAGACAATGGACACTGCATTTATTAATATTGAACGCAATGGACACGATGGAGTTTAAAAATTTCATAATGCTTTCTAATAAATTTCCGATGTAAAGTTATTTATTAACGCCCACTTATCCAACAAAGGCTAAACAGGACAGGTAATTTACTATTTACCCTCTTTTCTAGCCAGGTTGGGACTAAGTATTTTATTTACCGAATCCATCTTTGAAAAAATTCCGATTGCCCATGAGGGAATCTAACCCTCGGCATTAGGTCAAGAATATTAAGACCTAAGCCGTAATTCAGATGGCTGGCACAGTATAAATATAAACTGATCTTTTTAGACGAGGCTTGAGGATAAGGATATCGCCTTATGCTAAATAGCTGTTTTTTTTTGTTTAGAGTGCGAGCACTTGAGAAGGCGTCAGAAGGACCCGAAACTTGCAGAGCAACACCCATCATAATATTGATTTAGCTCCATCAACTACACTGCCAAAGCACGGTTCACCTTGGAGCTCAACTCATGAATAAAGGTCTGAAGATGACGATGTTCTACCTTCAAAAGCGCAAAGTTGTTAAAGATCGCAAAGGATATTGACTTCTGGTTGTTTTCTTCTGAAAAAGATAAGTAAGCCTATTTTGATTTATCTATTATTTGATCTCCAGCCCAAATGAAACACAATTTAGTCTAAAACCGGTAAAGAATTTAAATCTGGTTCAATTAATGGTTAATGAAATATTAATGAATGATAATTCATTACATGTAGCGTTGGAGGAATTGTTACTGCATACATGAGTTAAATATAATATGTACTTCACTGGCTAAACAAATTAACATAATAAGGTATGATTGACGAAATAAGCCCTGTCGTTTTTCTTAAATCTGTATTTCCGGATCGAAGGATTAGCCATGGTCATGTGCGGAAACAGGAAATACATTTGAGTAGGAAACCCTCTAATCAGGCAGCTTTGAGTCGGTTAGAGTATCATTTACACCGCAATGAAATATTTTATAAGCGAGGTCAACTCGAAATCAATAGCAAATTTTCTTAAATAGTCCACTTACTTTTTAAATGAATCCATCATAATAAGTATTTCCTCAGAAATAGTGGACGTGCACAGAAAATCAGGCTGTTTAAATAGTTCAAAATGGCGAATTGAAACACTAGAGCAACAAAGCTTCAGCTTAGTTAAGCTATCATTAGCACTTTTCAAAACACATGTCAAACAAAAACAACATCACAAACTACACAGGGCGGTATAAATGCTTAATTTAATCATTTAGTATCAAATTAAATAATAATTAACCGATGAGCAATTAGGAAATGATGAAAGCTTCCATATCTAAACTCAATTGTGAACATGATTTCTACTAAATTATAAGATCATTACATTATACACTGAATAATATTATTTTAAGCTTATCACTGCTTAAGTCAAAAAGTCCGTCACGCAGCGTCATCTCAGTTAGTAATCAAGATGTTAAACAAATGTATATAACAATATTTATAGAATATTAAATTTGCAATAAGATTGGTTCTATAGAATTTTTCGATCCAACGTAGTAAAGGAGATCCAATATTAGCAATTAATGAACTCGATCTTAATTTTCAAAAACTAGTACCGCTTGGGCGATAGCTGACAAATATATATATATATATATATATATATATATATATATATATATATATAATGTAAATCGCGGCATGAGAACAACCTCAATAGCTTATTTATCTTAAAATAAATAAATTTCAAAATATGCATGAAAAATCTAATAAAAAATAAATTTTATTTTATCTTCAGGCATTCATGAAGCAATTTAGATGATAAAATATACAAATAAATAAGTCGAGGAGTACAAAGTAAGAATCTTGGATTTATGTCAATGTTAATTTTAAATGTACAATGGACAAACGCAAGCAACCTGTTTCATATGTATATTTGTAGTTACGATTTTAGGGGTAAGACTGCAGTGTTGCCTGATTAATTATAATAGTTACACGACTTCTGTTGATAGCTGAGTTTGCTACTCCGTGAAGCAGAAGATTGAACGAGTATATGCAGTGATGCACGCATACTCACAAAGAAAGGATATTACAAAAACCATCAGTAATTCACAAGCATATTATAAGTTATGTCTACATTCCAATGAATGTGTGATTGTCTCATTTCTTCCACAATTTTAGAAATAATTGAAAAATATATTAACAAAAAGTCAGTAATGTAGGTGCTGTGTAAACCCGTTGTTCCCATATGTCATTCTGGATGGCAAATACAAACATAGACCATGTGGAAATGCAGTTCCATCATTGAAATGACTCTCAGACAACGTCACGAATTCACATTCAATACCCTTTTTGCCCTGAGCAAATGCCCTATGTAAACAATACATGAATTTTAAGTTTGGTATTAGTAAGTCTCTTTTAGGCACAGGCGAAAATTGAATTTTTAGAATTGGCGGTTTAACAAGAGTTGAAACTAAAAAATAATAGTAACCCCGCAAATATTCGAGTTTAAGAAAAGTCCGTCACGCAGGGGCTGCGTTAACTAAGCAGATTTCCCACGTGAAGTAATATAATAGAGAAATCTCCATATAAGAGCCCAACAGTTACGGCAAAGGGCCGAACTAGGTTTTGGAAATTCAAAAATCCGTTATAGGCCCAAATTTAATAAAAATGCAAATATCTCGGTTAATATTCAAGATAGAGAATAAATGCATATAGCAATCTTTATAGTACATTTAATTTGCAATAAGATTGGTTCTATACAATTTTTCGATCCGATGCATAATAACGGAGATATTTTGAATTTTTGAATAAACCCCCACTCCCACTGGTCCGATTTCAGTCGTTAACGAACTTGATCTTTCTTTTTACATAAAACGATTAAATACCGAGTTTGGTGACGATTAATCAAAAATTGCGACCGCTAGAGTGTTAACAGACAAATATACATATATATATATGTCTATATATATATATATATAGATATATATATATATATATAGATAGATATCGATATATATAGACAGTTTTGAACGGACATCATTTTCGTCATCTCCTGGGTAGGATCGATGGACATTTGAATAATATTTTCGAAAATCGCTTCATGATTACAACCTCAATAGCTAGTGTCCCTAAAGGGAAATCTGCTAAAAATGCATAAAGCGATTGAAGGAAATAACTTGACACATTTTTCTCTGATGCTTCGATTTGGTACCACAGACTAGTAGTTCAACATCACTAGCTGATTTCCCTAAAGTTAATCTTGATCAACAATAAATGAATGAATTCCAGTGTCTTTATCTTTATATGGGTGATATATTCTAACATGCATTGTCTAATGGAGTCAATTATGGATTAATTATACTAGCAGTCTATAACCATACCTTCATCTCTTAAGATAATCAGCCAAACTTCACTAATGGAATCTAGGTATTTTTGTGGGATTAATTCCTTGATCGTTCCCTGGGACTTTCTTGACCATATACTCTTTTTAAGTATAGATTACGGCAATTATTATTATTATTTATTAGCGTCCACCCTGGTTATGAAAATTAAACTAGAGCTAACTTTTGAACATTTGTTATACTGCGGTTGTTTGGCAGTTTTACACAATCATAATTAATCTTGTTCTGTATTTTTATAGTCAGTCATTTAACGTTGTTGATTTGCGTTTTTATAAAACATTGAGTTTCCAGGAGGTAAAAAAAATTACCAAAAGACTTTAATGATTTCATCCTCCTTTTTCAAAAATCCCTGATGTCCATAAATGAGTTTTAAAACTATATTGGCAAGGAATATTTTTTATTTTGGTTTAGCAAAGGAATGGGAGTAAAATATAAACCAAGACAACACAATTTGCCTTGGCTACCGTTGTTATTAGTCAATAAATAAGTTCCAAAAAGCCTTAATGACACTTATATTTAGCCACCTTTGAAATTGTTTTTAATGTTGTTCCTATATTTATATTAAATGCAGATTACGAAGTTTAACGGAAGCTTATATAATAGTTTTATAACTTTTGTAGACGTTAACAGATTTAAGGTGCTGTACCTTATTCGCTTCTCTAACGAGCATGAGACTTGGTATTTTATTGATTAAGTCCACCACATTTTCTTTTCGCCACGCAGTAATCGAATACACAACTCAAATTGTTTAAGTGCATTAAGGAGAAATCCTCATTACAAATGGTTAACCACAGCCCAAAAATAACTTGCATTGGTAAAAATAATCAAGTCACAATGCATAGAATACAAAAAAAAAAATTTTCCAACTGGATGCACATAAAATTAAACTAGTAATAAAGTACCGAGCTCTACGTTCTGAATTATCAAAGAATATCATAGAACTATTCTATTCAGATAGATAGAACTATTCTTCACCGAACGAGAAACAATTACTGAAATACACCAGAATATTGAAAACTATTTACTTTATCAAGTACTGTAATTTATAGTGATTCAAAATAATTTTTAGCTCAATCACTCACATTTTAGTTGTCCAAGTACACAAGAAAGATGGTGGGGATCAACAGAACGTATTTGGATATATCTCACAAAGTAGAAGTTCAATGAAAACAATATTTAGCATTTAACCTTGAAACGAAGTCGTTTAATATATAACAGAGTATGGTTTATGTGACGTGAGTAGGAGTGGGGGATTGCTAAAGGCTCAAAACTAAAAAATGCAAATATCTCGGTTAATATTCAAGACAGAGAAATAATGTATATAATAATATTTATATCACATTTAATTTGCCATGAGATTCGGTTTGTACAATTTTTCTATCCGATGTATAGTGAATGAGATAATTCGAATTTTCGAGAATTCCACACTCTAAACCCTCCCCCACTGGTCCGATTTTAGCCATTAACGAACTTGATCTTTCGTTTTACATAAAAAGATTAAATATCGAGAGCTTTAACAGGCAATTATATCTATATAATTTTGAACGGACCTCATTTTCATCTCCTGAGTAGGGCCGGTTGAAACATTTTTTGAAAATCGCATTACGAATACAACCGCAATAGCTATGTTCCCCTAACGGAAATCTGCTAAAAAATGATATGCATTGCATTCAACTGAATGCTTGATTTAGTTCAGCCAAGTTTGAAAAAGAAAATTAAAAAAAAAAAAAAGGGTTTAACACATGAAAATATCCATTTCTGAAATGGTAGACGTACCTTGTTTCGGGCCTGTCGCATCTCCTCAGTTCAATGCAGAGCAGCTTCATGACGACATATCAAATCCTACGAACGGAGCACACGCACTTCAGCCTGTCATGGCTATAGCCGCGGAGAGACTGACTCCCCTCCTGACTGTTATCTCTCATCTAGCCGCCGGGAAGGGGTGATACCATCGCACCGACCTTTCCTCCCTCTGCCGGCCGCTCTAAGTCAACATCACTTTTCGCCGGCTCTTCCGAGACTGCTCGTCTTGGTCGAGACGTCAAATGAGCGATTTATTAGCGGATTTCCCTTAAGGGATCGGCTATTGAGCACTAGTGACTGGAGACCTTTTAGGAAAATTGTTATGTATACGGGTATATAGGAGGGGCGCCGGTCGTGAGGGGTACCACTACACTCAGGAATCTAAAAATATAAAAGCACTTTACACAGGGGCTGCGTAAACTAAGCAGATTTCCCACCTGAAGTTTTACAAAATAAATCTACATACTGTGATAACACTTAACACCACCGTGAATATTAACTGAATAAATACAAACGGTAATGACAAATTTTAATAACCTCCAAACGGGAAGCGTCTGAATTGTAAACAAAAGATCTAACAACCGCTCAGAGCTGTACAGATTGATAGAAATATTCTTCACAGGAAAGACAAACAATTACTGAAATATGTCTGAACATAACATAGTAATGTTATTGAAAAATATTTACTTTAATTAGTGCTGTAATTCGTACAAAATAAGAACAATTTTTATCTCAATCACTCAAAGTTTAGTAGTCCAAGAACAAAAGAAGGGGGGGGGGGCAACAGATCGCATTTGCATATATCTCAGAAGGTTGTAGTTCAGTGAAAAGAATATTTGGTATTTAACATTGGAATGAAGTGGTTCATGATATAACTGCATATTATTAACATAACTTAAGTAGGAGTGGGAGTTGGTTGAAGGCTGAAAACTAAAAAACGCAGATGAAAAAAAAACGTTCATAACAGTATTTACAGAACATTAGATTTGCAATAAGATTGGTTCTATACAATTTTTCGATCAGACCCATAATAATGGAGATATTTTAAGAATTTTCGGAATTCCCCCTCTAATCACACCCCTTCTATTGGTCGGATTCCAGCCATTAAGGAACTAGATCTTTAGTTTTATATAAAACTTATAAATATCGAGCTTGTTAATGATCAAACAAAAATTGCGACCACTAGAGTTTAACAGACAAATATATATATATATATATATATATATATATATATATATATATATATATATATATATATATATATATATATATATATATATATAAATATATATATATATATATAATATATATATTTGTATATATATATATATATATATATATATATATATATATATATATATGTATATATATATATATATATATATATATATATATATATATATATATATAAATTTGAAGGGACCTCATTTTCGTCATCTCTTAGGTCGGATCCATGGTCATTTGAGAGAAATTTTCGAAAATCGGGGAAATATAGCTAATATTGTAGATAGTGAAGTCTTACATAACATACGTATACCTAAAATATACTCAGCAATACCTGGTACTCACACATAAACCCTAAACACTCAGACGGGGAAATGAACAAATTATGAGCAAAGTAAAGCATGCAAATTTAAAAACTGCCATAGACGGGCAAGCAAAATAATGAAACAATCTTATCGAAGATAAAAGACATCTAAAAGAAACATTTAATTCAACCGTAAAGTTCGGACTTTGTGTTTTTCAGCAATGACGGGAAAGCTGAAGATGAGAGCATATATCCCAGCAAATAGAAAGTGGATTGAAGGGTGCTTTTCGGACAAAGGGTTCGCTGATGCTGACAGTGCATCTTGTTCTGTACGTTTGATCCACCTACACTCCCGATGACTAGCTCGACCCAATTGGAGAATCGATACGATTCAATGAGTCAACATCGACTTGTCAAGTCCGATAAAAATGTCTACAATGTACAGTGGGTCAATTTGAAATATAAACAGGTTGCTGACAGGCTGACATATTAAGAATCGTCCTATTTGTAGTAGGATTTTTTTTATTTGGCCCAGCATAAACTAATTACAATGTAGTTATGATAAAAAGTCCATCACGCAGGGGCTGCGTAAACTAAGCAGATTTCCCAAGTGAAGTTATACAATAGAGAAATCTCCATAGGAGAGCAGAACGGTTACGGCAAAGGGCCGAACTAGCTTTTCGCGGGAAATTCAAAAATCCGGTATCGGCCCAAATTTCATAAAAATGCAAATATCTCGGTTAATATTCAAGATAGAGAATAAATGTATAGAACAATATTTATAGTACATTTAATTTGCAATAAGATTGATTCTGAACAATTTTTCGATCCGACGTATAGTAACGGAGATATTTCGAGTTTTCGAAAATCCTCCCCTTTAAACCCCCCCTCCCACTGGTCCGATTTCAGCCGTTAACGAACTTGACCTTTCTTTTTACATAAAACGACTAAATATCGAGTTTGGTAACGATCAAACAAAAATTGCGATCTATAGATAGATCTATCTATATATATATATATATATATATATATATATATATATATATATATATATATATATATCTATCTATATATATATATATATATATATATATATATCTATATATATATATATATATATATATATATATATATATATAGATATAGATATACAGTTTTGAACTGACCTCATTTTCGTCATCTCCTGGGTAGGATCGATGGACATTTCAAGAAAAATTTCGAAATTTCCGTCATGAGTACAACCTCAATAGCTGATTTCCCTTAAGGGAAATCTGCTAAAAATAAACTAAATAAAGACGATTTTTCCCTTCATTTAAATGGAATGAGTTTTACTTCATTGTACTAAATATACATAGGAAATATTGTAATCGCATTTCGGTTTTCATATTACAGCGGAAACATCCGTTTTGACTCTCTCTCTGAACCCATATTGACTAGTTTCTGCATGGCGTCTGTATGTATGTACGTATCTCGCATAATTCATAGTCAGCTGGTCTTAGAATAGTGAGATTTCATATTTGAGTTTGTTGTATCGTCTAATTCTGCACCTCCCCTTCTGTTTGAAATAGAATAGGGGGTACGAGGGGGGAGAGGGGTAAATAAAATAAAAAACAAATTTTTCTGTAATAGAGATTAAAAAAAAGTCATATTTGACTTTGTTTCTGTTTACCATGAAAAGAGATATTATATATCACTTTCAAATCATTTAAAATTAAATCGAAACATACCGTTTCCTTTTTAACAGGGGGACTAGGACGCCACTTGGCCCCACATCAGTTTTTTATCCTCATTTTTTAAAATTTTTGCAGGTTACCTATAGGATTTTATTTAGTGAATCCGTAGCTTAATTAATCCCAATGCTCTTGTCCAAAAGTGTAATTATCTACCGACCACTTTATTTGCTTTGTTTTAGCAAATTTCCCCTCAATGGAAATCAGCTACTGAGGATGTATTCATGGAAAGTTTCGAAAAAATAATGGTTGAATGTCCATTGAATCTATTAAAAAAAATGACGAAATGAGTTTCGATCAAAACTAAATATATAAATATATATCTCTGTTAAAAAAGAAAAATTTCTACCGGTAGAAATTCTTTTTTTTTTTTTGTTTCTCTTGGAGGTGTTTCATTATTGTGTCAATATGTGGGCTATTGTCGAGACGTAGCTCTGAAAAGTTTGTAGTTAAGTTCTTGTCAGTTATTAAGCTGCAGTCTGTATTATGTGTTTAATAGTTAATGTGTATTGCGCTGAAATAATATTGGTTCAGCCCTCGTCATGAGGTGTGCTATCCGTGAAAGACATACAGACCTAATCTAAATCCATCTTAAATTTTAAGAATTTTAGCAGAATTCCCTTAGGGGAAATCAGCTATTGAGGTACTCATGATAGGATTTTGAAAAAATGTCTTCGAATGTCCATCGATCCTACCTTGGAGATGACGAAAATGAGGTCCGATCAAAAGAGTATATAGTGTTTCTTAACGCTCTAGCGTTCGAAATTTTTGTATGATCAATACCAAACTCGATGTTTAAACGTTTTGTGTAAAAATGAAGATCAAGTTCGTTAATGGCTAAAATCGGACCTCCTGGAGGGGGGGGGGGGAGGGTTGAGGAGGAAATTTCGAAAATTCGAAATATCTCCGTTATTGTGAGTCGGATCGAAAACTTGTATAGATCCAATCTTATTGCAAATGTAATGTTCTAGAAATGTTGTTATCTACGGTTTTTTCATTATCTTGATTAGATATTGACATTTTTTAGTTGATGGTCTTCAGTGAACCCCCACTACGACTAATGTCATATTAATATTAAGACGTTATATTAAGAAGCAAATTATTAGAAGTCAAAATGCCAAATATTGTTCTTAATGAACATTTAATGTTTTGAGATAAATGCAAATACGTGCCGCTACGTGGGAAATCTGCTTAGTTAACGCAGCCCCTGCGTGACGGGCTTTATTCAATAAGATAATAGATAACGGACATATATCGATGAGATTTCCGTTGCACGAGGGAAATCTGCCACCGGCCGGATTATCCTACTTGTTTATGGTAGTCAACAAGCAGGTTATAATGCGGGCTAGACTGTTGACTGTCCTAACGATATGTACTCTAGGATTGCAAGCTGCGGTTGTATTGACTCTATAGAGACGGTTAGTGAGAGAACGGGATACCGTTAAAGTGTTGTGTGCGGTCACTTTTTGCCGCCTCCAGGCCAGTGTCCGAAGCCACGGTCCCTGCTCACCGATATGCCACCCCCTCCAAGGCTAATAGGTTCACCTCTCAAGGCTCTTACACCCGGAAACTATCTCCAACCTTATCGCCCAACTTCCCAATCGTGACAAAATTTTGATTGATGTCTGTCTATATCTTAGTAACTCCAGCTTTCCATGACTCTCTTCCAGGGGAACAACGTCCGATTTTCCCCCATTTTCTTCCTACCAAGATTTACAAATACTACTTTCATACTGCTTTCGTTTACCTAATCTTCTGCACTTTTCCCAAATCCAAATTTCGTGAGACGGAAATTTACTATGGAGTGATTTGCATACAAACTTCTGTTAAAGTGATTTCTGCGCTACTGCAGTCTCTAATAGTGTCAAATGGATAATATAAACATTATTGGGCAGAATAAAAACAAAATAAAAGTCCGTCATGCAGATTTCCCACGTGCATCACGTATGTGCATTTATCTCAAGACGAAAACGTTCAATGAGAACAATATTTGGTATTTAACCTTGAAATGAAGTTCTTCATAATATAACAGGATTTTGTAACTATGACTTGAGAAGGATTGGGGGTTTACTGAAGGTTGAAAACTAAAAAGTCCAAATATCTCCGCTCATATTCATGAAAGAGAAAATATGTACACAAGACATTTATAAGAAATTAAATTAGCAAGAACATTGGTTATATATATTTTTTCGATCCGACATAAAATAATGAAGCCAATATGAATTTTCGAAATTCCTCCCCTCTAAACCCTCCCCACAGTCCGATTTCAGCGGTTAAGGAACTTGATCATTCTTTTTACATAAAACGCTTATATATATATATATATATATATATATATATATATATATATATATATATATATATATAAAATTGTAACATCTGTCTGTACATTGATTTTTTCCTCGAAATTTCACGATAACTTTTCGTTTCGCATGTCATAGACACCATAACTGCATTTTGCTGGTGTGTGTTTGTTACCTTTTCACGCATAAACGGCTGAACCGAATTTTATAATAAATGTCTATCGATCCTACCTAGGAGATGACGGAAATGAGGTCCATTCGAAATTATATACATATATAATTCTTCTTCTTCTTTTTTTCTTTTCAGACTTTTTCTTTTTTTGTTTCAGACTTCTCCACTTCTCACTCTCTGTACCTCCGGATTCCGCTCTTTTAGTACCTCTCAACTCAATTCATCTCTAGTTCAGCTAACATTTTGACTCCTGCTTAGCTAGGCTTTTTATTGCGGGAGAAATAGAGAATTGATAGAGAGACGAGACCATCAGCTTATGATATTTCAGTGGGTGGGAAATCTGCTAATTGCTAACGTAGTTTACGCAGTACCTGCGTAACGAGCTTTTATTTGGTTTGCTTTTACACTATATTAACCGTTGTATTTTTGTTGGAATGTCAGTTATACACTCTAACAGGCACGTGCCCATAAAAAAGTTCCTGTTCCTATTATTTCCTTAATAAAACTTATAATTTTCGTTTATTTTTGATTATTTGAATAAAATCGAAGCGTACAACTCTATGTGTGGATGTCGTCACCATACCGAACAAACATTCATTCTTAATATGTTTACATTTTTTTTATTTATAATATTATTTGTTCAAGGGACAGAGGATATAGTAAGAGGTCGTGATTTTGTTAGCGAAGCCTTTCTGATCCAAACGAGACCGGACTCGTAACCCAAATACATTCAATAAATCTTACGTCATGAATCGAAGCCAAATAGCAACGCAAGGACAGGCACTCACTATAATCACTCAACAAAATTCATTATAGTGCTTACGAATAATGTGACTCAAATCGAATTGAACAATTAGAAACAAAATTGGTTAACATTGGACATTGTTTTCATATTCTCTACAAAAATGGTTTGGGAATTTTCACACTGGAAGGCCAAGAATCACTGTTACAGAAAGGATCTTCATTGCAGTGAGGAAAATGCACAAGCGAGGGGCCTAAAAGCAATTGGAAGATACCTCATCCCTAAATGTACAAGCACTATTAGCTGAGAATTTCGAAAATTTGAAATTTCTCCGTTACTATACGTCGGATCGAAAACTTTTATATAACCAATCTTATTGAAAATTTAATGTTCTATAAATGTTGTTTGCACATATATTCTGTATCAGAAATATCTACCGAGATATTTGGAATTTTTAATTTTCGGATTTCAGTAGCCCCCCCCCTCCACTCATAATCATGCCACTTTAACAATAAGCTGTTATATAATTAACCACTTCACTCCAAATATGGTTTTCATTGAACTTTTACTTTTTGAAATACTTTGTGGAGTAGTGGGTGTTTAGTGGCGAAGGGAAGGGGGATTCCGAAATTCAAAATATTTCTGTAATTATGAGTTGGATGGGAAAATGTCATATAATCAATGTTGCTGAACTATTGACAGCAATTGTCATTTAATTTAGTAACTCTGCTATGTATTAAGCGATTTATTCGCGCATTCTTGTTTTCAGACTTCAGTAACCACGTCCCCCTCTACAATTTTTTTTTACATAGAAATAGAGAATATATGGTGAGTAGAGATCACAAGTGTGTCATACGTACTCATGGGAAATCTTCTTAGTTTACGCAGTCCCTGCTTGAAGGACTTTATTCTCTGTTCTGTACGGCAATTTTCTTTGTTAGTTCTGGTTGCTGCCCTGGCCTAAAGAAGAGCAGACGACACGACGTCTGTCTACCTCAATAGCTGAGTTACACCACGGGTACAATCTTAGTAGCTGAGTTCCCTCAAGGAAAATCTGCTAACGATAAACTTTTAGAACACATCTGCTAGTGTAGTGGAATTATAAACTGGTTTTTATGAAAGTTGACCCCAAGGCTACTAGTGATACACGCTGAACTATTGGCGGGTCATAATGGCATCCTACATCTAGTCTAGACATAAAATCTACTCTTGAAATAGAGCTTAATACAAAAAATATTAGGAAACATTTTCTCAGGAGTGCGCAATTCTGTGATTAGGTTGCCTGGAACCATATACTCACGCAAATCTCGTCAAGTCCTCTTTTTTTTTCTTCTTTTATTTTTTTTTTTTTTGTAATGTAATAACCATAATTCAAGAAAGCGAATCGTTCAAATTGTCACAAGACTTGCTCAAGAGAAAAGAAGGGATTTCTTCAGAGAGAGCCTGCTCGTTTACTATTGTAGATGAAGCACCAATGGCGTAATATAGGGTTTATTAGAATCGTTAGTCCTGAGAATCTCTGCACAAAGAAGCTGAATATTATTCCAATTAGAATAGAACGTCTGCGAAATATAGTGGTGTAAGTCTAAATCATTAATTTTCCCAAAATAAAGTTTTTGCATTTGACACTATAGAGAAAATGTGAACTTCTTTCACCTTTTAGCAGTTCAATCAGACCCAGGATTTGGCGACCAATCAAAACTATATATATATATATATATACACACACACTCAAGCACACACACACACACACACACGCACGCACGCACGCACGCACACACACACACACACACACACACACACACACACACGCACGCACGCACACACACACACACACACACACACACACACATATATATATATATATATATATATATATATATATATATATATATATGGGAGAGGGGGAGGGGGAGAGAGAGGGGGAGGCGGAGGGGAGTGAGAGAGAGAGAGAGAGAGAGAGAGAGAGAGAGAGAGAGAGAGAGAGAGAGAGAGAGAGAGAGAGAGAGAGAGAGAGAGAGAGAGAGAGAGAAGGGGGGGGAGAGAGAGAGAGAGAGAGAGAGAGAGAGAGAGAGAGAGAGAGAGAGAGAGAGAGAGAGAGAGAGAAATGAGAAAAAAGGGTGCACCTAGTGGGGACGGGATATACGCTCAGCTGATCCAACAAGCAATGCCTGTGATAGGAGACCAGCTGAGGACTGTAATGGATAACTGCCTGTCAATTGGGTATTTTCCGAAAATATGGAAAATCGCCGCGGTAGTGCTGTTTAAGAAAAAAGGACCCAGGAACCCAGGCTCCGCAAAAAGTTACAGGCCAATATGCCTGCTCCCAGTCTTGTGAAAGGTTCTCGAAACGCTGATTACAATGCGGAGGCATTCCATGGCGATCGACGGAAATGGCCATAAGGCGTCTGAAAGAAGACTGCGACGAAGGAAACCCTAAATACGCCATAGGCGTCTTCCTAGACATAGCAGGCGCTTATGATAACGCGTGGTGGCCGCGGATTCTGGCATCCCTTCAGGAGATGGAGTTGCCGAGCAACATTCACGCCTTAGTAAGCAGCTTCCTCGAAGACAGGAGGGCATATATCCGCGACGGGAATGGTCAGGGGCCGCAGTAAATATCACTAAGGGCAGTCCACAAGGAGCAGTTCTGGGACCGCTATGCTGGCTGGCACTGATAGATGATCTCATGCGCACTCTAGCAGCATGGGGTATCAGCGCCACGGCCTACGTTGATGATGTGGCGTACGTGGTTCGAAGTAGCTCAAGAGACGGGGTTGTTAGGAAAGCGACGGAGGCAATCAACAACATCACCAACTGGCTGAAGGAGGCGAAGCTAAATATAGCGGCCGAGAAAACGTGTGCCGTAGTGATGAGGGGGCACTTCGATGAACGACACCCTCCCAGGATTCGATTAGGACAGACCGTCGTGAAATTCCCCGAGAGGGTAACGTATCTTGGAGTCAGCATGGGACAGCATTTCAATCCAGAGCCACACGTTGATGCACTCCAAGGCAAAGTAACCAAGATCATAAACATACTACAGAGTATGTCGAGGGCCACATGGGGACTGGAGTATAAGCCAACAGCTACGATATACAGCGTATGCTATCTCAGCACAGTCCTGTATGCCGTCGCAGCCTGGGGGCCAATGCTCAAGAGGAACCACTACGCATTGCTCCTCAGGGGTCAAAGACAAGTCCTGTTAAGAATTTGCAAGGCTTATAGGACAACCTCATATGAAGCAGTCCAAATTATAGCAGGTACCGCTCCGATTGACCTCGTAATAAGAGCCAAGGTGGCAGAAAGATGCATAATACAAGGATGGCAGCCTCCAACGTCTACACCTCCGGAGCTCCTAGAAGCATTGGCCATGGACAGAAATGAACCCAACTTTAGAACGAGACTAAAAGAAGCATCAAAAAGGTATATCACTAGCGAGTGGGAGAAGCGATGGCGGGACACCACCAAAGGATCCACGACTAAGGCCTTCTTCCCGACAGTCACATTCAGGATAGAAAGAGAATGGATGTTCACCAACCACTTTATAAGCCAATTCCTGACCGGGCACGGTGATTTTGCAGAATACCTACATAAATATAAAAAGAAGCGCAGCCCGAGGTGTGACTGTGGGGATAGTAATGAATCATCGCTGCACATAATCACAGACTGCACTCTCTATTACCACAGCAGGCTGAACCTAATGAGAGCAGTATGCAGCTACTCCCCTGAACCGAGCGATTTGGTCAGCACAGCAGAAAATTTTCATGCATTCAAAAAATTCATAGATGAATGGAGGAAGAGAAAAAAAAATAAATAAACGTAATCAAAATAACCAATCCTAGTCCCTATCCTATCCTATCCCAACAACATAATGGCCTAAAGTGGCATTAGCGCAGCTAGCGCTAGGAGCCATTAAAAAAAAAAAGAGAGTGGGGGGGAGGGGGAGAGAGAGAGAGAGAGAGAGAGAGAGAGGGAGGGAGGGAGGGAGGGAGAGAGAGAGAGAGGGAGGGAGGGAGGGAGAGAGAGAGAGAGAGAGAGAGAGAGAGAGAGAGAGAGAGAGAGAGAGAGAGAGAGAGAGAGAGAGAGAGAGAGAGAGAGAGAGAGAGAGAGAGAGAGAGAGAGAGAGTGGAGAGAGAGAGAGAGAGAGAGAGAGAGAGAGAGAGAGAGAGAGAGAGAGAGAGAGAGAGAGAGAGAGAGAGAGAGAGAGAGAGAGAGAGAGAGAGAGAGAGAGAGAGCTCCTACACTGGAGATAACAAAAATGAGGTCCGTTCAAAATTGTATATATATATACAAAATGTGGATCTGGCGAAGAATCACTAGAATCAGTTGGACTCCAAAAAAAATAAATAAATAAAAATAAACTAAATACAAAATATTGTTATCATTGAACTTTTATGTATTGAGATAAATGCAAATACGTGACCCACGTGTGAAATCCGTTTAGTTACCGCGGCCCCTGCGTGACGGACTTTTTCACAATCTAGAATATTCACTGAGATATTTTAATTTCCAATCTTCAAACCCCGAAACTCCTTATACCAGGCTTTAAAAGCCAAATATTGTTTTAATGAACATGGACAGGCAGGACATTATTTAACAAGATTTACAATTCAAGACAATGGCAAATGTACTTGCGACTTACATACAACACAAACGTTTTTACAAGTACTTTATGACTGCACAACATTTAATCAAAATAGATCAAATTTAATAATAAACGTAATTTTAAAAGGAGGTAATTGGCCAGAACCACCTCATATTATATTTAACAAAAACAATAAAGAACTTATAAAGTTTATAAAAAGTATAGATATGGATGTAGCAAAAATTCATTAAATGTAAAGTTGATTGTGAGGAACGGGAATCATAATTCAATATATTTACCTTACATAGACTCGCATATTAAACATCGTTGAGTTTAACTTAAACTGATATGTTTTTGTTCTTATTGTATTTATTTATTTACTTTTTCATTTCATTTATTAATTTTGTTTGTAATTACGAACTTATTTTAATATTGTATTTTATTTTATTATTTCATTCTTGAATATAATGTGAGTAGATATTTGATAAACAAATATATATTGTAAATAATGATGTATTTAAACATAATAATACATGTAGTATGCCATGTGGCAATGGAACATGTATTCAAATAAATAACTCCTCGCAGGGTTACTATGAGGAAATAAATAAAAAAAAAAATAAAAAATAAAAAAAAAATAAAAAAAAAAAAAGACTTCACCAAGTCAGAGTTTACGTTCTTAATGTGAAAATGTTTATTTGATCTAAACGATACTGGGTATTTAACCGTTTCATTCAACGCTAGAAAAACCCTACTTTTAGTCATTCGATTTTTACTATAGATAAGATAAGGTGAGATGGGATCAATAGTGTTTCAAACCAGCATTTGGAAAATCTGCTAAATATACACAACCCTGCTGGACGGGCTATTTTTAAAGTCTACATACTAAATTTACCTTTTATACTAAACTAGAATAAGTTATTGAAATCGTTGTATTCTGTATGTATTTTCTTTTAAGGAAATACAGACTAGTAATCCTCCAATATGACTTCAAATGAAGAAACACCTAATTACAATACATGAAGTAAATATGTAGATTCAACAATATGAGTATGGGAAAAAATATATTCTAAAAGTAAGAATTGACCCAATCACATTCGGTTTGGTCCAAGATGACAAACCCTCTACTGCAAAGAGTAAAAAAAGGTTACACACTCAGAAGTCGTGACCAGAGATCATGAGCCATTCGCAAATCCTTGGAGCATCTTTCTTTATACCACAAGAAAAACAAACCTTAAAACTTTTAAGTACCTAACACGTTTTTCAGCTTGTGTGTGAAAGACTGTGCACCAACTTGATCCTATTTTTGTTCATTTCAAGTTGTCTTCTTAATGATCGAATTTCTTAAACAATTTCTATGATTCGACAGAAGGTGAAACAGTTAATTTAAGATCAACTGTTGTTTATTATCTGGTCCTTCCTCCTAATAATGTAACTAATTTATTTGTTATGTGTTAGAGAATTAACCATAAGAAAAATCTATTGAGATTTTCGAAAAATGTCTTCAAATGTCCTTCGATTCTACCTAGTAGATGACGAAAATTAGGTCCGTTCAAAATTGTGTATATATTTATATTGATTGTTAATGCTCTAGCGGGCGCAATTTTTGTCTTTCAAAACCGAGTATGTATTTCGAAACTTTTAAATATCTCCGGTGTGTTGCGTCGAATCGAAAAATTGTATAGAGTCAATCTTATTGCAAATATAATTTTCTATGAATGTTTTTTTTATACATGTTTTCTCTATATTGAATATTAACCGAGGTATTTGCATTTTTTTTAGTTTTTGGGCATCTCCTACTCATGTTATATAAAAAAAAATCTGTTATATTATGAAGCACTTTATTCGAAGTCTAAATACCAAATATTGTTTGCATTGAAATTTTACGTTTTTGGATAAATACAAATACGCGACTTATGTGGAAAATCTGTACACTTAACGCAGCCCTGCGTGACGGACTTTTGTGATGTGACTTTATACTAGCAATGTCAGGCATTCGCGAATCTTGTCAGCTGATTATTATCATCAAAAATTAAAATTTCGATTACCATTGAAGACGTGTAGTCTGGATAATACACGAAATTATTTCATTTGCGTAAGATATTAAAAAAAAAAATAGCAAATTATCCTATGAATTTTCAAATAAGTTAAAAAATAAATAATTCAGATGTTTAATTTTATTTTGTATTTATTTTTTTTTATTGAGAACCTTTTTCTTATTCTTTGTACGTATACATTTCCCGTGGTTTTCCTCATTTTCGTGTCTATTCTCATTCTAATATTCTTGCATTATTGAAATCAAAACTGACTTCTGCTGACAGCATGGTCTGCTAGAGAAATTTTACATTCCTTGTTATCCATATTTCTGTGTGTTATTGTTTGCAATTTATTAAAGTCCACTTTGTGCTACTAAGGCTACTTGTGATTTGTTTCCTATAGGTCACCACTCATTCTTAATCATGGTGGGACAAAGGATTTCATTTGATCAGTTCATCACTAAATAAATTCAATGTGAGAATCAAACTTACCGCTCTCCAAGTGAGATGCAATTTATAAAATGTTGCTTGATTCTTTTTCGCAGTACTTGAGATGATTCTCCTACATAAATTTTATATAAATATATTGAATTTCGTGTCTTTGAAATAGCGCATTGATTCTTCGACTAGAATGTCTGTCAAAAGGCTATCAGCTGTATTTACATGTGCCAGCTGACTATAGCGGAGTGACACAAAGCCAGCGACGTACAGTTATATGAATTACAGCTAGGTAGATTGCCCTAGATAGATTGTTATGCTAGCAATAGGGTCCTGTCTTAGTAACGGGCTACTGCCTCTTCTATTGTCAGCCAAATAGACACCATTATATATCAACTATATACTCTACTATATATGCTCCTATCTATATAAAAGTCATGTAAACAATCAGTGAAACTTCAATAGTTCATTTATCTGTTCTTAAATGTATACTACAGACAGTGTTGTTCGATACAATATGTAGTCACAGGATTCAGAATAACGTTTCACATCACATTATAGCATATTTCTATAAAAGGAAATCAATAATTGAGGTCGTACTCATGATGTGATTTTCGAAAAATGTCTTCAGATTTCCATCCATCCTACCCAGGAGATGACGAAAAAGAGGCCCGTTAAAAATGCTATATGTGTATATATAAGTACATACATATATATATATATATATATATATATATATATATATATATATATATATATACACTACCACCAGACCAGACCGACGTTGTCCTGCATGATATTTCAAGCGATTAGTATATTAAATTTAATATTATGTTTAAAACAAAAGCTACTTTTAAAAACACAAAAAACAACTTTTGTTATGTGCACGTTTGCCTAAAAAAAATTAGAAAATGAAATTTCGCGGATTTATTATTCAGGCCTCCCTTATAACCCCCACTAACATTCGAACCTAAAAAATTAAATATAGGTTATAATCATCAAAGAATTAATGCTAATTTACGTGTATAGTTTTGTTAAGTTCGGTTCAATCGTTAGTGCCCAATAAAATGTTTGGCTCCCACTTTAATAGTGTATAGAATATCTCGTTTATACTTTGTTATACGACTAAAGTGAATATAACAAAAGTTACTCTGAATAACAAAATAAACAACTTTTATCCGGTGCATATTTGCCGAAAAACAAATTGGAAACGAAATGTCGCTATTTTTAATATTAGGCCTCCCTTACAACCCCCACTCCTGCTCCATCTGCTTGACTGATTTGTGAATCTAAACCATTCAACCAATCAAACCATTGGGCGTCGCCCAAGCGCGTACAAAAAAATTCATTCAAATCGGTCCAGCCGTATAGGAGGAGTTCAGTGCCATACACACGAACAGTAGAATTAGATATATATATATATATATATATATATATATATATATATATATATATATATTTGTCTTTTAACGCTCTAGCGGTCGCAATTTTTGTTTGATCGTTATCAAACATGATATTTAATGGTTTTATGTAAAAAGTGAGATGAAGTTCGTTAATGGCTAAAATCGGGCAAGTAGGAGGCGGGGGTGGGGGATAGGGGGGGATTTCGACACACGCACGCACACACATATATGTGCCCCTGTATTATAGCTCGACCCGATTAGCATTAGTAGGATAGTGTGGACGTAAATAAATAACAATAAATTTAAAACAAAGTAAACCAAATGCATACAAAATTTCCCTCCTTTGTTAATACCAAAGAGGCAGAATAATCATAAATTGAAGTACAATGCTATATGTACATAATTTTTAAGAAAAAAAAAATTAAAAAATAAAATAGTAATAATAAATGACACTAAGTAAGATTGCGTACGAAAATGATTGTAACTTCCTTACGTAACCATATCAATGAACTGGAAACCAGATCTTGAAACTGAGTAAGAGAAAGGGGCACCTTCAGGCCACCATATGTGGTTTATTTTAACCCTAGAATGACACACTTCTATAAGTCAACTTAATCTGACACTCTGGGGTGTGTTACACCCCAACTTATAAATTAGTGTAAAATATAAGTGATATAATCTACGATGCTTATAATGCATTTGAAAATATCTAAGTGGTCTAGGAAACAAAAATAAATCATTTCAAAATGGATTATGTACATATGTATTTCGAGGAAGTCTTTGCTTTTAATTTTATTGTCCCACTTTACCAGAATAAACAGTATCATACTGTTCACTCCGGCATGATCCAACATTCAAAAAAAAAGAGGCCACCTCCTTGTTTTTCTGGTTGCCGAGTATCCCTTACACATTTGGTCGAAAGTATCTGTCCCTCCTTTGTTTAAATTATAGTCATGTATGACTTGTGGTTTACGAACCAATTGTCAAGTGTCTCATTCCTACAGGCTCCATGAATACTTCTGGTTAGCTCCTCTACATAACATGAAGAGATAGAAGTTCCTTCTGGGCATTCAACCTTCCCAACATAAGGTATATGGACCCTTCACCATATAAAAGGTTCGGGAATCGTTCAACATGACAATTTTCATCACGTACTTATCCAGTTTTGAAGAGAAATAAATTCTAAATGGACGACACTCTGGGGTGTGAGATACCCTGAACACTTACACTAACGACACTCTGGGGTGTGAGATACCCCAAGACTAGTTCAGATTACTAAAAATAGCAAATCAAGACTGACATATGGCAGCTGATAATTTGAATCGATTATGTAATGAATGAATGTTATTTACATAGCGGGATTTGGCGAAAGACCTACACATATAGGAATTAATCAATATTTAAAAAGTACTGGGGTATGTGACACCCCAGTGTGTCGTTCTAGGGTTAAAGACTCTACTCCCTATTAAAAGCATGATGAAAGCAAACAAATCGCTAAGTTCTGAAACTTATAAATGAGATATTTTGGGCTCTGGGCACTCCTGTGTGTTAAGGAGTAATAATGCTTTTTGTTGTTAACCTGTGCCTGTAGGTTCGATTCAATCGTTGGCAAAAGGAATTTAATTAGTAAGGAACTCTTTACACAATAACCTTAGACTACACCTGATTAGAAAAGGCTGTACATAATACATGTACTATTTTTTCTCTTAGTACCACTAAGTCAACAATTCAATAGAAAGTCCGTCACGCAGGGGCTGCGTAAACTAAGCAGATTTCCCACGTGAAGTTTTACAATAGAGAAATTTCACGAGAGCCGAGCCAGTCAAGGAAACGGCCGAACTAGCTTTTGGTGGGAAAGTAGTTCTCGTCCGTTAGGCTCCGAGATTAAATTAAAAACAATTCAATCTCAAAAAAACAACAAGAACACAAAAGATGGACTTACCCTTAACGATAGCAGCGCTCTGAACACTTATTACACCAACACTAAATAGTACCACAGAATATCTATTATTTGTAAGACTTAATACTGCTGTGAATTTTAAGTATACAAATAAAGGGCAAGTTAAATTGTAAGAACATTCTTGATAGCAAACAGTCTGAGTTGTAAACAATCAGGTTAGCCAGCTTTTACCGGAAATAAAAGCAATTACGGAAATATATTTGAATATAAGTTATAAATTTTATTCACAACTATTTATTATATCTAGTACTGTAATTAATAATAAACCAGAATAATTTTAATCACAACCATTCCAAATTTAGGAATCCGGGAAGAAAATAGAAAGGGGGGGGGCAAAATACGATTCAGACGGTTATGAGATTTTCACATGATTAAGGAACAAGCAGGTTAGGCAGCGAAGGTTTACAATAGATAAATATACATACAGGTAACGCTTCCGTGAATATTAGTGAATAATTACAAACGGCAATGAGAAATCTTTCAGTGAATTTACAATATAAGTTAATAGTCCCTACAATGTTTTAGGGCTGGATTGTAAACAAACAGGTTAGCCAACTTTGTATCGCAGTATCGATAGATAGACCGGAAAAACAAACAATTAAAGAAATATATCTGAATATAAAATATTAATTTTATAGGAAACTATTTACTATAGTTAGTGGAGTAATTTGAAATGAATCAAAATAATTTCTATATCAATCACTCATATTTTTGTAGTCCAAGAAAAAAGAGGGGGGGGGGTTCAACAGAACGTATTTGTTTGTACCTCGTAAAATAAAGCTTTGTTGAAAACAATATTTTGTATTTAACCTAATAATGAGGTGGTTCATGAGATATCAGCTTATTATTAATATGTCCCTAGTAGGAGTGGGCGTTCACTGAAAGCGGAACTCATTACAAAAAATACAAATATCTCGGTTAATACTCATTATACGGAAAATATGTATAGAACAATATTTATAGTAAATATAATTTTCAATAAGATTGACTCTATACAATTTTTGGTACTTGTGTATTATATCCAACACATTTTAGTTCCACGCTATAGTGCGCTACTGTTTTAAGTAGTACGATTCATTGCCCGCAAGGGAGGTTATACTTACCTTATAACCTTCTACGGGATTATAATGATAAACAAAAGAAAACACAATTTTTAAAAATAAAACATTTTATTCACATTTAGGCGGGAAATGTGTGGAAATACTGTTCTTCATATCTAAGGACACAACTCCCTCATGTAACTGTTCCTGCTCCTGCTGCTGTTGTAATAGCAGTCTTATTGGAAATTTTGAGTTGTTTATTGCAAAAATTGACAGATGTCAATTCTTCGCACCAGCAGAAAATGAACTTCAATGCATTACAAAATGGAATTTTACTTCCTTCGAACCAAGTGTCAATCCGAACGCCGACTTGGTCACCACACTTTCTTACATTACACTTCCAAAAAAAAGACTTTTTTTTCCACTATAAAGTTTCATACACTGTGATTTGGAACACTTTCTTCTGATAGCCAAAATATTCCTCTCATGTAAATATTTAACAGCGTCTTCTTCAGTCGTTGGCAAATCCCAAAGAGGCATTTTTAAAGGACTAAGAAACACTAAACATCACAATAATCAGCAAACGCAACAAAAGATAACCTCATTAGCCTGGGAGAGCTAGCGTCGCACTTCAGTAGCGCATTCTAGCGTGGAACTAGAATGTGGTGGATATAATACACAAGTACCCAATTTTTCGATCCGACGTATAGTAACGGAGATATTTCGAAAATCCTACCCTCTAAACCCCCCCTCCCACTGGTCCGATTTCAGCCATTAACGAACTTGATCTTCCTTTTTACATAAAACGATTAAATTCCGAGTTTGGTAACGATCAAACAAAAATTGCGACCGCTAGAGCGTTAACAGGCAAATATATATATATATATATATATATATATATATATATATATATATATATATATATATATAAAATTGTAACCTCTGTCTGCACATTGATTTTTTTCGCGAAATTTCACGATAACTTTTCGTTTCACATGTCATAGACACCATATCTGCATTTTGTTTCTTTCGTGTATGTTTGTTTGTTTGTTACCTTTTCACGCATAAACGGCTGAACCGAATTTTATGAAACTTGGTATGTATATTACTACTAACCCAACTTAGACTTTAGGCTATATTAATTTTCTCTGAGACGAACAGGAGTGGGGGTTATAAGGGAAGCCTGAAATTAAAAATAGCGATATTTCGTTTTCTATTGGTTTTTCGGTAAATATGCACATAACAAAAGTTGTTTATTTTGTTATTTAGAGTAACTTTTGTTATATGCACTTTTGTTGTATACCGAAGTTTAAATGCGTTATAGGCTAAAACTTATAGCGGGAGTCAACAATATTATTTACTCGGTATGTGTATTAGCAGTGAGGCCTTCATTATAATAAGCCATACCAACATTTCTATGGACGGGCAGGAGTGGGGGTTATAAGGGAAGCCTGAAATTAAAAATAGCGATATTTCGTTTCCTATTGGTTTTTCCGCAAATATAAACATAACAAAAGTTGTTTATTTTGTTATTTGGAGTAACTTTTGTTATATACATTTTTGTCGTATACCTAAGTATAAATGAGTTATACGTTAAAAATTTAGCGGGCACTAACGGCTGAACCGAACTTAACAAAACTCGGTATGTCAATTAGCATTAATTCTTCCATGATTATAATTTATATTAAAATTTTTAGGTTCGAACAGGGGGGGGGGGGTTAAAAGGGAGGCCTGAAATAAAAATTCACCATATTTACATGTATAAGAGACGGGAAATATAAAAATATCGAAGACAGTGAAGCCAGTGGAACAAATAATTCTATTATTAGCAAATCCACGGCAAAGATGGGTATCAATCCTAAACACTGGGACGGGTAAATGTCAAAATATTGTGCAATGTAAAGCCTGGTAAAAAATACCATCACCATTCAGCCTCAAATGAATTCCCGGGTGAA
Organism: Riptortus pedestris; assembly: GCA_019009955.1. Lineage (NCBI taxonomy): Eukaryota > Metazoa > Arthropoda > Insecta > Hemiptera > Alydidae > Riptortus > Riptortus pedestris. The sequence goes on along the minus strand of CM032230.1, from coordinate 56,618,997 downwards.
GCCGGGTATCTGAGCTAGTATATATATATATATATATATATATATATATATATATATATATATATATATATATATATATATATATATATATATATAATTTTGAACGGACCTCATTTTCGTCATCTCCTGGGTAGGATCGATGGACATTTGAAGAAATTTTAAAATTATACGAAATAAAAAATGTTTACATCCGTAAAAAAAATATACCGCATAATATCGCTAAGATAATTATGTCTGTTGTTGTTTATAATACAAACTAACATTTCATAAATAATAGAATTGCTAATATTTGCTAACTTTGTTGTACGGGCTATTTTCAGAAAAAGAAATCACGATTACGAGACGGGACGTTTTTCTTCTTTGGCAAAGCTGTTCAAACACAAAGCCAATAATTGAGACCATTTTGCCACAATTTCCTGTGAAAAATATCCAACAACATTCATTGGAAAAATTGACCAGTAATTTAAACCTTTTGTTATCAAAAATTAAAATTAAATGGCAAGAAGCTGGATGATACAAAGATTTGTTTCATAAAAAAAAAAAAAATACTATTTGGTTGGATACAATTTTCACATTTATATGTATATGTGATGAAGAGGAACCTCTGCCATCTACTTCTGGAGGTCGACCAATTGAGCCATTTGAAGACTGCTGTGCTAAAACGAAGAAAACAAAAATAGGAGATATTATAAAAAGACCTTTAAATGAAATAGTGTTTGCTTCTGAAGTCGCTGTAAGAAAGTCGGGAAAATGTGATGCAGCTAACATCATTAAAGAAGTAGCTCTTTGTTCATCTGATGTAGCTACTTAAATTAAAAAACTTCAAATGAATGGGTAACTAGTTACCAGCTTACCAGACTGAATGTGAGGCAGAAGCAAACACAAACAAGCACAGACACGGCGTATTCGCATTGAATGTTTGAACAAGTAGCCAACAAGTAAGTAACTCGTCACAAACAATTGTTTCGGTTTAGTTATACTACAATTAAATTATAATTAATTTTTTACAATATATTGATGGGAGAAAGTCGATAAAATAAATGCAATTTTAGCATTGCTTGGCGGGCATAAAGTTAATGGGCTATAGAAATAAACATAGTGTATTTGTAACAGTTTCCATTGGGAGATATTTTTTAACACTTTAATAGGAAGGAAAGTGATTTTAGCTTCTTACTTAATTCTTCAATATGATGCAACAAGTCTAGGTGTTTGTCAACAGCTAATCCTACAAACTGAATAACAAGAGCATGATAGCTTATGTACTTCCAAAATCAATTTTGCTTTAGCACTATGTCTGGCTAACAAAATATTGACCTTAGAATATTTTTTTTTTTGGTTGGCATTATAGATCTTTAAGATCCTTAGCCACAAGTGAGACTCGAGGGGTTTGTGATCAGAGTTTTCATGTAGTGAGTGATCAGCATGACATACAACCCCTGTTATCCAAATGGGACCTGGAATGATTGTCTGTGGCCGATTCACGCTATCAGCCTGCCTGTGGACAGGAGCTAAGAGAGTCATAATCATTAGTCATCCTGAGGGGCACTGTAGGATACCTGTATCCTCTTTAGACTCCAGCTGATCCACAAGAACTATGGCACTAGCTCTGTTATAAAACTCGTGAACTACTGTTCTCCCTTGGCTGGGAACAACCTAGCTGATTTCCCTTGAGGAAAATCTGCTAAATCAATTTTTGAAAAATATTCTCAAATATCCATCGATCCTACCCATGGTGATATGATGGAAAATGACGTCCGTCTAAAACTGTATGTGTGTGTGTGTATATATATATATACACAGGATGTCCCAAATTCCTGTGCTACCCCCCCCCTTAATATCTGCAATTATACCGTATTAATACAAGGCTCGGTAAGGTTGCGGTGGTGGGACTTATAGACAAGCTTTGCAAGTTATACTAATTTTACTTGTCACTTTTGAATTATATTTCAATGTACACTGATTAATCTTTTCCTGCTCTATTTCTTGCATGTGTATTTTCTTTTGTACATTATATAGGCTGATTTATGAATTCAATCATTTTCAATTTTGTAAGTATACAATTATCGAATTTTTCAAACAGATTTGATATATTTAGGGAACACCTAAAAGGTTGTATTGTACACCTAGCTAACAAAGACTTGGGGGGGGGGACATGCTGTGGCAAGCCTTCATATCGTTTAGAAAATTAAATACATGAAAAATTAAACATCGATAGCCACGTATTTGGGAAGTACGAAGGAGATGAAAGGAGCCCACCGAGGAAGGACTATTGGCGCCTGGAGCCGGGTTTGTTCCAGACTGAAGAGCCCAATACCTTCGAGACAGCGTCCTTTGATGTTGACGCTACTCTATATAAGTGTGTACAACTCGCCTCGACAGTTTAGTTTGTTCTCAGCTGCTTTCAAGTGATCATCAGTGCATTCAGTGCTACAGTGCAACTTAGTTGCAGTGCGGAAAAGTGTTTTTATGTGAAGAACAATGTAGTGCCATGACTCTGTAAATAACATTAATTAAGACAGTGCAGGGCCGTTAATTTCGCTAAGTAAAGGACGGTGCAGTGCTGTGTTTTTGTGAACTTCAGTGATCGTAAGTGAATTATTGGACTGTGTAATCAAAAGAACAGTGAAGCTATCAGTGCATACTGTAAGTAGTAATTAAGAATGATTATCCAAGTTTGTAGTGCATTGTTAAATAAATTGTGCAGTGATAAAAACTGTGAAGCTTGTGTGTGTTTAATTTTGCAATCCAAAAGAACTCTAATAAACAACGTTTATTATTGACTTTTTAATAAAACGTAAAAATATTATCACAATAAATTACAAATTTAAAGTAAAAATAAACTATCATTCATTTTCAATGTAAATAAAAGTTCCTCCCGTTTGGGTTGCAACAGAACAAATAGAAAGCTTGGATTTTATCCAGTGAAAAGATTTGATAAGAGTTCTACAATAAACAGCAAATGTTCTGCTATTCATCCAAAATATTACAGAATCCAATGTTATAACCGCAAGTATTTCTCTCTGTGGATGCCATTTGAATCCTGAAAAATAAACAATTATTGCAGAAATGATAAATTATGAAATCATACATCTAGTCTTGAAATAAATTTTACCAAAGAGAACATTAGCTGAAGAACCTAATAAATGTTTGATAATTCAATCACATACAGTTAAGTCCAAAATGAGATATATCCCCTTTCCTAGCTGAGCCTCAGATTCAATTATATTTTAGTTTTCTTGAGAAAAAATGAATTCAGTTAAAGAAGCACTATATTGATAGTATTATTTATTAACATCCACTTTATGCTAATAAGACTAATTTGGACGGAACATCTATAGGTTACCACCATTTTTTCCAACTAAAGGGGATTAGAAGGAGGAATGATTGAGAATTTAAAAGATCTCTGTTACTCTGAGTCAGACGGATAGAACTAATATTGTATAGAACTAATATTGTTGCAAATTTGTTTTAATAAATGGTTTTCTAAACATTTCTTCTCTATCTTGAGTATTAACAGAGATATTTGCATTTATTTAGTTTTGGGTCTTCTATAACCCCCCCCCCTCCTACTCATGCCATATTAATAGTAAACTGGTATTTCATCAAAAATTGTATTCCTACCATAAATATCAAATATGGTTTTCTTCAAATATTTACGATGTGAGATACATGCGAATATATTAGATGTGACAACAGCAAAGAATATATTTTTTAGAGACCTCAATTTTACTTGATCAGTACCATAGTCAATATTTAAGTGATTTACACAAAGCTAAAGAAAAAATCTATTAACGGTTGTAACCAAACAAGGGGGGAGGAAGGGAAGATTAGGGTGAGGGTGAAATAAAAATTGTAAAATACCTCCGTTTATAATTGGATCAAAAACTATATATTCAATATTGTTAATCATTTAGTGATCTACAATGTTTATTATATATAATTTGTTTCTAATATGAATATTAAGCGAATTATTTGCTTCTTTTTTTCAGCCTTTACAACCATTAATTCCCAATACAACCTTCTAACACATGGGAAATTATAGTTAACCCTGCACCAGCATGATGGGCTTTTGTTTTCCTTTGAAAAAACATGTTTGGATAATTTGTACGCACCTCATAAAAAGTATTAAGAATAAAGACTTAGAAGAATGCTCTAAAATGTAATGTGTAAAATGGATTAATTTTCCAATTATATTTAACAAGATAATTTATGCCTACAATACACAAATTGAATACTTCAGATACTTTGTCTAAAAATAAATAAATGAATACAAAGGAAACATTGCCTCTACATCAAATAATTATAAAATAAAGTACCAAAAAAAAAAAAAAAAATGTTACCTTGAACAGATCCAGTATCAATCATAATAACTCCACATATTTGACCAGTATTTAAGCTTCTAATCCAAACTGTTTTTTCAAATCCAGGAGTATAGCTAGCAATATACTCATTATTTGAAGATAGTTTCAAATAATACTTACTTTCTGTTTTCAATTTAAATTCGGCACATATATTGCTAATAGGCTTCAATTTTAGGCTTGAGTGAGACTGAACTGTGAAAGAAAACAATAAACAATTAACCAATCTATGGCTGAAGATATTTGTGATATGTTGAAGCACAGTAGTCATTGCCTTCAAAACTTCTATAAGTCTGAAGCAGTTTTTCGTTGTTAAAATTATTTTCAAGGATTTCTAAATAATTCCTTTCACCACTCCTTCGATTCGTCGTAGAGTTATGCATTGTGAAAATAAGACTTAATTAACTTCAATTAACCAAGCTATCTAGGCGGAAGGGACCTTTTCACAATAAAAATTTTTATATTGTATCTTTCAGGAAGAGCAAAAATTCAATTCATGAGGTTTATAAATTTCAATGCTCAATGTTATCATATTTTTTAGGCTCAAGGCATGTCCATGAATAGGTCTACTCACACAGAAACCAAACATTTCTTTTTTCTTGTTTTCTCTATTAAAAGTGAAATTGAATTGAATTAAGAAAAACAAACACTATTATTTTTCATCTAGAATGAATGGATTATATTATGAGTTCGTTCATAACATACATGAATAATAATATAAAGCATTGAACAGTCACCTTCAAGTATAATTTATTTATTTTTTAATCTGAGATTGACGAATCTACTAATTAGGAACTATTTTTATAGTAGTTATTGGCATAGTTATTATTATTTTGAGGGGTTTGATACTGTTTCCTCGAAATCCTTTTACAACGTAAAAAAGAAAAGAAAAGAATCTTTATTGGTTATTGAGGTTTGTCTGGCTATACTGGCAGTAACTATTAGTACACGTTTTTGGAGGGGGTCCACTCCAAAATTAAATAATACCAATCATTCAATCTTGCTTTACAAACTGTAAATGATTTCAAATATTTTCTTTGCACATGTTAATATTCTTTTTATTGTGTTTGAACTAATCAACCCAATCTCTTTGTCCTCAACCTGGCTTAACTATGCTGTTAGAGTATTAATAATAACGTATGACTCCCTTTTGCAACTATTCGATATAAGTTATTCAAGAGTTTACTCTCTTATTCACAAGGAGTTAGATCATTAATATAACCATGACTTTTAATTAATCACTTCAGAAGTAAAACAGGATATCCTACTAGACATTAATCTTCAAATGTTTAGGAAGAAATTCAGAATACTAGCTAAGTTAGTCTCAAGAGCTGCAAACATGAATACCAAATGGGGTAGAGGTGATTTAGTGAATAGCACACAATATCACTATTTACTGGATTCAAGGTCTCCAAGAATTGCACTCTAGATTCTATTTAGCAGTGCAATTACCAGACTTTGAGGTTGTTCTTCTATCTGTCCCCCCAGCGCCCCACTCAGTGATTTAAACTTAAACAAACAAGTAGGAATCTTTCGTCTAGAATGTCACAAAAATATACCAACCACAATAGAGGAGAGACCACATCAATTGGCCCTCCCTCTTTATGTAGCAAGCCACCTTTCATATTTGAATTTACCAGCAATGATGGTCGCCTTCTTACTATTTGGGATAGCACTACTCAAGAGCATAGAGTTCTCTTGCCAGATTAGGGGTGGCTCTTATCTAGATTAGGGAATGCCATAGGGAAATTCAGATCTGCATTACACAACAAAATGAAGGTTAGACCTTTTTTTAAGAGCCTGATTATCAGCCATCACCATACTGCAACAATATCCTTATCATTTTAATCTCAACAAGCCATTTCTGATGAAATTAAATTAACTTATAAAGAAGTTACATGACCATTAGATCTACAAAATGTTTAATAATACATTCTAAGAAAATAAATAAAATAATTACATGTTTGATGTAAATAATTGTGGTTGTCTTCAAACTGTAGTGATGGTGTTGGTTCGTGCCAAATCATGTTACTTTTCACGTTTTGTAGTACGCACGGATAATCAAAACAATATAATTTTTCCCATGAGAAAACGTCATATATTTCAATCTAGAAAACACAAAGGGGAGCTATAATTTATCATGTCTTATAATAACTTACGGAAAGGGGTGAAGCACAATAGTAGGTGATAAAATATTACATACTTTTAATATAGGACTTCAATTTCACAGTTGAATACTTAACAATCTGTAGTATTTTGATTAATGAGGTTTGTTCATTCGTATTTATTCTTTTTTCTACTCAGCACTGAGAGAATAAACAAAGTGGGTCACAATGGGGCTGATATTTCATAAATGACAAATGGTAGACATAATAATGTTTCATAACAGGCACAGATAATGGCATCTACCTATTCTCTATTTTTATATATTCTCTATTTCTCCCTTTCTCAGAACTCAATATTCTAAGCTTGAAACATAAGCTGGGTGTGAGTTGTTGTGAGATATAGCAGCTTAAAGTAAAAATTGCATAAAATACAAGACATAAATTTTACCCTTCTTTTCTAAACTCTACTCCTGGTTCAATTTGGGCCAATAAAGAACTATTTTTTTTAGTTTGTAACTTAACCAAACTTTAAATCAAGTTTGGTAACGACCAATAAAAATGATGGATGCCAGGGAGTTATCAGACCACACATACCCATACATACATTGATCCACCCATCTCAAGCAAGTGAGCACAGTGTTCATACATACAGTATATTTGTTGCAAAAACATGGAACTATTTAAATTCATTTAATCAATCGATTGAGGAAGACTAACCCAAAAAGGAAAGCATTAATTGATTATTAAAAAGTCCGTCACGCAGGCGCTGCGTAAACTAAGCCGATTTCCCACGTGAAGTTTTACAATAGAGAAATCTGCCTAATAACAGCTGTAGTAATAAGTGACCTCTAAACCTATTCACGAGAGGGACGAATAATTACAAAAACGGCCGCCAGAGCTCACGGCGGAAAGTCCGAACATAGCCACTGCTGCCGAGCACATGCAGAATACAAATGCAAATATCTCAGTTTATATTCAAGATAGAGAATAAATGTATATAACAATATTTATAGTAAATTTAATTTGCAATAAGATTGATTCTATAATATTTTTCGATCCGACGTATAGTAACGGAGATATTTTGAATTTTCAAAAATCCCCCCTCTAAACCCCCCCTCCCACTGGTCCGATTTCAGCCGTTAACGAACTTGATCTCTGTTTTTACGTAAAACGCTTAAATATGAAGTTTGGTAACGATTAAACAAAAATTGCGACCGCTAGAGCGTTAACAGACAAATATATATATATATATATATATATATATATATATATATAATTTTGAACGGACCTCATTTTCGTCATCTCCTGGGTAGGATCGATGGACATTTGAGGAAATTTTTCAAAACTCGCGTCATGAGTACGACCTCAATAGCTGATTTCCCTTAAGGGAAATCTGCTAAAAATATTTTTCAGCTAGATTCATCCCTAAATTTTGCCTTGTGTACTTATTCCTTTAGCATTTTTTCCTTTCATTTTGAACTTCATTAAGGATAATCAAGATTTTTATTTTGTGACATATCGATCTAAATCAGCTGACTTCACCCGCCATACTTTGTAAGCCATTCTCTGTCTTACTCAGCTAATACAAATAATTCCTCTAATATTCACGTGATAACAACATGAATAGACTAAAAAGGATAAGTACAACATTTAAATAAAAAATTGACTCACACAAAACCACAGAGAACTATGCTTTTGCACCTTCTCCACCCCACACGCCTTAACTAATATCAGCCATTAACAAACAATATTTAGTTATACAAGGAACGTTTAAATATTGAGTTTGATATTACATTTCTCATTATATATCTGAACAGACTACATTTTTGTCAACTACTACAAATTTTCAGTATACATCTCAAAAATTTTCTCAAAAATAGTGTCACGAGTATAACCTTAATAGTTGAAAAATATAATCATGGCAAATCTCTAATTCATTAAGATGATAAACCATGATCTCAGGTAAGAAAAAACGCCTCGTTCCTTCACTGTTCTTTATTCGTTGTGACAGAGCGCTTTCAGAGCATACGCTCCATCATCAGTGCCCTGCTCTTCACAATGATGTCACAGGAACCAAGGATTCCTTGTGACACTCACAGGGAATCCTTGGTTCCTGTCACATCATTGTGAAGAGGGCACTGATGATGGAGCGCATGCTCTGAAAGCGCTCTGTCACAACGAATAAAGAACAGTGAAGGAATGAGGCGTTTTTTTTTTTTTTTTCTTACCTGAGGTAATAATTCCTTCACCATCCAGCACCTCAAAAATGGATATAAACCATGATCTGAGAATATGAACTAGCATCAAAATATTTAAAGGGTTTCTTGTATGTTCTATGACTCACCTTGTCATCGAAAGTTGCCAGGATTATAACTCTACGTTCTTTACACATTATAGCGGCTTTAACTCTAGAATTTATAGAAACTGCTCTACTAAATAATTGTTCTCCAAAAAAAGAATATACAACAAAACTTCCAGTACTATTCCAAAGAGCGAGAGAATAGGAATCCGTATACAATAAGCCGATGGGGTTAGTAATACACTTGAAAATCTAAAAATCAAAAGAAATGTTCATTTTTCCAAAGTATAATAAGATAGATGAACAGGCTCAATAAAATAGATAAATCAGTATTACTGAAGGAGTCCAGAAATCAGTCGTGTAACTGACAACAGATCCATTTTTCACTACAGTAAAACATTCATCACTAGTATTAAAGCACACCAATGGCAAATTATGATCATCACAAGAAGGGTCCTCCACTATAAACTTCCTCCCATAAAGGTCATAAACACCTAAATAAACCTGAAACAAATAGAAAATATCATTGAATGAACTTCCATTTAAATAAAAGAATTTAGTATTAATAGGGTTCTAAATGATATAGGTGGAAAAAATATCAATTCTGTTGAATAGGCAAAAACAGAGTTCCCACAAGCTGAAATTAATTGCAGCAGATGACTTTAAGTCTTATAATTTTCTTACATTATCAAAAAATCCAATTTTCAAATGATTTTGTACATGAATGTGAGAATAAGAAATGACCATCCAACACAGGCTGTATAAACTAAGCAGATGATATACAAATAGCGTAAGGTTCTTTCTTTATTTCTTCTCTAGTAAGAACCATTTTTAAGTAAAAATTTAAATTTAGGCTTAAGTAGTCAAGTGACAGTTGTGTAAAGTAAAAATTGTAAGAGTAAGAGTGGAGTTTTATTTTGTCTGAAAAAGCTAAAATACAAATAACCAATCCCTTTAATATTTGAGTTTGAGAAAACTTAATAATACTGAAAGACGTGGATTTAAATGGACCTCATTTTTACTTCCTCATAAAAAATAAATAATATGGAAGTATTGTAATCACAAAAAAAAATGTTTTCCGATTTCAATGGAATAATCCTTTATGAACCTCTCTGAACCTATTTTGACTAGTTTCTGAGTTACATCTGAATGTTCCTGTAAGTATATGTGAATCTTGCTTATCTCAAAATGACTAGTCTCAGAAACTGCAAACTTAAGACTAGTTGTCCATCTACCATTTTGACAGATATCAACTAAAGCCAAGGGGGGGGGGGGTTTAGAATGGAGCAAGAGCAAAAATAAAGCTACCAATTTCTCTGTAAATATATGATATAAAATATATGTATGGACAGGACCTTTTTTATTTATCGTAAATAGGAATAAATCATATTATATGAGATTTTTGATCTGATGCATTGGAACAGAGATATTATATATCATTTTAAGTGCAGCAAAACATTTTGTTTATTTAATTTAATAAAAGAACAAAGAAGTCATTGTCGCCCACATCACATTTGTGTGTCTCTTAGTAGGGCATTTGAAGACTTTTCTTCTTTTTTTAAGAAATCAAGTCATGAGTACAATCTCAATAGAAAATTTTCCTTAAAATATATGAGCTAAAAATTATTACTGTAGTGAGAAGATACATATCAATAAGTAGACTAATATAGCAATAGAATTTTTGCAACATACTCCAAAAGACCAATGGAATAACCCAGAACTAGAAAAAATTATCCTGAATCAACTTTCATGTCTTCTTCATATCTCATTATACATTTTTCAGTATCGAAGAAAAAAATGTATAATTACTTACTCCTAGTTCAGCCACAAAAACAATAAATCTGCTGTCAGGGCTCCAGAAAATGTGGTGAATAGAGAAATGAGGGTTTAATTCAAGGCTAAGACAGGTTTTCTTATCAAATTCTATTATTCTTAAATGATAAGATGGCACAGTGTCCAAGAAGCAAATATACTTCAAATCTGGAGATGTTCTCAAATCCTGAAAGAAGAAAAATATATTAATTGGCATTTATGAAATAAAAATAATGAGATCACCAAATCTATAAAATAAACTTCAAAGGTTTGTTTGTGATTCTATTTAAATTAGTGATTTTTTTTTTAATATTCTTAAACTAAGCTTTAAAATTTGGAATTCTTATCAGTCTGCCAAAATATGTTCATATTAACCCAAAAATAATGAAACATATGATGGCAAGCTTCATTTTTATAATATCATTACACAAATAGCTTTTATAATGACTTTTATGATAGTAAAATTAAATTGATGACGGGAGTGCGATGACATGTTGGGAAGAATATACCTTAGCCTCGGGATATGTGCCAAGCTGGTCTGTGACACAAAGAGAAATGGGATCAATAATAAGCAATTTTCCACCATTCTTAGTAACAGCATTAGCACCACCAGCTCCAACAGCAAATACCCCATCCTCTGTGAGTACTTCAGGCGAATAGACTAATACTTTATCTCTCTTGCTCATATTGTGATGTCCAGTCAAACTGCTTAAAAAAAGGAGTTCTGATTGAAAAAATATATTACATAAAAAGTATTACTACTTCAATAGTTTTACTATACTAGACAATCATTTTTATATTTTTACTTTTTGAAGTAGCCCTTCAAATAAGAAGTTTGTTTGCTACTTGTCATGTAAAGCTCTAGTATATGACATGGATTTCAAATGAATTAGTAAATATAAACTAATTTATTTAAATTCAATCAAGAAACCAAGAAAAACATTGTAAAAAAAGATACTAAAGAAACAAAATTATAAATGAAAATGTAAAATAAATAACTCAATGCATCTGGAAATAATATAAGTGAATTGATCTGAAGGCTAAAATTGTTCAATTTCATTTTTCATATGAGTTCTAGTTTTCTACGATATCATACAGCTTTTCTGCAAATTTACAAAGTATCTTTTTTCATTTACCAAATAGGATTTTTTCCTCAATAAGCAACTAATTTATCATTTTCAATGCTGTACGCTTCAGTACACATTGTTCATCCATTAACATTCTACAGTCACAAACTAAGTGTTGGCACAAACTAAGTCTGTTCAGAAGTGAAATTGCATAGGCAAAATGATCAGGCATATTTACCAAGCAGCCAATGATGCTACGTTTTAAGATTGTATACTATCTTTTTACCTGTGCCAAGGTAACCGAACACAGGGCACCTGAAAATGTGCTGCAATGAATGGTAGTGTAGGCAACCTGATTGATCATACAACTAAAAATAAATTCAGTTCAAAAGCTTATCATCAATGTTCAAGTGAATAAATATTTCTTCGTGGAATTTCAGAACTTTGAGACAGGCCTAGATCATAATTTGTTTGCTTATGACAAACATGCCAATGGTACAGGGTCTGAGTTCAACTAATAAAAAAAGAGCATGACTAAACAATTAATTCTTAGATATCATTAATGCCAGTGTAATGCAATAAACCTATTAAGGAAATGAAAATAATTATTCTAAAAATGTAATCTTCTAAAAAAAAAAAGAATGGACTTTAAAAATAAGAAAACTCTAATTAACTTAATGTATATTTTTTTTTAAATTGTGCAGCAAGTGCAACTTCAATAACTGACTTCCATTCAGGGAAATCTGTTAAAATGTTTTATAATTACACCAAAATTAAGTTCAAACCTCTTAACATTCCATATTTAATCTATTATACAACTGTTTAACTGAATAAGAACTACGTCGTTTTTTCAAGATGTCTATTAAAATCTGTCAAATTGCAAAACTTTGAACTTGATGTATTCCAAAACTAAGATTTTTAGACTGACGTTTCAAACAAAATGACAAGGAGCCAATTGCAAATAGATCGACCATAAGTTAAAAGTCGATTGGATTATCGATTACATTGTTAGCTTAAATTATTTTTAGTTCTAAATTGCTCAGATGTGATTTTTAAAAAAAACAGTTCAGTTTTTCAAAAATAAATCGAGCGGTTTCAGTTAAAATTAAAGAAGCTGTGCTTATCATAATGATGTTATCACGGCGCATTTCCCTATTCCTCTTATCACACGTTCCAAGGTCATTTGAAGGTTCTAGCAATCAGTGTCTTTCAGTATCGGGTGTGGCGTACTTATTTGCTGCTTCTAAGAAAAACGGCTATTCAACAAAAAATTCTAGCAAGATGTCCAGGAAATTCTTTGTTGGTGGCAACTGGAAAATGAATGGGTCCAAGAAAGATATCCAAGAGATCTTACAGAGGCTTGAAAGTGCAAAATTAGACCCTGAAGTTGGTAAGATAATATATTTTTATTAATTTATTTTTTTCCTCGGGTTTTCTGGATCATATATTTTTTTTAATTGAAAAGTTACGTTTTTACAAAAAAATACTTTATAAAGGCATTATATTCCCAAAACTATGATAAAATACTACTGAATATTGTTTTAAAAAATCTTAATTTTTTATATAGGTGACTGGACTGCTGCCATCAAGATTAATAATTTTATAAATTTCCTGAAGTTATGTATAATATTATTTTATTATAAGATTTCTAATATTTGGACAGCTATTTAAAAAAATTGCTGTCTCTGAATTTTACATTGTTCTAATTAAGAACTAGATAACAGATGCGAATGCTTATATATCCAAAATATCTGTTGAAAAATCAAGTAATTAAAGAATGCGTATTATAGGATCCCATAAACTTGGAATCAATTATACAATACTGTTGCAGAGACATATTTCAGACTCTTGTAGTTTAGGCTTCTTTCATTATTATTGCATATTAGTCAGTGAGTTAACAATTTTCTATTGATGAATGGCAAAAGGGACCTTGCAAGGACATGCAAATCCTTTCACCCCTTTCTAAAGTTGTTAATCCATAGTACTTTTATTTAAATCAGGATTTATATCAGAAAAAAAAATAAATTAAAAGCTCTCCCTTCAAATACTAATGATTTTTATTAGAGTTTTTCTTTCACTTACACAGAACTAACACAGTTTTCCTCATTCAATTGATTTCTGGTGACCTAGTGCCAAGTTCATACCAATCAATTTCTATCTCTTTTATTTATATATTTTTTTTTTTTTTTGAGTTGTGGGATAAACACCTGACTATCATCATTTTTTATGAAGTTATAAGTATTTTTTGAAATGAATCATATTTCTGATATTAAATAGAATTCGTATATGAAAAATTTTAATAGTTTAGTGGAGGGTTGATGCCCTAAAGTTATTATGTCTTCAAATTGTTACTTGAAGTCTTAGAACCAGATTTTCAGGTATCCAATAGAGCTTTATTTAGTGAAGTAATCATTAAATAAAATCCTTTGTCTTTGGCTAGAAAAAGTTGACAACCTCTAGATATTCCATCCCTGTATATTACTATTAAAATATTAAATAGAATTTCATTTAAAGCAACTTATCTCTCTCCTATATCTCTTGTGTTTATCTGTTTTGTGATCATTTATTATGTGATAAGCTTTTTATGTTTATTTAGCTATGCTTATTTCATAATATAGTTTACATGTTGATATAAATTATTATCAACTGAGTCAACCATCTATGAAATTGAATTACTCATGAAATTTCTCTTTTCAGGCACTTTCTTATAATTCTATTACTTAGTTAAGTAATAATTATAATAATAAATTTTTCATTTTTTTTTAAGTTTTATAATTATATAAAAGTAATTAGCCCTATTAATTCAATTATGGCTATAAAAATAATTAAATGAAATTTTTGGAAATAAGGATTAATAAGTTAAATCTATTTCTTTAAAGAAATACACCCCTTAAAAGAAATTGGTAAATCTTGGCTTAATGTTTATTTTAGTTTACTTGAATAAATAATGAAAGGGGAAAAACTATCTTCTTTTTTTTTTAAATATTATAATCATATTAATAATAAAAAGAATGTAAGTATCATACATATAAACATTTTAAATAATGGGTTAAATAAACATAGCTTCAACAATAGTTTTGAAAAATACAATTTAAACATTACAGGCATTTTACTGTGTAAGTTGAGTATCATTGTGCTTCAAGATCCAAAATTCTTAGTGTTTTTTTTTCCACTGTTTCAAATTTGTTATTGTTATAAATAATATAAATTTGGTTTAAATTTATTGATTTTTCAAACCCTAATAATCTGTTGAGAAAATTAAATATGAATATCATGGTTGTCAAGAATCTTAATTATTTTGAAAAATACAACTTTTTGTCAATAAGTCACATACTTAAAAATTATTATTATTAATTATTAACGTCCACTTTTTGCTACTATAGCTAATTGGGACAGGTTATCTAGAGGTTACCGCCCTTTTCAACCCAGGGTGGGACTAAGAATTTTATTTAATGAGTTCGTCACTAAATAAATTTCCATTGGTCAGGCAAGGAATCAACTCGCCACTCTAGGTTTACCAAGTAAGATTAAAGGCAACGCTTTAAAATTAGATATATTAAATTTAATTTCCTAATGAAAGTGTCATTTCTTTGACCTAACGAGTAGAATATCACTTTTCTGATCATGTTTAGATTGAGACATTAAGATGCCTCAGTTGAGTTTTTTTATATCAATTTTCTTGCTAAAAACTACAAAAAAAATTTCCTGAAATAATGCTTAGAATAAATGTAAGAAAAGTATCATAGAACAGTAAAATAAGTTTAATGAAATCATAGAGCAGTTCTTAAGACAGACCTTACTCATTATTCTCACAAGTCATTAATCATTTTTTTTTTTTTTGCATTTCTACAATACTTTTTTTTTTTAGTGCCAGTATTCACATTATATATTTATTATATATTTTATTTTTTTGTTTGATTTCAGATATAGTTGTAGCCCCACCTTCAGTTTATTTAGACTTCACCAATTGTAAAACTCCGAAGAATGTTTGTGTCGCTGCTCAAAACTGCTTTAAAGTTCCAAGCGGTGCATTTACAGGTGATTGTTTTTGTTTTTATCGCCTAAAAATAAGTAGTTACTCAATGGATTATCAAACATTAATATTTTTATACTCATTATCTTAAGTTATTATACACTGACTAATCTATTACATTTTTAGCTATTAACACTGTACCCATGATGCGATTTTCGAAAAATTTCTTAAAATATCCATTGATCTTACCTCGATTACAATGTTGCGATATTTGTCATATCGTTACTAAACTTGATCTATAAGCATTTTATGTACAGCTATAGATGAAGTTCGTTAATTGCTGAAATCGAACAATGGCAGGTGGAAATTTTAAGCACCTTCATTATTATAAGTCCGATCAAAAAAATTGTATAGGCCCAATCTTATTGAAAATTTAATTGTCTACCAAAGTGGCTTTATAAGTATTTTTTCTACCATGAATATTAACTGAGATATTTGAATTTTTTAATTTTCAGCCTTCAGTAAACCCCCACTCCTACCCATGTTATTAACAAGCTGTTATATCATGAACCACTTTATTGAAAGCTCAAATTCCAAATATTCTTTTCATTGAGCTTTTCCAATGTGAGATGCATTGTTTGATGACATCATCATTTAAGATTTTATGATCTTATGAACTCAAAAATGTGTATTTGTTCTATTATGCGATACTCATTATTTAACTGTTTCATTCAACATTAAAAATAATATTACTTAATGGCTGAGGTCGGACCAGTAATAAAGAGGGCTTTAGTGGAAGCAAAATTAGTAAGTTATATATTACATAAGAATATATTGTGAGATGACGTTTTTGTTTTATTTTAAATATTGTTCTTGGGATTGACTCAATTATGCTCTATGTTTTAGAAGATCAATCATTGTAATTGAGAAGCCCCACAATTTGTATAAATTTCTGCAATGTTGATAGTCTCTATTATTGGGACATAGTTTAAGTATTTTCCAAAATTATTCAAATAAATAAATCAAGACTAATCTTTTACAATATTTTAATGTTATTATTAGGTGAAATAAGCCCTGCGATGCTTAAGGACTTGGGAATTTCTTGGGTAATTTTGGGGCATTCTGAAAGACGTCATATCTTTTGTGAAACTGACAAGGTAAGGAAATTAAAATTAATGATTAATTATACTTTAAATAACACTCACCCTCATTTTCACACTTCACTGGACTTACAAGATTTCTTTTTGTAAACAAGGTGTTTTTAGGAAGTAAAATAGTTGAATTTTGACATATTTTGCATGAAAATTGGCTGTTCATTTAAAAATATGCTATTTTTTTTTTATATTTGCACACCCAAGTTAATATATCTCTTTAATTGATTTGCTTTTTTTTTTTATTTTATTTTTTATTTTTTCATTTCATTTATTAATTTTATTTGTAATTATTTTACTTATTTTAATATTTTTATTTTATTATTATTTTTTTTATATTATATTTGATTAAATGGTTCATTAACGTGAATATATTGTAAAATAAAAATGCATTTAAACATAATCATACATGTAATATGCCATATGGCAATGGAACATGTATTCGAATGAAATAACTCCTCATAGGATTACTATATGAGGAGGAAAACAAAAAAAGTTGGTATATCTTTCTAAGCACTGTAGAAAACAGGAATGTAATATTTGCTAGGTAATTGTAGAGTGAAAAAGCAAATAGAATATACAAACAAATATACAACTTTGTGATAGACTAAATATCTTAAACTCGTACACATCATCATCTTGTGGTATGTAATTGAAAGCTGAATGGTACTCAATAAGCACAATAGTCAAACTAATCCAGCTGGAAGGTGACTATTTCAGAAAGTACTCTGAAAAATAGACGGGAAACAAGAAGAAATAGAGTAATGATTATATCCATTATTGATGAAATGCAAATTCTACTATTAGTGAACTTAAGAGAGACATCTAACATGGTTAGACCATGAAGGCCTTGTCTACAGATTCTTGCCCATGGTAGAAAGCTTCTTCCATCTTACTTTCAGTACATTGACAAGTTAGGCCTGCTAAATAACAAAACCCTGATTGGCATGAAGTTATTTGCCAATAGCTGTGAGAGAGTCATGTTAGCTAGTGCCCCATAGTAGATTAGTAGGTGATGGGGATTCCCATAGTAGTCCCAGGGGTCGACATATACGAAAACTGATTTTGGTGGTTGACAAGGCCTATTAATTAGCACCTATTTATTAACATAACTTCTTATTTGAATCCTTCAAGATACTGTAAAAGTTATGTTACATGTGCCAACTTGTTATAAGAATGACTAACATTTTAGTAGGAGTTATCACTGTTATACTTGTAAAAAAAAGTCAATAATCGTGAACAAGTTCATATATTAGAAACTCAGTAAGTCACTAAGCCTATAATACATAGTCTAGTTCAGTGTGGTTAACATGATTTTGAGAAAACAAAGAAACCGATTGAAAATTCATGAATTCGAAGATTTAAGGTTGCAACTCACCAATATTGAACCACATTTGGCTAGATTGGTAGAAAGTCACCAGGTTCTTATATTTTTTATCTTTACTTTGCGATTGCAATGTGTTTTTTCCCCCCAAAAATAATTACCTACTTAAGTATTTTTATGTAATTTGCATTAAAAATTGTGTCAAGTTTACTCACTTCACCAACCACAAAATTTTTAATTGGTAAGAATTTTGGTATCAATAGGAAAAAAACTAGAGATAGGATTTTAAAAGTAATTTGGCTATAGGGGTCAGTTCATTTTGGAAAAGGGGTCTTGCCCAAAATAGTTTGGGAATCCCTGAGCTAGTGGCTTTGCTTTGATCAGAGGCACTAAGAAGGTAAATATAGTTGTAGGACATGTTATTAATTTATATTAAGAAGAAAAAAAAACTGTAATTTTTATCTATCATTACTGGAAAGCATTACATTGTCTAATCAAATCTTAGAATGCTCAAAAAACAGTATTTTCATGTCATACTGCCAAGTGTCGTTAAGTAGATTTAACATTGGTTACTAGCATGATTTTTGGAGTAAGATCCTCAGTGCCAATAAAATTTTAAAAATCCTACATGTCATGGATAAAAAAAAAATACATTACCAGTTAGTTTCAAAGTTACCTAAAAGTTAGGAAGAGCTATCATTTAAGTGAAGTGATCACCCTTGGCATTAAAAAAAATTCAATTCTGTGACGGACTTAGCAGCCGACATGCAAATTAATTTCAGTTTGTTGATTAAATATTTTTCCACTTGTATGTTCATTCAACTTCTTCTTCATTTTTCTTCCACATTTTCAGCTTATCGGCGAGAAGGTTGCACATGCTCTTTCAGAAGGTTTGCAAGTTATAGCATGCATTGGTGAAAAGTTGGAAGAGAGAGAAGCTGGGAAGACTGAGGAGGTAGTTTATTGTCAAATGAAAGCGATTGCAAACAATGTCAAGGATTGGTCTAAGGTTGTGATTGCTTATGAACCAGTCTGGGCTATTGGTACTGGGAAAACAGCAACACCTGAGCAGGTATTAACTCCATTTTAATGAAATTCATTCTTGACTCTTTTTTTTTTTTTTTTTTTTTTTTTTTTTTTTTTTTTTTTTTTTTTTTTTTTTTTTTTTTTTTTGTGGATTTTGTTCATTGGTCATAGCAGTCAAAATGTTATTGTATTGTGTTATAGAACTGTTTATAACCTGTTGGATTATAAAAACATTGCACGATATTAGAAAAATGATATTCATACAAACCTCTTGTAAAAAATGATTCTCCCGTAAACTGGCATATTTTACAAGAAAAAAAATCTGATTTGGGTACCACATGCCGTTGCAAAATTATATCATTTAAAGGGGATATATGTTCAATAGATATATATGATATATCTCCATTCCAATACATCGTATCAAAAAATGTCACAACGTAGTTTATAGATCTTTTTAAGATAAACAAATAAGGTCTTTACAAGTTTTTCGTATCTCTCATACGTACTGGGACAGTTGACATTTGTTGTATCCCACTCCCCCTTAGTCGGTTTTGTTCAAAAGGGGAGGTGCACAACTTGACATTATTATTATTATTATTTATTAACGTCCACTTTTTGCAACTCAGGCTAATCGGGACGGGTTATCTACAGGTTACCACCCTTTTCTAGCCAGGGTGTTGACATTATTATAATCTCAAATATGAAATTTCATCATTCTTAGGCTTGATGCTTTTGGGTTTATCATACTAAAACTAGTTAGAATGGGTTCAAGGAGGTTAAAACTGATAATTTCATTGAAATCTGGAAAAAAAAATTTTTGCTACTGCAATACTTCCTTTATTTCCTACAAGAGTGTAAAAACAATTATCTCAGTAAGTGAGCGGTGTATCAATAAGCTTTTTTTTTCTCTACTTTATTAATCAAAGGCAGGAGGGAGACAAACGAGAAAATTTAATAAACAAAAGAACGTAATAAAAGGGTAATTGTTTAAGCTGGGCTTTCAAAAACAGGTTTAAGTTTTTACAGTCCACATTTTTTAAATATATATATATATATATATATATATATATATATATATATATATATATATATATATAAAACAACTTAGTCTATCTAAAGTAGAGGATCAACAAATAACAGAACAAGTAAATCATGCAATTGTGGGAGGGAAACTTCCCATTACCATTTATAACTTACTCAGCTAAATTTAAGTGTTTCTGCTTCTACTTTTGATATTTTATGATATTTTTAATTAATACTATTTTTTGTTTTGTCCTTTTCAGGCCCAAGAAGTGCATTGCCAATTGAGAGAGTGGTTAAGAGAAAATGTTTCTCAGAGTGTTTCTGATACTGTCCGTATTATATATGGTGGTTCTGTAACTGGTTCCAACTCAAAGCAACTTGCTGCTGCACAAGACATCGATGGATTTTTAGTTGGTGGGGCTTCATTAAAACCAGAATTCGTTGATATCATCAATGCATCCTCCAATAACAAAGATACTTGTTGAATGAGTGAATCTAATGCTTTCCATCAGACATTCTCGAATCTGTCAGATCTTTTTTAATATACATTTCATAAACTTCCCTCCTTTGTATTTTTTTTTTTTAATCAGGAAATAGTTCAAGCCAAATATTTATTTCAACTCTTTAATGTTCGTTGTACATTTCACAAGACTACCATTCCTCTTTTACAAATGATTTTATTTTGTATTATTTATAGTAGTAATTGCTTTTATTCTAAGTATTTCAGCAAGACTTAAATGAGTGTAATTTATTTGCTCATATTAAAAAATAATAAAAACATTTTTGTTTTGAACAAACATAATTGTATAGAGTGAAAGGTTTAAATATAGAATGACACTTTATTTGTTGGCTGGCTGGTATTTAGATTTTCTTTATTTAATTCAGAAATGCAATACAGTCAACCTTTGATAAAAAAGAGGATTTCATCTTCAAACCATTCAGACTCATGAAACAGTTCTTTTTAAATAATAAAAGCTTTATTTCTTCAAGAAATGATGTGCCATATAAATTACCAGTAATGTTAAAATGCAAAATAAGCTTTAAAAAAAGTATGAATTATAACTAGATTTTTACATTTATTACTTCATCTCTTGATTTAATTATTCATAGTGGCTCAATAAATTAACTGATTGGAAGAGCGAACCATTAGTGCTCCTTTAGCCATGACATTTTTAATTTATTTCTCTTTACTGGAGCTGAAATGAATACATATGAAACATTTTACTTATAAAATGCCATTCATATTCAGGCTGTCTTAAGGATTTATCATGTTTTTCATATGTAATATTTTTGAATAATTAAGATGGCTATATATTACAATAGCATCTTTAAAGGATTAATTTTTAGAGTGTATCCAGTTTTACAGGAGTTTAGTTTAACCATGATTTAAGTTTTGGGGATATTTCAATTTTGAATGCTGAATAGAATGATTCCATACAATTTTTAGATAATTATTAGTTTATTTTCAATTAGCCTAGTATATTTTGAAATTTGTTCTGATGGTTCAAAAATACAAATATGCATGGGTGACTGGGATTAAGACTAAAGAAAGTGTTGCTTCCAGTGTTCACTTATGCTTATTATAATAAAATGGAATATTTTTTCATGCAATATTTTATAATAATTGTATTCAATAAGTAGAAAATAAGTTTCTATTAAAAGTTAAATGTATAAGTTCAACCTAATTTTTAAGGCTGATGGTAAATTTTGTCTTGCATTATATTTTTTTAATGACTGTATTCTTATAGAGCTGCAATGCATTTCTATTTCCTATCAATGGTTATTGTGATAAAAAAACAAAAAATGCCACAATTAACTTTATAAGACTAGATATTTATTTAAAAATTATTTTTGTAATGTGTATTTTTGGATTGCGAATCCATATTTTTGTATTCAATAGATTGAAGAATTCTAAATAAACATGAATATTTTTTTCCAAATTATATTTGTTTGTATCCTTCCTTCCTTACACAGACGCTGAAAAAAAAGAAAATGTTTAACCAACTGGAGGGAAATGATTTTCAAAATGAGTCACTTTCATTGTTCTTCTAATTTTAGTATAAGTTCCCTTAGCCCTTACCTATAGTGGCTTTGCGCAAGGAAAGGGTTAAAGGAAATCAGCTATTGACGTCATACTCATAACGAGATTTTCAACATTTTTCTTTAAATGTCCATCAATCCTACCTTAGAGATGACAAAAATGAGGTCCGTTCATAATTATATATATATATATATATATGTCTGTTACCGCTATTATTGTTTGATTGATCATTACCAAACTCGGTATTTAATCGTTTTATGTAAAAAGAAGTATCAAGTTCATTTACGGCTGATATTGGACCAGGTGGGGGGGTTAAAGAGGGAAAATTCAAAATATCTCCGTTACTATACGTCAATCGAAAAAGTGTTTAAAATCAATCTTATTGCAAATTAAATTTACTATAAATAGTCTATATACATTTATTCTTTATCTTGAATATTAACCGAGATATTTGCAGTCTCCAGCCAACTCCCACTTCTACTCATATTACTTGAACAATACTCTGTTATATATTAAACCACATTAATCGAAGCTTAAATGCCAAATATTATTTTCAAGAAACCTTTATTATACGATACATGCAAATATGTTCTGGTGACACCACTGTCGGAATAAAAATTATTCTGTTTCATTATAAATTACAATACTAGATGCAGTAAATAGTATTCAATAAAATTAATATATTATATTCTGATATATTTGAGCAAATGAAATAAATAAAAGTATAATGGGAACAATATTTGGTACTTAAGCTTCAAATAAAGTGCTTCATAATATAACAGTTTTTTTGTTAATATGACATGAGTGGGAGTGGGGATTTACTGATGCCAGAAGGAAAACTAAAAAATGCAAATATCTCATTAATAGTCATGATATTGAAAAAACGTACACAACATCATTTATAGAACATTCACTTTGCAATAAGATTGGTTCTATACAATGTTTCAATCCAAAGCATATGAATTGAGATATTCATAATTTTCGAAATCCTCCCCCCCTACTAGTTGAATTTTAGCAGTTAACGATCTTGATCTTCATTTTTACATAAAACGTTTAAATATCCAGTTTGGTACCGATCAGACAAAAATAGTGAACGATAGAGCGTTAACATATATATATATATATATATACTAGCGGACCAGGCAGACGTTGTCCTACATGGTATTTCAAGCGATTAGGATATTAAATTTAATATGATTAAAACAAAAGGTAATTTACTATATCTCGATTATACTTTGTTATACGACAAAAGTGAATATAACAAAATTTACTCTAAATAACAAAATAAACCACTTCTATCTGTGCATATATGCCGAAAAACCAATAGGTGACGAAATATCGCTATTTTTAATTTTAGGCCACCCTTACGTCCCCCATTCCTGCTCCATCTGCCTGGTTGATTTGTGAATCTAAACCATCAAAAACGTCACCCAAACGCATACAAAAAAAATCATTCAAATCGGTCCAGCCGTTTAGGAGTTAAGTGACATACGAGTATACCTAATAAATATTAGTTTTAGGCCTTCAGTAAACCCCCACTCCCGTTCTAACCCAAAAAATTTAATATAGCTTATAATCATGGAAGAATTAATGCTAATTCACATACCGAATTTTGTTAAGTTCGGTTCAATCGTTGGTACCCAATAAAATTGTTGGCTCCCACATTACTTTTTAGCAGATTTCCCTTAAGGGAAATCAGCTATTGAGGTTGTACTCATGACGGAATTTTCGAAATTTTTCTTCAAATGTCCATCGATCCTACCCAGGAGATGACGAAAATGAGGTCCGTTCAAAACTGTATATATATATATATATATATATATATATACATACTAGTTATACTCGTAGACTTCCACGGTCCTGGTCATTAATACTATTAAGGTCTTCGGGTCTTGACCGTGTCTTCATATTGGTTGCCAACGTTTCGCTAGACATGCTGCTAGCTTCCTCAGGGCTATCTCTGAGACTGAAGAGTTGTTAGTTCATCTCTGGTATATATTTGAGTCTTATCCGGTTTCCTTGGGCGGAGTCTTCCCTTCCAGGTGTCTACGGATACTTGGTCCGGTGGTCGTTCATCGCCTATACCGTCGTTTTCGTTTCTTTTTGGAGGTCTCTGTGGAATTACCGGCTTCCAGAGTTTACTGAGTTTGTATCCATCCTCTCTATTGAAGTTGTTAGGGCATTTCGCTATTTCTATAGCTTCTCGAACCCATCTTTCTTGGTAACGGTCAACCTTTGCCAGTACCTTGACTTCATCGAATTTAATGTTGTGTTTGGTTTCCCAGAAATGTTCCGCTATGGCTGATTCTTCTGTCCGAAACTTTTTTAAACTCTTGATGTGCTCGGCGACCCTGGTGTTTATCAATCTGCCGGTCTGGCCAATGTATTCTGAGCCGCAGGAACATGGTATGCTGTATATCCCCGGGATTTTTGTGTGGAGTTTATCTTTGCAGCTGGGTAATATCTGAGCTATTTTCCTGTCAGTGCCAAATGCTGTTTCTATGCCTTGCTTCTTGAGTATCCTAGAGATCTTCTCGGTCGTACCTTTAACAAAAGGTATTACGGCTGTTTTCCGGATTTCCTCTTCATTTGTTCTTGTCTTCTTTTCTTTTTTCTTTTTGAATTGATTTCTGATTTCCTCTTTTCCGTAGCCATTCTTTAGCAGAGCAGTCATTAAGTGTCGTTTTTCCTTTGGGAGGTTCTGTGGCTCTGAAATTCTCTCAGCTCTAGCGACCAATGTACGAATTATCCTTTTCTTCTGTGCTGTTTGGTTATGAGATCCAGCGTGTAGGTATCTGTTGGTATGTGTTGGTTTTCTGTAAACCGCATGCCCCAGCTGTCCGTTTGGTTTCCTTTCCACCAGAACATCCAGAAATGGAATCTTCCTCTCACGTTCGATCTCCATCGTGAACTCAATGTTGGGGTGTATTGAATTAAGATGCCGCAGAAATTCTTCTAAAGTCTTCTCTCCATGTGGCCATATGACGAACGTGTCATCCACATATCTAAACCATTTTTTCGGTTTTAGTCTTGCCGTTTCAAGTGCCTTCTTTTCAAATTTCTCCATGTAAGCATCGGCTGCATTTGGACTTAATGGCGACCCCATGCTGGCTCCATCCATTTGTTGGTAGAAATTGCCGTTGAACAAGAAATATGCTGATTGCAGGCAGATTTTGGCTAGCTGGGCTTCTTCTTCCGTTAAGAATTCTTTCATGATGTTTAACGTTTCTTGAATTGGAATTCTCGTAAACAGTGACTTAACGTCAAAACTGACGAGACGATCGTTTTCATCGATCATAATATCTTTGATTTTCCTCACGAAATCTGATGAATCCTTGATGTGGTGCGGGGTCAGGCCAATACTTGGTTGTATTTTCTTCGAAATATACTTTGAGATTCCGTAACATGCAGACCCAATTGAATTAACTATTGGCCTCATAGGAATATCCTCCTTGTGTATCTTGGGTAATCCGTAAAGTCTGGGTGGAACTGGGTCGGACTTGATTAAACGGTTGTATTCTTCTTTCTTGATCGTAGAAGTGGCTTTCACTGCCTTGTTTATTTCATTCTTAATTCTATTTGTTGGGTCATGTTGAAGTTTTTTGTACGTTCCATCCTCAAGTAATAGTCATTCATTCAAATCGGTCCAGCCGTTTAGGAGTTCAGTGACATACACACGTACAGTAGAATTATATATAAAAAGAAGATATTTTATATTTACATATATATATATATATATATATATATATATATTTGTACATACAAAATTTTGAATGGTGCTCATTTTCATCATCTCCAAGGTAGGATGAACATTTGAAGAAATTTTTCGAAAATCCAATCATGAGTATAACCCTAAGAGAAATCTGCTTAAAGGCATTTTGTTTTAATCAAGCCTTTGCTGTGTGAGATACATGAATAAATTCGTGTTGAAACATTGTCAGTGCGCATTCTATGCTCTAGAGGAGACTTTGTTCAATGGATAGAAATTTTGCCGTTTGTCACTAGAAAAAAAAAAAGTCCGTCACGCAGGGGCTGCGTAAACTAAGCAGATTTCCCTCGGGAAGTTTAGAAACAGATAAATATACATATATACTGCTAACACAATGATACCGTGAATAAATACAAACGGAAATAAATGTTCCATCCAATTTCAATAACCTGCCGACAGGAAGCGTTAGGTTAGAAATGTAAACAAACGGGCCGGGCCGCCTCACAACGGAAAGAAAAACAATTACTGAAATATATCAGAATATAACACATTATTTTATTGAGAACTATTTACTATATCTAGTACTGTAATTAATAATGAGTCAGAATAATTGTTATCTCAATCAATAAAATTTGAGTAGTCCAAAACTTTAAAATGGGGGGGGGGGGTCCCCAGGTCATATTTGCATGTATCTCGTATAATAAAGGTCTCTTGAATACAATTTTTGGTATTTAAACTTCCAATAATGTGATTTATTATGTTGCAGAGTATTGTTTACGTAACATGAGTAGAAGTGGAGGTTTGCTAAAAACTGAAAAATGCAAATATCTCGGTTAATATTCAAGATAGAGAATAAACGTATATGACAATATTTATAGTAAATTTAATTTGCAATAAGATTTGTTATATACAATGTTTCAATCCGATGCATAATACCGGAGATATTTGGAATTTTCTAATATCCCCCCTTTAAACCCCCCTCCCTCTGGTCCGATTTCAGCCATTAACGAACTTGATCTGTCTTTTTACATAAAACGGTTAAATATCGAGTTTAGTAACGATTAAACAAAAATTGCGACCGCTAGAGCGGTAACAGACAAATATATATATACAGTTTTGAACGGACTTCATTTTCGTCATCTACTAGGTAGGATCGATGGACATTTGAAGAAAAATTTCGAAAATTCCGTCATGAGTACAACCTCAATAGCTGATTTCCCTCAAGGGAAATCTGCTAAAAGAATAATAATCAAAAACAAAGTATTAATTTGTATACATATTGAATTTATTAATTCTGAATAATATATCTTTAGGAACCATATCATTTTTCTATGAGTAAATTGTCTTGTGCAGAACAGTTGCCTGAAACTTCAATCTAGGGCAGTATTATCGATTTAAATATGATTGGATTGAAGACTTCACAATAACGCCTTCTCAATGTCCACTGTGATAGCCAGTTTATTCTTTATATATCATTACATGCGTGTAAATTACTCATTTTTTAGCACAAACTGCTATGAGGTCCACTCTCAGAGAATATTAAACTCTGCTCTTCGTTGACCGAGTGAAATAACTTGAGTTAACCACATACTTGAAACAGCAAAAAACTTCCCTTCATACGCTGGCAAAGGCAAATATTATTATTAGCTAAACATTAATTTTCAATCAACTCATATTTCATCATCACTTTCAGAAAAGCAAACCTTTTTATAACACTTCTTTTCTACCCTGTAGGGTGGACTTTCTTCTGCAATAGATAGGAACTGTAGGTTTTCATTTTCAGATGAGAAATTTTTACTGGAGCCGCTTGATCGTTTGAAGTCATTTACACTGCAAGGGGTTTTAGAGCAGTTCATATCTAGTAAGGAACCGTCCAAAGGCGACGCTGCACTTTCTGGCGATCCACACCCAAAACGACTTTTATCTTTAAGTATTCCTTTCAGTTCAGATCTTAATTCATTATTAATGTTCTCTCTAAAATTTAATCTGCTAGGCGATTTTGCAAAGCTGTCAAATTCCGAAAATTTGTGGCATGGCCGTGGCTCAGTTTTTAGATTATATTTATCTCTAATATTCAATTCCCTACATTTTGTGGAGATATCTGATGAGCTTTTCTTCATGAGGTTTCTGTTTGTCATATCGCAATCTAAGACTGTAATAGAAGCAGAAGTATTTGGCTCCTTGCTCAGAGAAATAGTAAACTGCCCACTTCCACAAGGGACGTTAGTGACGTCATTTCCTAGAGCAGATTTTGCGAGAAATTTGTTTTTATTTTTGAGTACTTCATCTCCTATGCTTTTGCAAGGGCAAGGACAAGCGTCTGCTGCGTATCTGTTGCAAGTAAAGCAGAAGCTCCTGAAGGCTTTAGCATACTTCTCATTGACTAAGTGGAACTGCAACTCATTGTTTTGAGTTTTATATTCTGTGCATGTGTTCTGGCATTTAGAAAGCGCACTGTTCACGCGACATAGCTTATCTTGCAATTTGTTCACACTATCTTGCAGCTCGTGTACCTTTTGATTCACAGTAATATTCTGCATAGATTCCTCTCTGGCTTCTCTTCGGCTATCTGATACTACCCGTTCAAGACAGTTTATCGTTTTTTTCTGATCTTCTAATTGTGCTGTCAGTTCTTGAATGATTAGTTGCGATTGGTCAATTTCACAAGTTACTTGAGTCACTTTTTTTTCCATTTCCCGTATTTCCAGCTCATATTGTTTGTGCTGTCTCTCCATAGAACAAATCACCTCCTTCCTAGTGGCCAGCTCGTTCATTAACTTCATGTTTTTTTGTTCCTGTTTGGATAGTTCTTGTTTTATTGAACGTAAATTACTGGATATATCCTTAATTTGACTCTCCATTTCAACAACAATTGATTCCTTTGTTTTAATGGCCGATTGAAGGTCTTCAATTTTACTTATAGCAACATGAAGATTATCACAAGTCCAGTTCTTTTCGTTCTCCAATGTTTGATTAATTGATTCTAAATTTGATATTTTTGTTTTTAAAGATGTTATTTCCTGGCATAATTCACATTTTTCCTCTCTCTCTTCTTCTATGATTTGCTCTACTTTCTTAAATTGGTTGGAGTAACAAGTAATTTTTTCTTTTAGTTTTATTATTTCATTCAGAGCTTTTTCATATTCGCAGTCCTTTACTTCAATAGTTTTATTTATCGATTCCAGGGCATTCACAAATTTTCTGTTTTCTACATTTAATTTACTTTTATTTTCAAGAGCTGTTTGAAGCTCTTTCTTGAGGTAACATATTTCTTTTTGAGCTCTTGTCTCTTCACTTTTACTTCGTATTAAATCGCAGTTAAGTTTAGAAATTTTCTCTTCAAGCTGGTTTATGAAGCTATTTTTCTTAGTGCAATCTTTTTCCAATTTGTTTATTTCATTCACTTTAATCTCTAAGCCTCTTTGAAAACTCTCATTTTCTCTCAAGAGACAACAAATTTTGTCCTCTAAACATTTGATTTCTGTATCTTTCTGGTTGATCGTACGAATTAAATTCCTTTTATCTTCTTCTAAAGTTTTCGCATGTTCTTTTGCATTACACAGATCTTCCTCTACGTCTTGAGCTGTTTTTTCAATCTTTTCCTTCGATTTCTCGAGACGTTCATTGAGATTACACATTTTATTACACTGTGCTTGCCAATAAACGTTTTCAGCTATCATATCTTGGACACGTTTATTCAAACACTCCACCGTTCCCTCTAAAACTTTAACCTTTGTTAAGAGTTCATCTTGCTTTGACAATATATTTTTTTTCTCCATGTCATTATATTTAACGGTATCTTCAAGTTTTCGTTTGCTCATTTTATTTTGACACCTTTCGTAAAGGAGAGAGTTACGAAGGTCTGTTATTTTCTGGCGAAGTGCTGTTATTTCTTCCTGCAGACGCCTTATATCTGCCCTAGCTTGGAGTACTTCTTTTTCTAAATATTGTTGAGTTTTTGGCAATGATGCACATAAAGACATTTCACTAACTTATCCTATCTAAAACAAATTTATCCATAATTAAAACTAAAAGTAATACAAATATGTTTTATTTTTCACATATAGTTTATTTAGTCACATGCGGTAGAAAGTTTAATTGGCTTATTGCTGTTATTTATTAACGTCTACTTTTTACTATGGATAATTGGCGTTACATGATGGCATTACAGTATCTTATGTCAGCATATCTCGTTGGATTGTAGATACTTTTTAGCGGGAAACTGGAGATTTTTAGAGCCTTGAATGACATGACCAGACGACGATCTGGTTTATGCTGATTGTTTTGTTGATTTGAAGACCCTTACATCTTTTGAAGTTTTAAGGGTATTTGTGATTTTATTTTGGAAAAACGTTTTCGGACGAAATGGAAAAGTGGTTGAATGACATGGGTTTTCAACCTAATGATATGGATAATTTTAAGGAATTATTCAAAAAGTAAGTGGTATTTCTCACATACATTTTTCTAAATGATTCTCACTATTATTTATGAATTCGTTTAATCTAAATAAACACATTTACTAATTTTCTTTTCAATGTATTGAATTCTTAATTACTATTCAAATACATTATTTTGACTCTTAGATTGACCCTTACAGTTTGGGGCTCTCTTAAATCAAAATAATTTTTTCTTTAACTATGCATAGTTCATATATATAGATATATGTAAGTAACCCTTGGACTTTGACTGTAATACATATGGGTTTGCCCCTATTAGCCATATTTCACAATAATGAAATATAGTTTTAATGTTTCATTATTTCTGTATTATATTGTTTTATGGCCTTTTATGCTGGGAGTCCAATCCTGTTCTGATGGGTTGTATATTTATTCAGTTTTACAATAAGCTTCTTTATAGTAAATACCTCCTGGAGAAACTAGACAAGCTTTGTGGGGGGATCCCCAATACTGTTGGATTCAAACTGTGTCTCTTAATTTACTGCAAGAGCTCATTTTCTTCACTTCAGTGTACGTATTCTTCCAGCCACCTTGCTCAAATTTACCTGAATTAATTGATAAAAGCATTCATGATCAATGACACTGAATGTTATCTTCTACACCGAAGCTAATGGGTCTGGAATTCTTCATATAGTTCATCAGCAAAGGCAAAGTATAAGGTACCTACTCAGTCCTTGAAATAGAAGCAAACTGCCCAGCGAGCAAGTATTTAGCAGACTGCTTGAATGTTTTAATGAATTAAGAAATCGATGAGGAAGGTAAATTTTTACAGTTGTAAGGGAGAAGGAGTGCAGTGTTATAGTTTGGGCATTAATAAGTTGAAGGGAATCCTTAGAGTAAGAATTGGATAATGGATGCACTCAATCACAATTTTCCTTTTGGTTTTTTGGTTTTTCTTGTTTAGGAATTGTTTTCTCAATCAAACAATCAAATAGGTAAAATGACAGAAGGTCAAACAATTGAGTAAAACTCAGTTTTAAGAGTTTATTGGCAACAATCTACATATATATTTTGTTTCAACTTCAGTGGCCTACAGTTACAAGTTATTAGACTCATCTGCCAGATAGGTCACACTCAGATTAACTAGAAAGCAAGGTGTTTTCTGAGGCATCATACATCCTGGAAAAATTGTACTCAATTATTAAATGAGAATTATTTACTGAAATTATTTTTTACCAGCAAGATCAAAAAATATGTAATGGAAATGCTCTTTGCTTTTTTTTTTTTAGCAGATTTCTCCTAAGGGAAATCAGCTATTGAAGTTGTACTCATGATGTGATTTTCAAAAAACAAAAAAAAGTTAGTTTTAACTAATCTTCTTTTTTTTAAAATTTGGATATTTTAAATTATCATCCGCATGATTTTGTATTCTTTGTCAATCATATTTTTTCTGAATGGAAATTCTTTTTGAGCCTTAATTTAATACCTTATTTATGTATAGTTTGCATTGCCCTCTAAGGACTCTAATGAATGTTAAACAAATTAATTAAATACATAAGTATTACCAGTGATTTTATTAAATAAAGTTGAGCAGTTACTAAAATATAGAAAATAAAAAAAATCAAAATAATTTAAATGCAAGAAGTCTATTTGAATAATGAAAATTCATTTAAGCTACAGTGTTTTTTAATGACAAATCCTAAGCTGCCTGTAAATGATATCCTTCTGGATGCAAGAGGAATCATTGTAGTGCTGATGGTTAAAATCCAGACAGAGCTCAGACCCACAACAGAGCTTAATATGGAGGACTAAAGCAGTTGTGGAAGACTGAGGAAGCTACATAACGTAATGTTCTACATTCTGGACTACTACTGTATATATTTACAAAAAAATAAAATAAAATATGAGTGTTTGTAATGGCAAAGGCTATCTCTGAACTCGACTCTCTACATTAATGTGCATTTACCTTTCTCGCAGACCTTTTATTTTTTTTAATTTCTGTTTCCTTAATTAATTTTGTTCTCCTGTTCCTCTGCCAACTTCTAAAACAGCTTCTTTTGAGGGTAATAGTGAATCAGGATCACAGAAGGGTCACATGGTAGGGAGGACATGGTATTCTCAGAAACGAGCCTTCCAGATATGAAAGGACAATAACAAATATATATTATAACGACCACTTTTTGCAACTCAGGCTAATTGGGACGGGTTATCTACAGGTTACCACCCTTTTCTAGCGAAGGTGGGCCTAAGGATTTTATTTAGTGAATACCGTCACTAAATAAACTCCTATTGCCCAGGGCGGGAATCAAACTCGCCACTCTAGATTTGCCATATGAGATTAAGGTCGGCGCTTTAACTCACAAGGCTAACCTGAGCCCCTGGAAAGGACAAGTTCTAGTTAAAACAAATGTATGAGGGCACTGAAAAGGGGATATATAGACCACAAAACATGGACTTTTTTTAAATAAAGACTGCATGGAAAAAGGAAGTGGTTGGCCCTTACCTTAATGTGGGGAGAATATTTAAATACTGGATCCAGAATAAAAAGAATATATTTATTAACAGGAATATTTGCATTTTTTAGTTTTTAGTCATTAGTAAACTCCTATTTCCACTCATCTAATATTGACAATAAGCTGATATGTCATGAAAAGTTTTATTTGAAGCATAAATACTAAATATTGTCTTTATTGAACCTGTACCAAATGAGATATAAGTAAATCAAATATGTGTGACATCATCGTTTGGAGACTTTACTTTCTTGATTACATGATTTTTTATTGATCAGTACCATACTCAATATTTAGCCATTTTATGCAAGATTAAAGATTATATTTGTTAATGGGTAAACTGTTCCTCGGGGGGGGGGGGGGGGGTAGAAAATTCAACGGATCTTCATTATTATATGTCAGATTAAAAAATGTTGAAGATTTAATTTTCTACAACTCAAAGAATAACTGAATCAGACGTATTTTTTTTTTTTATTTCATACTTCAGTAAACCCTCCACCTCTGGATTATCTGATTTCACTTTGAGTAATTCAGTGATAATGTTTAGTTATGAGCCACCTTATATTTTAATTCCTGTTAAACTTTTACTTCGGGAGAAATTGAAACTGAAAGGTGAGATGAGATCATCGGATGTCTTATACCAGCATGTGAGAACGGGGTCTGTGTTTTGGCCTTTTGGAGAGCCAACAAGCTTAGTTCATCTTGTTTGAAGTTACAATTTCTTAAATATATTATTTATTCAGTTTGCTATAATAAATCTATGTTTTATTTAATGATTCTAGGTGCTGCAAACCTAGTGTGAAGGATATTTGGAACCATATCATTCACCATGTCCGACCTAGAAATGAGGTGCAGATGATCAAAAAGCAATGTTTACTCCATAAAATGCTTACTAGCAAAGACATTTCTGAGTATCAAGTAAGTTATTGGCGTATTATATTTTTCATAAAGCTGAAGTTTATTTCTTTGCTAGTTTCACATCTATAAATAGTTCATATGTATTAGTACGACTGACCCCACTAATTTATGGCCTGAAACCAGGTGATATTTTATTTTCTATTTTAAGTAAGCTCAGTAATGTTTTTTGGATTACTTTTTAGGTTCACCTGAATTCTATAAAAGAATTGTCTATTTATAATGAGAAAAAAAGAGAGGAGTATAATTTAAATAAAGTCCTTAAAGAAATTGAAAAGAAAAAAGAATCTATTAGAGAGCATATGAAGAAACTAGAGCTATCAGGTAAAAATTATTATTTACTTCAGAAAGATTATGCTGTTAGGATGTTGTTATTTCCTGTCTTTTTTTTATGACATTTAGAATTTCCCATATATTTTCTTTAAATGTAACATGTTTGAAATTAGATACTGTTATTTTGTTTTTATTTTTTACTAATAATTTATTTATTAACGTCCACTTTTTGCAACTTAGGCTAATCGGGACGGGTTATCTACAGGTTACCACCCTTTTCTAGCCAGTGTGGGATTTTAGGACGTTATTTAATAAATTTCGTCACTAAATAATTTCCTTTGCCCAGGCGAGAATCGAACTCGCCACTCTAGGTTTACCATGTGAGATAAAGGTCAACGCTTTAACTCGCATGGCTAACCAGAGCCCCATTTTTTTTTTTTTTTTTACTAAGATGTCAATTAATTCTACTTGAGGGAGGAAATTACTTTTGACAATTTCAAAAACTTATTTTGAACTCGGGTGAAGATAGAAGAGGGGGATCCAACCGTAACCATAGATTTTACAGCATTTTGAAAATTGTTTGTCATGTGTTTGAGTTTTGACCAGCATTTAAGGACAGCATTGATGGACAACTGTAGAGCTATTTAATTATTCAGAAGTTTATTTTATATATATATATATATATATATATATATATATGTAACATATACAATTTTCAGTGCCATAGTATTAAATTAAAAGGGCATAATAAATAGGAAGTATACAAATTATTTTCGAATAGCCACGGTAATGTTTAGTTGAAGAAGTCACTGTTAGGAGTGCTTCATCAACTATACAGCCTATATATATATATATATATATATATAAATATATATAGTATTGAATGCGAACTGGAAGATTTGAACAAGAAAAGTGCTACGTCTACTATAAAACTTTATTGTTCATGTAATGGTCACATATGTTTGAGTTAATTTATATTAGGCCCCCTAATTCTATTCTTATTGCATTCAAATTAACTAATCTAGTATTTGGCTCTTTCACCTTATCATTAAATCTGTTATTCATTTTACCTACCTCTAAAATATGTATGATTTATTATCTAGTTTATACTCTTTCCATTTTAATAATTGTTTACTCTTTTAGGTTTAAGTATAAAAGATGAGGAAGAACTTTTTAAAGAAAAGGTTTACAAACTGGATCAATTTAGAAAAAAAAGTATCACTGTAAATCGAGTTATTGATAAAATAGTCGACGATACTAAACTTCTCCAATTAATCACCAAAGAACCTTACAAATGTTTAGGACTTGGCCCTGATGTAAGACTGCTTCTTATTTAATTATGACTTCTTAATGTGTATTTATATTTTTTGGGGTCTCGGAGTTATCAAAGAATATTACATATTGCAGTGCAATATGTAATATATTGTTACATTTATTACAAAAATAATAAATGTTGGTTAATAGGGTTATTTTGGATTGCAAAATTAATCACTCAAACTTTGATGTTTTATCATTGCACAATTTATTTGGCGATGCACTACGTACTTGGTAAATTATTCTTCACTACTACTCACAATCTGCACTTATAACTTCACTTCTTATTGTGCAGTACAATAACACGAATTACTGAAGTTTGCAAAACACGGCACTGCACTGATCTTCACTAAAACACTGCGCTGTACTGAAACTAAAAGCACTGTACACTATAGCTGCACTGAACACTTATTCACTAGTAAAAAGAATGAGAACTAACTGACCATCGGGCTAGCTGGGACACTTTATAGACGGGCAGCGAGTTAAAAGAAAGAGTCCAAACTTGTCTAGAATATTCCTGGCACCATCGCATCTGCAGGCCTTCATTTACTTTGTACTTCGTCAATAAGTGATTTTTCAAGTACACAGTTTTTGTAACAATAGTGTGCTTATACGGTTGGTGCACAACATATTGAAGACTTACTTAAACCTACTAAAGAAAATCTTTATTTTTAAAATTTATTTATTTTGTTTTGTAATGGTCTTTACATAATTTATATTGCTTAAATATGACCTTAATCTAATCTTTGATAAAGGTAAATTGTCAGAAGAAAAACAAATGAAATATTTTTCACTTATTTATTTTTTCCTCTGCAAGTTTCAAATCCTTTAAGACACCTCTTCAGGAGTTGTACTTGTACCACTGAGGAGATCACTTCATGTCTGACTTCATAAATCAGTTGATTACTTTGATACATTAAAAATAATGAGCAGTATGACAGTTGATTACAGAAGAATAATTGAAGTATTAAAAATGGATTACTGAACAAGTATAGCAACAATTACATCTAATCAACTTGCATTGTCTTAAAATATTTGATAAATATAAGTAGACTTTTATTTTCTTAGTTCTTTATTCACAAATTCTGTTTGTTTTAGCAGTTTCCTCTTAAGGGAAATCAGCTGTTGAGGTTATACTCATGTCGTGTTTTCGAAAAAGTTCTTGAAATGTCCATTGATTCTACCTGAGAGGTGACGAAAATTATGTCCTCTCAAAATTATATATATACATAGATAAGCACCCAGGTGGACTTATAAGGAGAGTGACCCAATCGGGTACTCTCAAAATAAAAGCTTGTTATTTGTTTTTTTTATATATACACTTCTGTTCTAGCGATCACAATTTTTTTAATGTACATTACAAAACTCCATATTGAAGCATTTCATAAAAAACTAAAATGAAATTTGGTAATGGGGAAATTGAACTGGAGGGAGTTAGGGGAATTGAAAATTCAAAATATCTCAGTTACCATGAGTCAGATCAAAAAATCTTATAGGCTCAATCTTGTTATTAATGTAATTTTCTATAAATATTCTATACACCTGTTTTGTATATGCAATATGAAGAGAGTTATTAGTATTTTTTCCCTTTCTTCTACAACTGAAGTATATTTCATGCAGCTTTAAAGGTTATATTCGATAATGGCTGAAATCAGACCAGAAAGAAGTGATCAAAAAATGTTAGTCAATATTGTCAAACTTTTAATCCTCTACATTTGTCTTTTATTTTATCGTAACTAGAATATTAAGCTACTTGTTTGTATTTTCTTGTTTTCTGATTTCAGTAAACCCCCACAATTGCCATAGACTTTTTACTTTTTATCTTCCTCTTCCTTTCATTCTTTTCTTTATCTTAAATTTCTACATAGTCAGTGCTAAGTGGTTGGCCAAGGATGTTCTGTTTTATTAATTATCAGCATTTTTACTGTTTTAATAAATTCTTCAAAGTTTGATTCTCCTGTATAAAATTGATCACATGTAGAAGACAAATATTATATTTGGCATCTTTGCTTTTAAAAGATAAAATCAAATATTTTATTATAACAGGTCAAAAACACCTAATATTAATAAAATATCAAGTGGGAAATTGGGAGGAGGGGATGGGCTGAAAGATAGCCATTACCAATGCTGAATTTATTGACGACATTGCACTCTAATTTACTCATATATTCACAGGAATCATGTTCTTGTGAATTCTAGTTAGTTGAGCGAAATCATGTTTTTTAAGGTTTCGAAATGAGTAAAACTACCCTTGTGCATGTTTTGTTTTTCACTTCATGTGAAAAGAAAATTTTCTCTAATCGTTGAATCATGGTAACATTACTAAACTGAAATGAGTGAAGAAAGTGAACTGCCTTCTTAATTAGTAATAAGTATAAATTAAAAAATAATTTGAAGTTTGAAATTAAATGCTTTTAAATGTTTCTTAACATTGTATAGTCATTTATTATGCAAGGGACGAAAGTAGATCATTTTACAACTCGAGTGAAACGTTTACCCACACGAGCGAAGCGAGGTGGTAATTTCACGAGAGTTGTAAATTCTACTTTCGTCACGAGTGTAATATTAAATTTTTTCTGTAATCGTGTAATACATGATCAGATCTAACCAGAATATGAAAAAAATTAGGATGTTGTGAAGATTATGGTATGTTGTTGGTAGGTTATAAGCATGGTTGTGAAAGGTTATAAGCATAGTTATAAAACAACTAGTGATGATTGTGAAGTAGTGCAGGTTATAAACAAGGAAGGTAATTATTATTATATTTAAATTTTAAAATATATTGATTATTTCCACCAATAATTCATTCACATTTCAATTTATTTTGTTAAAATAAATTCTTACAATGTTAAGAAACATTTAAAAGCATTTAATTTCCAACTTCAAATTATTTTTTAATTTATACTTATTACTAATTAAGAAGGCAATTCACTTTCTTCACTTGTGAAGAAAGTGATTACTTTCTTCACTCTATTGCAAAATGTTTCACTTTCTTCACTCATTTCAGTTTAGTAATGTTACCATTATTCAACGATTACAAAGAATTTATTTTAACAAAATAAATTGAAATGTAGATGAATTATTGGTGGAAATAATCAATATATTTTAAAATTTAAATATAATAATAATTACCTTCCTTGTTTATAACCTGCACTTGTTTATAACTGCACTACTTCACAATCATCACTAGTTGTTTTATAACTATGCTTATAACCTACCAACAACATACCATAATCTTCACAACATCCTAATTTTGTTCATATTCTGGTTAGATCTGATCATGTATTACACGATTACAGAAAAAATTTAATATTACACTCGTGACGAAAGTAGAATTTACAACTCTCGTGAAATTACCACACTCGCTTCGCTCGTGTGGGTAAACGTTTCACTCGAGTTGTAAAATGATCTACTTTCGTCACTTGTAAAATAAATAACTATTTCATTTGTAAAACTTTTTTGTTGTCATTGTTATTTCTTTCCTCACATACCAAGATTTGTGATAGATTGCAAATCAGCTTAAGATTAACCTGAATTTGTTTGGAGCATAACTTTTTTTTTAATTTTATGCAATTAATATTACTTGATAAGACCAACAATTTGGAAATACATTTCATCAGGCCCTTAAAGATAGAAATATACCTCAAAATCTACTTTTTGATTATTAATCTGATTTCAGATCACACAATGGGAGCAGAATGTCTTAATGACTGTTAAAGAACTTCCCAAGGGATCTGAATGCCAAACTATCCTTCAAAAAATGCTCCTCCTTGCAAAGGAATCTGAACTACCACCAGTTCCTTATTGGTAATTATAAAGAGTAGATTATTAAGAAACATTAATCTATTGATGCTTTTATATATTTCACTGGAAATTCAAACACATATTTTTTTGTTTCAATTATTTAATTAAAAAAATAAAAGTTGCTGCCCTAGCAATAAATTATTAGACTTACTTAAATTATTACTTCCCTGTGCAAAGTAAAGGAAGTATTGTAATTTAGGTTGATAAATTCAAAAACAAAAATTTTCATTTAAGGAAATTTAGGTTGAATGTTTATAGTACATACCTTGGAAATAATGTTTTCAGTGGGCAACATCAAAATGCACTCAATGAGGTGAAAGCAATCCCCGGATAAAAATATATCAGTTAAATTAGTTAGCAATTTGAATATATATATATATATATATATATATATATATATATATACTAGCTCAGATACCCGGCTTCGCTCGGGAATTCATATGAGGCTTAATGGTGATGGTATTTTTTTGGCAAGGCTTTAGTTTGCACAATATTTTGACATTTGCCCGTCCCAGTGTTTAGTTTAAATACCCGTCGTTTCTGTGGATTTGTTAATAATAAAATTATTTTTTTATGTAAGACTTCACTGTTCTACATATTGTCATATTTCCCGTTTCCTGTGCATTATGCATAGATTTGAATTATTAAGCACAAAATATGAACATACATTTGAATTAGTTTTTCCCGGTGAGGTACCTTGTAGTTCCAAAGAATTGTTGAGCAAATTTTACTAAATAATAAAATAAACCACTTTGTTATGTGCATATTTGCCGAAACCCCAATAGGAGACAAAATTTCACTATTTTTAATTTCAGGCCTCCCTTATAACCCCCATCCTGCCCGTCCCTAGAAATGTTAGTAAAGCTTATTATAAGGAAGACGTTAGTGCTAATTCACATACCCAGTTTGGTTTAGTTCGGTTGAGTCTTTTGTGCCAAATAAAATTGTTGACTTCTGCTATCACTTTTTGGCGTATAACGCCTTTATAATTAGGTATACGACAAAAGTGTATATGCCAAAAGTTTCTCTAAATAACAAAATAAACCACTTTTGTTATGTGCATATTTGCCAAAACCCCAATAGGAAACGAAATATCACTATTTTTAATTTCAGGCCTCCCTTATAACCCCCACTCCTGCACGTCCCTAGAAATGCTAGAATGGCTTATTATAAGGAAGACGTTAGTGCTAATAAACATACCGAGTTTTATTTATTTCGGTTGGCTCTTTTGTCCCAAATAAAATTGTTAACTTCCGCTATAGGTTTTAGCGTATATCTCGTTTATAATTCAGTATACGAAAAAAGTGTATATAACAAAAGTTATTTTAAATAACAAAATAAACAACTTTTGTTATGTTCATATTTGCCGAAAAACCAATAGGAAACGAAATATGGCTATTTTTAATTTCAGGCTTCCCTTATAACCCCCACTCCTGTTCGTCTCAGAGGATATTAATATAGCCTAAAGTCTAAGTTGGGTTAGTAGTAATATACATACCAAGTTTCATAAAATTCGGTTCAGCCGTTTATGCGTGAAAAGGTAACAAACAAACAAATAAACAAACAAACAAACAGACACCAAAGAAACAAAATGCAGTTATGGTGTCTATGACATGTGAAACGAAAAGTTATCGTGAAATTTCGCGAAAAAAATCAATGTACAGACAGAGGTTACAATTTTATATATATATAGATATATATATATATATATATATATATATATATATATATATATATATATATATATTACATATTTTTTAATGTAGCATGTTATAATAAGATAACACATAACCAAGCTCATTTGTTTTGTTTTTTTTTTAAAAAGGAGATTCAGACAATCCATCTCTGACTGAATGGTTAATAAAATTGGTCAATTTTCACCTTTCTCACTTTAAAGAGTAGAATAACTCACTATTTATAATATCTTTTAATATAGTTTTATTAAAGATAAAATGTTTGATTCAACTAAATTTGAACCCAATTCTTACTGCTTTCTAGGCATATGCTTTTGCATACAACGAATGAAAATTTGTCATTTTTGTTTATGTCTGAAAATGAAATTTTTTAAGCATGAGACTCTGATAAAAAATATTGAAATTGCAAATTCAGCCTTAACATTTTTCTATGAGACTTCTTTCTTATATTTTATTTTTCTGATACAAAATTCTCTTTCTCTTTATATTCACCAGGGATCGAACTGAGGTGTTGTCTCTATTAGAAAACAACCTCATTTCTATGATCGGGAAACTAGACATCTATAAATCTAAATTGCAAGAAGAGGAGTATGAAGTTAGAACCTTAAAAAATGAAATTATCACTAGTCTTTCCCAGGTATCTACCTTAAAAAATTCTAGATTTATTGCTTTCATAGGTATAAATGTTTATGTATTAATAGTTTTACAGCTTCCACTTCGTTTGGATTTTAATTATTTTCAAAAGGAGATGGACTGGAAGTATGGAATTTGACCAATCACTTTGCTTCAAGGGCCAGGAAAGTCTCCAAAATCTGATTGCACTACATCTTTTCTTGATTTTCAAGGAGTCAGAATTCATGAACTGGAAAATCACATCATCTGTCCAAAAATTCCTGAATTTTCTTCAAAATCAGCGATAAACCGATTCTAATTTTATGCAATACATGTAAACACACACCCGTCCATGGTTATATATGTTGAATCGGCGAAAAGGAATGAATTTTCATCCACTGATCTCTACATATTCTCTCCTAACTCTTATAATGATTAACTCTTTATTCATTACTGAGTGGAGAGGATTGAGAATGGGGCTGAATAGTGTGCCAAAATCAATGTGTTGAGCCTGCGAAGTTAAGAAGTTCACCTTTATCATGAATATGCAATATAAAGGAGACCGAGGGTGAGCTTCATTCTCTAAAATCAAAACAAAACCAATAACAAAGGTCAATGTTCTATGTTCTCACCTAGTCCTATCAGCTATCACCTTATTGAATAAGAATAGTTCATTAGTTCTAAAAATGGTCAAAAAATCATGTGCAGTGTTAAAAACAAATTATTTTTTAATTAACGATAATTAAGAAAAACTTATACAAATTTTGTAAACGACAAGTTTTACTGATGGAATGACAAATTTCATAGGGAGATTAAAAGCTTTGCATTTACAGAGACATCTACCACGCTAAAAATTCGGGTGAGTGGGTAGCAATTCAGAAAATTTAGGACGATCTGCTCCAATTTCCCGGTTGACGAATTCTGACTCCTAGAAATTTAAGAAAAGACTTTGTGAAATCAGACTTTGGAGTCACTTTTATTGTGACTTGGATTTGTTAGTCGTGTTACAGTTTGGCTTCTGAGAACTGAGAGGGGGGGAGGAGTCAGAAAATGAATGGACTATATATCCACATGAGATTTATAACACCATGAAAATGATCTGTTTTGAAACGTTTAGTAACAGGAGGCAAAAAATGGGATTTTAATATGATGGTGGCATTATTCCAGTGAGCCACTACCAACTACTTCAAAGGCCCAAAACGTTATGCTCTTTTGCTGGTGGGATTGGAAGGGTGCAATATGACCTACTATCTAACAGCAAAACATTAAACTTTGATAAATGCTGTAGTCAGTAAGACAGATTAGAGGAAGCAATTGACCAGAACCACCCAAATTTGGCAAATTAGAGAGGTGTTGTTTCCGACCATGATAATGCCAGACCACATTCGTCATCGGCAAGCACTAAAAATATTGTTGAACTTTGGCTGGGAAGTTTTACCTCACCCTCCATATAGCTGGTCTTAGCTACCTGTGACTATCATTTGTTTTGTTCCCTTCAAAATTCCCTTAATGGTAAGAAACTTAACTA
This sequence comes from Riptortus pedestris, assembly GCA_019009955.1. Lineage (NCBI taxonomy): Eukaryota > Metazoa > Arthropoda > Insecta > Hemiptera > Alydidae > Riptortus > Riptortus pedestris. Next base: position 56,576,062 of record CM032230.1, on the reverse strand, counting down.
TATAAAAGACTACAAAAATATCAATGATTTCGGCTGATTCATTTCCCTTATTAATGATGAGAATGCCCGGCTCGTTATGGTGGGCAATATTCTCATTTATCACTACTTCATCCCAATAAATTTTAATGTTAACCTTTTCAATTAATTTTTGTCTACCATACTGAGTTTTATTAGAATTCCTTGGTGATATATCTAGCTGCCAGCCAGCATTTTACATCCTGCCGTAATATGTTGAATTTGCTGATAAAATTATTGCAAAGTCTATATCTGTCCGAAATATTATCTTTTAATACATTACGTCTGTAGAATTAAAGTAGTATATTATTATATTATTGTTTGTAAATATTATTATTTATATTAACTATACAATAGTTTATAGATTATACTAGAGTCTACAGAACTCCATGTAGATATATTTCTCTTTGATGTAAGTCATTCTAATGATCCACATTGTATACATGGATGATAATAAATGATAATCTCATTTAATAAATTACATTTGCAATATGTAATACATTGTTGTAGTCTTATTATACTCCCAAATAACAAATTTGTCTTATTTTTTTCAGTGTGATATTGTTGAAGAGGATGCAGCCAGAGTTATTGAAGAATGTGAAACTAATCACCTTGAAAGTGCTAAGTCAGTTGGGAAAGAATTAATATCCTCTGAGCCTTCATATACGCTAGGTGTCCAGGATCTGCAAATCAGGAGCCTTCAGCGTCAAATTGTAATAATTATTGTCTTACCTTATTTATATATTTTTTTTGATATTTAAATAAATAATTAAAATCAAATTTTAATGTAAGTTCAAGAATTCACATTTCTTTGAATTTATTAATGAAAATTAATTCTATCTTTTTGAATTCGAGATTAAAGCTTTTTCTTTTATTATTATTTTGTTGTTATCTTATTTATTATTATTTTGAATTTCTTTTTTATTATAGATGAGAACTAAATTTTGTACTTGCAGGGAATTATTTTTAATTCTCAAGTTTGGGAAGTTACTAGTGTAAAAAATTTTTCTCCCCAATCCAAACTCTCCAAACCCCCATTTAGACAATGTTTTTGCATAGATAGCCATGACCACCTGGGTTGGAGTCCAGCCAAATGTTAAACATGTTTCTCTCATATAAAAAAACTTCAATTATTAACTACTTACTACGTGTATTCCATCCTGAGCAACAGTATAATGTTGTGTTTACACTTAATATGTGTATTCTAGTTTAAACCGTAAGTGGACATTAACCTGTCATTATTTTTGAGTGGGAAGTAGCAAAAGCATTCGTCCAGTAGTTAAAGTACTGAATTATTATGCTAGAGGCACATGATCAAACCCTGGAGTCTCACTTTAAGTTTTATTTAACCATTTCGTCACTAAGGTTAGACTTCTATCAATCGTCTTGTGCTAAATCAGTATCTTGAGACAATTGAGTAGCTACTTTGAATAAAGAAATAGCTTAATGTTGTAAGGGGAATATGCTAAGCTTTAATTTTGACCTCCCATCAAAACTTGGCCCATACTGGGTTTCTGAGATCACAATTTTTTTTTCTTTTGAACAGTAGTAATGCGAAATGCAAAATGCATAGTAAGTCCAATATTTATTTTAATTACCTTGTATTGCCTTTTGCTCGGTTTGTTACTATTTTTGTTACCTTTTGAGAATATGTTTTGCATATGCATGAACAAACACAAAAAACTACTTATTCATATGCCAAAATTCGTATCTACACATAATAAGAATAAAGTCTTCTTGAAGATTTGACATTTTTAAGGGAAACATGCCTTTCATGTTGACAGTTGCCTGCATACTGACTACTGATAAACAATAGCCTGTAAAAGTATGCAGACTATCACCTTCCAGTGTTCCTCTAATGTGATGGTATCAATGAGAATTAGGATGAGGAATATAAATATGTAAATACATACATCAAGTTTCAGACTTTACATAATTGCCCTGGACCAAGCTGAAAATGATAATATAAACCTTCTTTGTCAACATTCTCCCATTTCCATAATGTATAGCTTTTTACTCATATAAATAATTTTATACATCATAAAACTAAATTCATTTTTTCCAGGATAATAAAATAATAGATATCAGTGATTTATTGCCCATTGTACCAGAGGAAATTAGCAATGAACTAGAGTTATCCAAAGTAGCTTTAGATCATCTACCTATGAAGCTGCCTGTTGAAGATCTGTTAAATTCCATAGCTAAGGAGGTTTCTCTGTTTTCAAAGATTCGTCTGAAGTAAGTTTCAGCTGTTCATGTACTCTTAGATCTTGAATATGATTTTATTTTTATTTTTAGATGTTTCCTAAACCATAATTAAAACTAAAGTAGAATTTTATCTTACCACATATTACAGTATTGATTAGGGTGGTTATATTTTACTCCCACTTGCATTTAATCCAAGTTTTTCCTATTTAACAAGAGAAAAAAAAACAAAAATAATGGATATAGTAATGAAAAAGTTTCATGGTTAAATAATAATTGAAAAACATAATGAATGTAAATTGTGTTTCAGCTATTATATTTCATATTTTATTATTTCTAGTGATTTTGTTGGGGAAAATAGAAAATATGTTCACATACATTTGGATTTAACCAGTGAGAGTCAGCTAAAGAAATTAAAACAGAAATTGGAACATTTTGAAGCATTATTATCTTTTGAAAATGCAATTAATTTAATAAATTTGCCACCTGCAGGTAACTGTTTTATTTTATTTTATTTTTTTAATTTTACTATCTTTAAAATTTACATGAGTTTTGTCCAGCATAGAAACTTTGGAGGTCAGTGAGGCTTTTTATTCTATTTTTTGTTGTAAAAATATTTTTGTAGTTCATTGTATTCCATAGATTGGGGATTCTGAGGACATTTTCCACAAATATTCTTTTGTGGTGCCTGTTTCTGAATAAAACCCATGATTTCCACCCCCAAATTAATAAAAACACACTGCTACATTATTATGAGGACTAGAATTGATAGTAGTAACTATTATTACAACACACCCTAGTGTTCGGCTGAGTTCATATTTAAGTTGGACTTTGAGATTAGATATTTGATAATTAGATTACAACTGTGACTCGGGTATTATTAAGATTGGTGAAAAGTGAGAATCCCATTTGTAGGACTTAGTTAACTGAAGGCTAAAACAAAATATATATGAATAACTCACGAATGTCATGTAATCGGTTTTGTCAATCATTTAGTGTCTTAAAATTCCTTACACTTAATATTCAAATTAAGCAATTTTAAGACTAAATGATTGACAAGATTGATTATATAATATTTTTTGACCCGACTCGAAATTACAGAGATATTTCATGTCATTTTATTTTAACACTCCCCATCTGATCTGGTAAAGACCATTAACAAATTTTATCTTTAGCTTTGTATGATACATAAATATTGACTATGGGTTCCATCAAGTAAATTTTTGAAGTCTCTAGAAAATACAATCTTAATTGTTGATGCCACGTCAAACATTGATCTATGTATCACATATTAAATGTCTTTTGAAAAAAAGATTTGTTACTTAACCTTAGAAAGAATAATTCATCTTGTATCAGCTTATTGTTAAAATGAGATGAGGGGGCTTACTAATGTTGGAAAACAAAAAATTACAAATGACTTGCTTAATATTCCTGTTAGTAGGAAAATGTATAGAACATTAATACATGTTAGTTTTTATGTTAATGCTAATTATGCTTGTATTGATATCGTTTGATATTTCTTAGTACTTCATATAATAAATGAGTATATTAGTTGATAGTTCTTAGTACTTCATGTAATATTAACATTTATTAAACTTATTCATTTGATGTATGTTATAGGATATGATATTTATGAAACATTCAGAGCCCAATCTGATGATTTTGATAAAAAAATAAACGAAGCTATCCTTACATTTGATGGTCTTCTAACTGATGCTAAAGTTGTTCACAATAAGGTGGAAGAGGGGTTTAATTTTTTGTGAGTACTTCGTTTAATTTTTTTTTTTATTATTATTAGTTTACTGCATTTATGCTTGTACAAATTACTTTTCATGCTGGTCAGCAAATTTCTTCATATAGCTGGTCAAAGTGTATTATGTACCAAGCCTTTTGGATTATTATTTTTGTCATTTAAATTAAGAATATTTATAACTACTATCATTTATTTATTTCTTGGATAAATAAGAATTTTAACGAACACTGTGCTCATCTAAATATGATTACGCTTCATCAGAAAGAAGAAAAAAAAATTGATTGCCTTTCTTTTTTTTTTTTTACATTAGTATAGAGAGGGTATGGGTTGTGGAATCATCATATTTACCTACTTTTGTGTAGTTGCCATCTAGTTCCTGATACACTTATTTCTTGCTTCGTTGGCCTTCCCATGTAGCCTTCTCCTTCATTGTTGTACCATGGTTGAAATTAGAGTTTCTGTCTTTTGTTCTTGGATAGTAACATATCATATTAAAAATTGATAAATTATATTCAGTTATATTTCAGTAATTGTTTTTCTTTCTAGTCAAGAATATTTCTATCTTTCACCTCTGAGAGGTTGGCTGACCTGTTTGTTTATAATTCAGATGCTTTCCAATGTGGAGGTTATTAAAATGTACATTGACAGAAAGATTTCTCATTGTCATTTATATTTGGTCATTAAGCTTCACAGTGGTTTTTAGTGTTACAAGTATACTGATTTATCTATTGTAAAACTTCATGTTGGAAATCTGCTTAGTTTACACAACCCCTGTGTGAGACTTTTCAGTTTTAGCTCTACATTGTATAAGATCATAAACATTGCTATAATTTGTAAGATGGAATTGAAATAGACCTCTACTATTTATGCAGCTCGTGTTTGTGTGCGTGGGTGGGTGCATGCATGTGTGTGTTTGCACGTGTGTGAATGGGTGTGTGTGTGTGCGTGCGTGCGCACACGTGTGTACAAACTGTTGGGCAGTATTAGTACATGAAAAGAAATATTTGTTGGATTTAAGAAGTTCCAAGATTTTGTTTAATTCTTGTTTGTGATTTTTCTTTTAATTGTTTATGAATAATTTGTTTGATAACTATATTAGGTATGATAATTATTTACAAAAATATTTGGTCGAAGAAGATACCTTTCTTGAGGCTGGCTCAAAGAGCATTAACCTGTAAATAGTCTATGTGAACATTAACATTAATAATAATACTCCCCTTACTTCTTTTTTTTTCAGGAAAAAAGAACCATTGAATGAGAAACTAACTGGGATGGAGATAAAAGGAAAAGATATTAGCTACTGGCTAAAGAAATATAAGGATACAAAACAACGGTTAGAACATGAAGAATTAGTTCAAAAAACTATGCAACAGAGAGCAAATGAGCCAAATTGATTTGTCATTTATTTAGAATATGTTTTCAGCTTAGAGCTGGATGGTAGTAAGCTTATGTATTATCAACTGTCTTTCATTAGTATAATTCTATTTCTTAAGAAAACGTTTAATTAATGTATTTGTTTAAATGTCTGATTTATTTGTAAACAAATTAGTTTTCATTATTATATTTTATTGTGATATTTTAATACTATTGCGAGGTTCAGTTAACTCCTTATAAGTAAATAAACAACAATTTTGTGTGGTGGATGAATCATGAGAAGAGAATGGAATCCAAAACGCCACCAAGAATAATAATATTGAATGAAGCACCTGAGGCTAGCAGGATCTACCATTTCAAGCAGAGGTGGATTACTTTAGGGAGGTTTTATGGAGCAGTGGCCTTGGTCCTACAAAGACTAGCAGTGGTTAAAAAGCTAAATTCTGTATTCTGTTTTGTGCTTCTAAATTCTTTAGAGCTTAGTTAGTATATTAATTTGTAAGACATTTATGAGATATATAAATATATAGTGTATGATTGCTTATTAACTATTATATATAGAATTTATTAATACAATTCTTAAGGCTTAACCATTTTTTTTAATATATTTATCATTTTTCATGTTGTTCAAACTTAGATACAGCCAGGCAAGGCTATTGAGTGAATGTTGTTCGCAGTCGCCTGTCCTCTTTTACATTATTTTCTTCTATGTACTATGTCACAAGCTACCTCTATAACTCCACATCATGAAATAATTGAAGAGCTGTGGAAATAAAGAAGAAGCAAATTACGTTATATTTATTACGACTGTGTAGAAACAACTGAAGGCTACACAAAAGCTCTTGTGAATTACTAAAAGCTAATATATATACCTTTAACTAGTTTTGAATTTCTCTGGAATATGCTGGATGGTAGAGGCACCAATTGATCCTGAGTTTTAATTTTTTGATATTTGTGTGTAATACACTGATAACAAAGTTCTTAAGGGCTCCAAGGAAGAGCTCTACATTTTTCAACACAATTTCGTTGAAAGATGATTGATGGTAGCCATTTGAGGAAAGAAAATCCACCAACTCATTTATGGCTCTTCGTAGAATATGAGGGACAATTTATCAATACACAGCGGGCAATCTTCAATTTTTCCACTAGGGCACCTCTTAAAATTATCAAATTTCCATCCAAGCCAGGATATTTTTTATTAATTTTAATTATATAATATAAAATAGAATGTACAATAATGCTTTATAAATGTGTTTTAATATTTTATTTAAATAAGTAAGTAAAAGTAATGTTGAATTTTCTTTTATCGGTATTAGTAGAACACCATGTAATTTTGCAGGCATATTTTGCCAATTTATTTAGTAAATTAAAATAAAATGATAAGAACTTCCTGTATTTATGCATAATTTTGCATATGGATTTAAAAATAAAATCGATTTCATTATAACAACTATATTTATTTATTATTTATTAACGTCCACTTTTTGCAACTCAGGCTAATTGGGACGGGTTTTCTACAGGTTATCACCCTATAACAACTATAGCCTTTTTTTTTTTTTTTTTTTTTTACTCAAGAAAAAAATATGTTTCAAACTTAAATACTAAATATTGTTTTCAGTGGTCCATTATTATGTGAGATACATGCTGATACTAGAACGATGACGCCATAAATTAGGCTTTTGTGGTCTCAAAAAGCAATTTTCTACTTTTTCATTCAACATGAAAGATATTAGTTAATTTCTGAAACCAGAGATGGGGGGAAATATGGTTCATTCAAAACTATATATATTCCCGCTTCTGTGGTCACAAGTTTTGTCTTATCATCACCAAACTAGATATATAAACGCTTAATGTAAAACTAAAAGACACATTTGGAGCGGTTTATTGTCATACAATATTTCTGGAGACAGCGAATAACATTTTCCTGGTGCCTTCTGTACACTTTTTCGTCCCCTGATTCGATGTTTAATGTCACCTACGAATGCAATGGCGAAGTCGAGACCACTGAGAGCGCAATCCATGAATATCTGAGCCGCGTTCCTTAGGCCAAAACACATCCTCACGTACTCGTAGTGGCCTAATGGGGTGATTGTTATTGTCTTCCTCAGGTATGTCAAAAATTGGAAGTAAACCCATTTCAAATCGGCAGAGATTCGGATCCCCTGGGTTGACATTGAAATGTTCGGAACAGCGTAACGATCGGTAACAGTTTTGGCATTGATTTGCCGATTATCGCCGCAAGGTCAGATTTCGCCATTCTTCTTCGGGACGATTTGTAGCGCACTTTACTGGAGGGCTGGTGGACGGACTCATGATGCCCTCCATCATCTGTTCAAATTCACATTTCGCGGCCGCATACTTTTCTGGAGGTAACCTTCGCGATTTCGCAGTGACCAGCGCGCCACAGGTACCTATATGATGGACTACAGAGTTGGCTTCTTTGCAAATGCGGTCAACGCCGTGAGACTAGATTATTTCTGGAGAAGATCAGTGAACCATTGGTTTTCCGGAACTGAGTAGATCGCCATTACTGGTACGTCAGCCGACTTCCTTGTCGTCAAACCTTGCAGTCCTGCTGACCAGTTGGCAGCCAGCTAAGTTAACCATCAATTGGAAATAGTAAAGCAAGTCTGCTCCAATTTAGCCACAGGCCTAAATTCAAATGTAGAAGTCTGTCGTCGTAGGTTGGTATGGGGGTCAGATTCGCCGTATATGGAGAGAGTTCGCCGAGTTCAGTTTTCGGGTTCTTCTCGAAGAAAACCGGTACATCAACTCTTGTGTAGTGCATCACCTCCCATGAGTCACTGCTTTGAGGAAGCGAACCGGAGGCGTAAACAAACGTTTTCGCTAGGTCACCTGGAATGGTAGGGGGCGGTCATTGTCCTTGACGCAGACATTGGAAGGTCTAGCTGGTGGTGGTGTTACTACTGAGGCTCGTTGCTAGATGGAACTCGGGTCCTGTTACTGGAGCAGGAATGCCTGTTTCAATTGTAACGGTTTGGGGACCTGAAACACCTCTTTAAAACCATATATATCATATAGCAACGAGGTACTTGACAGTTCAGAGGTTAACTGCCAAGGTTATTTACTACGTTCGCGAGTACCACGCCGCTACAAGGTTAGGTTCAATGTGAAATCTCTATTTATTTATTCATGTAAAACTTGATACTTTATTTATACATTATAGAAAAAATGTATGAGGTTTTCTCATATCTGTACTTTTACTGCCTATTAGAATATACCAGTTATCCCTAGTAAATCTTCGTAAGTACGTTGTAAACCTATGGTATTTTAATTCTATGTGTATTGGTAATTATTTAGATGTGTATATTGGTTACTCTTAGTAGTTCAGTTATATTCTGTGGTTTATCGAGGTTTTTTCGTTGAATGCAGGCTGTCAGTATGTGTTTTATTTTTAGGTACTTGTCGTAGTATTATTAGTATAGGACTGTCTGTCCTTGTCATTGTCTTATGTTTGAGGTGTGTGAGGCCGATCCTGAGTCTGGCAAGCACAACTTCAGTTTAGTATTCCTATTTTCGATGCCCACTCCTTAATTGCACTTTCGATATTGCTGAGTTGGTTGTTTGCTTTCATCCATTCTGATTGACATTTGTCTAGGATTCGGTGTCGTGTATGTTTCGCTACAGCTTTGTATAGTTAATTTCGGTACTTGTGTATTATATCCACCACATTTTAGTTCCACGCTAGCGTGCGGTACTGTTTTAAGGAGTACGATACATTGCCCGCAAGGGAGGTTATACTTACCTTATAACCTTCTACGGAATTATAATGATAAATAAAAGAAAACATAATTTTTAAAAATAAAACATTTTATTCGCATTTAGGCGAGAAATGTGTGGAAATGCTGTTCTTCATATCTAAGAGACACAACTCTTACATGTAACTGTTCCAATCAATAGCAGTCTTATTGGAAATTTTGAGTTGTTTTTTGCAAAAATTGACAGATGTCAATTCTTCACACCAGCAGTAAATGAACTTCAATGCATTAGAAAATGGAATTTTACTTCCTTCGAACCAAGTGCCAATCCGAACGCCGACTTGCTCACCACACTTTCTTACATTACACTTCCAAAAAAAGACGTTTTTTTCCACTACAAAGTTTCATACAATGTGATTTAGAACACTTTCTTCTGATAGCCAAAATATTCCTCTCCTGTAAATATTTAACAGCGTCTTTTTCAGTCGTTGGCAAATCCCAAAGAGGCATTTTTTAAGGACTAAGAAACACTAAATAGCACAATAAACAGCAAACGCAACTATGGCAAAAGATAACCTCATTAGCCTGAGAGAGCTAGCGTCGCACTTCAGTAGCGCATTCTAGCGTGAACTAGTAGAACTAAAATGTGGTGGATATAATACACAAGTACCTAAATTTCTTTGTAGAGTTTAGAGCAATTAGTTCAGTCTGGTGGTCCGCAGACGTACTAACTCCAAGGACCTCGTCTGCCAACCAATATAGGGTAATTGTATTGTGCCATATTTGTTGTTTATAAATTCCTTCTGTTTAGTGCTATTGGGTGAGTGGTGTAAATGTCTCTGAGAGTTAATAATGAACTTAGTAAATGCGAACAAATTAGTTTCTGGTAATTCGAATAAAAGGTTAGAACCCCCAGTATAAATGATAATATTGTCATACCTGTCGGTGGAGACCGTCGTCACTGGCTGATGGTCGAGTACAGCTGGCAAGCGCTTTCGATGCGATGGCACCATCTTCAAGCCCGCCAAAAAGTTGTACTGAGTTAGATGTCCGTTGGTCAGTAGGTTTTAAGCGTCTGGTCACTGTATTAGTTTGTTGATATGTAGTTGTTCATGTTTTAGGTTGTTTACGTTTTAGTCCAAGTCTGTTTACTTACCTCTAGATCAATCAAACGATTAGATCTGTTATACATGTATCTACACATTGACAAACTATACCAGAACAACACACAAACAAAACACTAGAAACGTAAACAACCCAACACGGATGAGGACAACGACCCACCGCATGAAAACAATTTACCTGGACACTAGTTAAAACACCCTTCGTTTGACAGATCTAGAGGTAAGTAAACAGACTTGGACTAAAACGTAAACAACCTAATAAGATAAACAACTCAAACAAACTAATACGGTGACCAGACTCAGTACAACTTTTTGACGGCCTTGAAGATCCATCGCTTCCGAAGCGCTTGCCAACTGTACTCCACCATCAGCCAGTGACGACGGTCTCCGACGACAGGTATGACAACAAATTAGTGTCTGTTTAGGCTGTGATGAGGTAGGGGTCATGTTTTTAAGTGCCAATCAAATTGCGTGGAGTGGAGCTCCAAGTATGCTGTCGTGGGATGGTAACTTTTCTGACAAAAACTTCTCTTTCCGTTATTACTGAAGACCCAATTTTGTCATCGCTTTTGGACCCGTCAGTATTCCAAAAAGAATTAAAGTTTTTCTTTGGTAAAAATACTTAAAGTATATTTTGAAAAATAGTGTGGATGATGTGTCTTGATTTGTTCAACTTTGTTAAAGACAGGTCTGCAACATGTTTAATAAGCCAAGGAGGTATTTTAGGTAACCTTATATGTAATATATTCTCGCTTTGGATACCAAATAGACCTTCACTTTCATTATATCTGATAGCGAAAGGACGGGGTATGTGAGAGTTTGTTTTTGTATAGTATAATGAAAGGGTTTTGCAAAATTTCAGCCTTGTAAATTTCTCAGGAAAAGCTTAGATTCTGTTGCAGTACTTGGCCATTAATATCAGTCTTCTGCTCTGTAATGATGGTTCCCCTCATGAGTACTTTCAATAGGGCTGGACATAAAGGCGCCTATTGCTAATCTAATACCTGTATTTTGTACTGTGTTAAGTATTTTGAATGTATGGAGCTTGGCAGACGAATATGCTATAGTTCTGTAATCCAAGAGAGATCTGGTGTAACATCGATAGAAGTTCAACATTACTTTCCTGTCACCACCCCATTCAGTATTACTTACGATTCTCAAACTATGTAAATACGACAATTGTAGAGCATCAATAGCTTAAAAAAGTTGACTTTATAGCACGTTTTTTGATACGACTTGAAATAATGAAGATATTTTGAGTTCCCGAAATTTTAGAAAACTTCATCAAATAAAGAAGTTGAGATAAGTTAAACCCTGAGATGAGAATATGTAGTCATTTTTGTTATATACATTTTTTAGTGAGATAAATTAATATTATGTCGTACAGTTTAAAATACAATACAAACAGCTAACTCAACAATTGTATAGTGTGATCAGTTGAAACCCATAGAAAGTAATTAGACAATGTTTTGATTTAACTTTGAGGCTTACAGGGTGAATCAGGTGGTTGGGGGGGGGGTTACATAAAACCCTCCACCCACATTTGTTTGCTCGTTTATGTCATTTAATGCTTGTACGTTTAGAACCATTGTGTAATAGACTCGGAGATGTGAATTATTAAGATACTATAGCAGTTAGTTTTCCACATATAAATGATCTTCACTAAACAACGATGAGGGCGAGTGATGTGGAATTATATTCAGTAATTTATGCAATTTATTAACATTGGTCCTTTAAAATGTCACTCAACTTTACCAAACATGCTATATTCTTTAATATTCTATTATGCGACAAATTTTAATCACACCGTTCGTCAATTATTCATCCATATCGTTACTAAACATAATATGTATGAAAGTTTGTGATTAAGGCCAATAAAAGAGTGTTTTAAATAATAGGTACTATTATAGAAAGGTAATTAGTTACACTAAATAGCCCTTGCAAGATTGTTGCGTTTCCCACTGATATTAAGCCTAAGAAGTTCAATTTTACACTGTAATTAATAAGTCCCTCCCCTAATCCAGGGTAGATTAATGTTGTAGCCTGCTTACACGTACTGGCTAATGAATATCATTAGTCAGCTTCTATATACTACGGAGGGATAGCTTTCTAACAACTCTAGCCTAGAGTGGGGATAGAATTTTTTTTTTTTTTACGTCCACTTTATGCTACTAGGCTAATCGGGACGGATTATCTACAGGTTACCATCCTTTTCTAGCCAGTGTGGGAATGAGGAGTTTCTTTAATGAGTCCGTCATTAAATAATTTTCTACTGCTGCCCAGGACGGGATTCGAACCTGCCACTCTGGATCTGTCACGCGAGATTAGGACCAACGCCCTAACTCGCACGGCCAACGCGAGCTCGGATGGAATTTTCTCATGCCTTTATTGCTAGATGGCGTGATGCAGGTGACACGGGAAACCACTGCATTCCTTGTGACCTCTGATTTTCCCTTGCTTGTATCATGAAAAACAGGTTTACCTGTTCATGGGATCAATTGCCAGGTGATTTAATGAGGACGAACACTATCCATGATCACGATTTATAAAACCCATGATATTTTAGATATTGAGAAGGGATTATTGATTAGGTCCCAATTTACATTTATTTTTTGAGACTATACAATAATATATCAATTCTCCTAAGTTTACGTAGGAGTAGAACTTATTGTATATGAGTGTAAATACCAGGTTATGTACGTAGTGTTGCCACTAGCCCGCACTCGCTCCCGAATCACTAGTAAATTTTAAAGCAGGGGGCCCCAGGTGACAGCTAGACGCTCTCCGTAGCGTGAGTTTATATAACTGTTAACTTTTAGAAAGCTATGTAGAGTCGATGGGTTAGAAATGCTTCGAATATGCTGAAATTCTTGCAACCTCAATAGATTACTTGTCTTAGATGACGGGAGTTATCAATTGCTCTTAAAGGAATATTACTTATACATTTTAAAATATTCATTGGTATAAAATGTAATTATTATAATATATATAGAATACTTATAGCCATTGTGAGATCTATTTTTGAATGCCCCTGCGATTAAAAAACCTAATTTTGTAAATAAATCAGTGGAACAGATTGCTTATTCCCTCGAAATAGTTTGCAAAGAAACGTTTTAAGCGGAAAGGTACGGCAGGGGGAGTTAATTTCTTTTGAACATGGCGAAGGGAAAGATTAGCAACCTTTGAATAGAGTTGCCAAGGGCCCTTCCCAGGAAGAGGGTTCACCTGGACAAAGAATGGAGCCTGCCTGGCCTTTCAAACCTTTGTAGCCAGCCCTCCAACCTCTGCGGTCAACATAAATATAGTATTGGTTTACTCTCCTAACCTTCATCTTCTCTTGCGGCAGCAGCTGGTATTCAATGTTATAGGCCCTAGGAAATTTGTTCTTTAGGTCCCCCGCTATGATTACTATATGTAGGTTGAAGGTACATGTAGGTTAGTGGGGAGTGATTTCTGTTTTAAGCTGCTTTCGTGTCCGCACTTAAAATGCCGTCATTGGATTTTTCCCACTATCCTGTTACTATTATAATTTTTCTGGGAACCGCAGATGTCGGGAAACCCCCTGGTCCGAAAGAAATACGAAAAAGCAAAGGCGGAACGCCCTAGGGAGGTAGCAGATGTATAACTAGGAAGGCACGAAAAACGAGACTGTTCGGGGAGAAAAAAGTTTATTTATAGATGTACATATGACCCAATGTGGGTTTCGCTTAGAACCCTCAGAAAAATCTTCTATTTCCTCGACAATTTATTTAATTAAAGTAACAGAACTGCATAATGTAGTATGCTGGTGGATCTCAGGCTAAACGTCCAAGACTTGGAGGGGATTACATTTGAATGATGAACTTTAAACGGTTTAGAAATCTTCTTCAGTGCTCAATCAAGTAAGTTAAGGTGAAGGTCTTATCCTCATGTGGTAAACCTAGAAAGCTAGATTCTAGTTACGTCTGGGCATAGTTTTTTTTAGTGACGAACTCATTAAAGGTAGGAAGGGCATCGTAAAGCTACCTAGGTGGCGCGTTAACAGGCACACACATAAGGGGGGGGGGTATGTGTAGGGTACCTGAATTATTGTGTGTATATATTTATTTGAAAACACCTCATTTTCCTCACCTCCTAAAAGGATATATGCACATTTGATGTAATTTTTCTTTAATTGAGTATAACCTCAATAACTAATTTCTATTAAGTTAATTAATCTTCTAAAATCGCAATTCGGAAGTAGGTTCATCTAAGCAATAGTACTATACTTCAAATCATTTTATTAAATCCAAACTGGTGTAAGACAGGGGGATGTATTGAGTACTCTCTTATTCAAACTACACCTAACAAATTTCTTTGAATTTATCCATCAGAAGTTGGATGTTATTATAATATATAATGTGGATTCATACATTCAAATAATACATTGGCACATATCAGACATCCGGCTGAATGTTAAAGAACCCATTTATAAGTTTACTTATATTTTATTTACATGCAATCAAGTTAAAATATTAAGTCAAATAATTTATAAATACGTACAGTCAGGCTGGTTCGAAGTTGAGTGCTTCACTAGCACATATAATTGCCACTATTAATTAGTTTTGGAATAGCCAATTCAAGAAAACCCCGTAGCTAATTTAAAATAATAAAATACTTCCACAAAAAGAATGCTTGAAAATTTTTTTGTGCTATTATTTGTTTTGTTCAATGGCCACATTTGGCTAATATCTCCCATTACTACTAATAATAATCTATTCTTCCTTCATAAAGCGATTACCAAAAACTTTTGGCTGTTAATCTCTTTTCTTCGAAGACGGAATGAGCCCTGATAATCCTCTTCATGAAGCCTTAATAATCTACTGAAATCCAGGGAACGGGGCTGACGAGGAAGGGAAGTGAGCTTCGAAAATATTTGAGCCCCCTCCCCTCCAAATCTTCCATCATTTCATTAGAAATTGAGTATATGCCTTAAGATTGTAAATGAAGAATGGGGAATATTTGCAGTGTTGGGAATGAAAGGTAAATAAATTATCTCTGCCAGATATTCCTAGGAAATATGTTGTCTCATCCAAGTATTTACAGAACAAATAGGCACAAGTGTCCGCGAATAAAGATGAGTCGTGTAGGTATGATTTCGTTACGTCCCATTATGAAATGAAATCTATTTATTTTCAATCTCATTGCCTAAAAATATAACAGAGTACATACAGATTTTTGAGCTTAACAAAACTATATTAATATTAATTAAATTTATTTCCATACAAATTCTTACACATGACATGATACTTAAATAATACATTAAGACTATAAAAATCCTAAATTCCAAAGGGTATACCTTCTAAATTACTATCAGTTCATTAGTAATATCTTAATATATATAAATCTCCTGTCACGATGTTTGTCCGCGATGGACTCCTAAACTACTTAACCGATTTTAAATGAAATTGGCACACCGTGAGCAGTCTGGTCCAACTTGAGAGATAGGCTATATTAATTTTCTCTGAGACGAACAGGAGTGGGGGTTATAAGGGAGGCCTGAAATTAAAAGTCGCGATATTTCGTTTTCTATTGGTTTTTTCGCAAATATGCACATAACAAAAGTTGTTTATTTTGTTATTTAGAGTAACTTTTGTCATAAACACTTTCATCGTATTCCGAAGTTTAAATGAATTATACGCTTATGACTATAGCGGGAGTCAACAATATTATTTGGGACAAAAGACCCAACCGAAATAAATAAAACTCGGTATGTGTATTAGCACTAACGCTTTCATTATAAGAAGCCATACCAACATTTCTAGGGACGGGCAGGAGTGGGGGTTTTAAGGGAAGCCAGAAATTAAAAATAGCGATTTTTCGTTTCCTATTGGTTTATCGGCAAATATGAACATAACAAAAGTTGTTTATTTTGCTATTTAGAGTAACTTTTGTTATATACACTTTTTTCTTATACCGAATTATAAACGAGATATACGCTGAAAATTATAGCGGAAGTGAAAAATTTTATTTGGCACAAAAGACTCAACCGAACTAAATAAAACACTCAGTATGTGTATTAGCACTAACGCCTTCCTTATAAAAAGCCATACTATTTCTAGGGACAGGCAGGAGTGGGGGTTATAAGGGAGACCTGAAATTAAAAATATTGATATTTCGTTTCCTATTGTAGTTTCGGCAAATATGCACATAACAAAAGTTGTTTATTTTGTTATTTAGAGAAATTTGCTCAAGAATTCATTTCAATATGAACTACCTGGTACCTCACCTGGAAAAATTAATTCAAATGTATGTTAATATTTAGTCCTTAATAATTCAAATCTATGCATAATGCACAGGAAGCGGGAAATATGACAATATGGAGGACAGTGAAGTCTTACATAAAAAAATAATTTTATTATTAACAAATCCACAGAAACGACGGGTATTAACCCTAAACACTGGGACGGGTAAATGTCAAAATATTGTGCAAAATAAAGCCTTGCCAAAAAAATACCATCAACATTCAGCTTCACATGAATTCCCGAGCGAAGCCGGGTATCTGAGCTATTATATATATATATATATATATATATATATATATATATATATATATATATACTAATTAGGTCGTGTTTAGAAATAAAGTGAAAGAATTTCCTTCTGTTGCGGCGTTTTTAGCAGATTTCCCTAAAGGGAGGAGAGGTATTATTATTATTTATTAACGTCCACTTTTTGCAACTTAGGCTAATTGGGACGGGTTATCTACAGTTTACCACCCTTTTCTAGCCAGGGTGGGATTTTAGGACGTTATTTAATGAATTTCGTCACTAAATACTTTCCTTTGCCCAGGCAAGAATCGAACTCGCCACTCTAGGTTTACCATGTGAGATAAAGGTCAACGCTTTAACTCACATGGCTAGCCTGAGCCCCCAGTGTGAATACCCGGAGAGGTATTGACACTGGGCTAGAGAAAAAAATCAAAATCTGCTATGCGAATTGAAATGCGTTAAACAAATAAATCGTAGGAACTAAATTATAGAAATTTATTTATTTGGTGACCCACAATTCAAGCTAATTGCACCCGTATAAATATCGGTATAAATAATATATTAACTTTATTCAATTAACCAAATGGTAAAATAACCTAAACTGTTAAATTTAATTTTACATTTGTTTCAGTTAACCAAGAGTACAATGATTGGACACACAAGCCAAAATTGTCCAATTAAAAGTGACATAGACGTAACACAAATGACACTGCATTACAAAAACAAGATTATATAGAAGTGGGTCACGAATTGTTATTAATAGATTGCAAATTAAGTAAGCTCTAAAATCTAAAACACAACGGCGGAATTTTCAGCAAGTAATCCAAGTCCAAAAAGGGAAGAGGTGGTTCTTGTTTAATTTCAACATGGCCATTCATGTCACCATGAGTCATGGTAAGGCACTTACCTTATAAAAAGCGAACCTCCTTGTTCCCTGTGTAATAAACTACTCACAATAAAAAAGTCTGTCACGCAGGGGCTGGGTTATAACTGCAGTTTTACCACGTGCGTCACGTATTCATTTATCTCAAAACGTAAAAGTTCTATGAGAGCAATATTAAGTATTTAGGCTTATTGTTAATATGACGTAAGCCGAAGTTACCTCGGTTAATAATCAAGATAGTGAGAAATCCTATATAACATTTATGGAATATTACATTTGCAATAAGATTGGTTCTATAAAATTTCGAGCAAGTTCAGGCGTTGGTCTTAATCTTCGCGTGGTAGACCTAGAGTGGCGGGTTCGATTCCCGCCATGGGCAGTATAGTGATGGACTCATTAAATAAATTCCTTAGGCCCACCCTGGCTAGAAAAGAGTGGTAACCTGTAAATAACCCGTCCCGATTAGCCATAGTAGCATAAAGTGGACGTAAATAATAAACAATTTTTATTTGATCGTTACCAAACATAATATTTAATCGTTTAATGTAAAAAGAAAGATCGAGCTCCTTAATGGCTGAAATAGGACCAGTGGGAGGTAGAGTTTACAGTGGGGATTTTCGAAAATTCGAAAATCTTTGTTACTATTCGTCAGATCGAAAAATCGCATAGAACCAATCTTATTGCAAATTAAATATACTATAAATGTTGATTGACGTTTTTTTCGCTATCTTGATTATCAACCGAGATATTTATATTTTATAGTTTTCGGCCTTCCGTGAACCCCCCTTCCTACTTCTCATGTCATATCAACAATATCAATAAGCTGTTATATTACAAAGAACATTATTTGTAGCCTAAATTACAAATTTTATTATCATAGAACTTCTACTTTGTGAGATATATGCAACTACGTCATGTTGACCCCTTCTTTTGTGCCAGGACTAATAAAATTTGAGCGATAAAAATTATTCTGATTCACAATAAATTACAGTACAAGAATCACTTTATTGTATAAAGTTAATACAGTTTGTGGGGCTGCTCAATTACATTGAGATGCTGAAGCACACAGCAACTAAAGTCAATCCCTAAGACAATACTAAGTAAAACAATTCATATTTCATCTAGTCAGCTAAATAACTAAAATATCTTAACACAGTCAGCAACCAAAAAAGGTGTATGTCACTAGATATAAATTAAAAACTTTATTATTAACATGATCCGTCCGTGATCTTATTAACATGATCCGTCGATCTATAATAAGATCACTGATCAAAATTAAAATATATGGTGGGAAATAATCCCTAAAGTATCAATAATGATACCCTCGACCAAGGTTTGAAGAAACTTTTTATTTATTCCCACCTCGTCAAAAAATTTCTGGGTACGCTTTGGGACCGTTCCTCGGGCACCGAACCACAAGCCTATCACTAGAAAATCCTGCTCCCCAAATGTTTCCCTGAATTTCTCAGAGTAAAATTTAATACATTTCCCATAAATATTCCAATAAATAGTAAATAGTTTTTAATAAAATTAATATCTTATGTCAAGAAATATTTCAGTAATGGTTTTCTTTCCGTTGAAGAATATTTCTCATTTATCTGTGATAAGTTGGCAGACCCCTTCCGGGGAACCCCTATGATGGGTTTCATTTCAGGCACCTTCCGTTGTGAGGTTATTAAAATTGACTAAAAGATTTCTCATTACTGTATGTATTTATTCACTTAATATTCACGGTGGTGTTTGTTAAGCGTTACCAGTATGTAGATAAATTTTCTGTTAACATTTTCCCCTCTGCATTTACATGCACACTCATAAAATTGTCAATAATGTTTATTAGGAATTATGGGGTATGGAGACTTGTCATGTGGCTGACATGTTGACCTGGATGTGGCCCAGACTCTGTGTCAGGGGTTGGGTGGCGTACCTTTCCCCTAGACACCAGCAGATAGAGAGGTAACCCACGAGTGGAGGGGAGTATCGATACTAGTCGCTGAGGTAAACATCAGTTGTGGCTCTGCATTCCTACCAACCTCACTCCTCTACAGCCGGCCCGTCTCTCGCGCCAAGTGATTTTGTCGCCCGCCTTTCGTGTTTTATCAAAGTGATCTGTGTGTTTTGTGTTCTAGTTGTATTGTGCGCAGGTTCCTGACAGCAGCCATCTACTAGGTTGGTGTTTATTCTATATTCATTCATTTATTGAGAAGCTCATGTCTTCCTTGCATAAAAGTTTTTTGCGGTATATTGATTCGTTTAATAAATATTTACCTCCCTTTAGTATGAACTCAGTATTTTTATTTTTGCTTCTTCAACGAATTATTTTTTAAATTATTATTTTCTTCACTTCAATGGTTCTTCAGTGTTAGCAGATTTTCCATTGGGGGAAATCAATTATAGAGGTAGTACTCATGACTTGATTTTTGAAAAGGTTGTTCAATTGTCCATCGATTCTACCCAGGAGACGACGAAAAAATGTGGTCCATTCAGAACTATATATATACAGATGTATATATTTGGCAGTTAACGCTCTAGCGGTCGCAATTTCGGTTTAATCGTTACCAATCTTGATATTTAGTCGTTTTATTTTTTTAAAAAAGGATGATCAAGTTCGTTAATGACTGAAATCGGACAAGTGGTGGGGGGGGGAAAGGGGGATTTCAAAAATTCGAAATATCACTGTTACTATACGTCGGATCAAGAAATTGTATAGAACCAATGTTATTGTAAATGTAATGTTCTATAAATAGTGTTAAGTTTGTTTTTTTTTTTTATTTTTTCATTATCTTGATTATTTACCTAGATATTTGCACTTTTTAGTATTAGGCACTGAGTAAACCCCCACTCCTACTCATGTAACATTAAAAACAAGCTGTTATATTATGAAGCATTTGAAGCTTAAATACCAAATATTGTTCTCATTGAACTTTTACTTTTTGAGATAAATGCAAATATGTGGCATACATGGAAAATCTGCTCAGTTTACGAAGCCACAGCGTGACGGACTTTTTTTAGTTTCTTCAATGATTTTTTTCTTAATTTATTATTATTATTTTCTTCACTTCAATGGTTCTTCAATGTTTTAATATATGTAATAACATTTCTCTTAAAGACTTTACCCATCATACTTTGCTATTTGTCCTAATGCTTATACCGCTGCATGCTCCCCACCCCTCCTTCCAATGAATTCTGTATCACATTTATGTATTGCTGCTTCAAAATCTTAATGAAATAATCATCAACTTGCAAATTTACTTTATTATCAAATATATTCCAGTGGATCACTTATCAATCGAATGGCAGCTGATCCTTTCAAAACACTCAAGCAGAATAAGGGATTTCCTCTCTTCTGTGAAGCTCAAATTTGTAAATCGTTATACGGAACTATAAGAATTTGAACTTCTTGTCTTACACGAACCATTAAATAGGTAGTTTAAGCTGATTAGCCCTTCGCTATATCTTTGCTAAATGAAGAGGAAGCCCTGTTTTCACTGAAGCAAACTGAAGAAATGAAGGGGACCCAGTACCTCCTGTATGAGACTATCCAACAATAAAGACATTTTAGAGAGTTGGCTGAGCTTCATTAAAACATCAGCTTGCTAGAGTGTCATGTCCCACTGGCATAGATTCATCCAAGGAGGCAATTTTGAAACCTCCAGTTTTTGCGTATTTAACTGTAAAGAGAACTATTAAGAATAAAAATAAAAGTCACACAGGGGCTACGTTAGCTAAGCAGATTTCCCACGTGCGTTTAGAGATAGCTCTCTAAATTTAATATTGGACTGAGTCTACTTGGCTTCGAGGTTGGACTTCAGGCACTCCATTGTTCAATCAGCATTGTGAGGAAATTGAGTAGCAAATTGAATAAGGAAGTATGTGTCTGTGGCTTGTAATCTCTGGGAATGTATCAAACTGACCACTTGTTATCTCATTAATGCTCCACGGCCTTTCAGGGAAAGATCATTTTTTAAATCCGGGGTTTAGAGGGGGGGATTTTCGAAAAGTCGGAATATCTCCGTTACCATACGTCGGATAAAAAAATTGAATAGAACCAATCTTATTGGAAATTAAATTTACTATACATATTGTTCTATACATTTATTCTCTATCTTGAATATTAACCGAGATATTAGCATTTTTATTAAATGTGGGCCGATAACGGACGAGTGAGTTTCCCGCCAAAGGCTCGTTCGGCTCTCGTGTGTATAACGTACGACGAGACGTATAATGTCTCTATTGTATAACTTCACGTGGGAAATCTACTTAGTTTACGCAGCCCCTGCGTGACGGACTTTTTAAATAACGCCTGTTCAAACTCATAACATACTTAAACAGACTCAATAAAAGCGCCTAGCCCCTTACACATACATCCATTACTTGGGTTCTGTCTCAGAGAAGATTGGGTCCAGGTTGGGATAGAGGAGCAAGCGGTCCTTGACAAATTTTTTGCTCCATCTTAAAGAGTATACACAGATGGACAGATCTGGAGTTTTAGGATCTCTTGCTCCGGATGTGATGCAACTTATGTGGGGCAGAGTGAAAGAAAGATAAGAACGGGGGCACAGGAGCACATCACACGGGGCACTGAATTTTCCGCATACACCCAGAAAGAGGGCCACGACATGTCTACTATTAAATTTGAGCTCTTGTATTAGGGAAAGAAGGGGTAGAGCTGAGGAAAAGCTGAATACAGTTGAAAGGCTGTACATAAAGCTGAACAGAATGAAGAACGAAAAAGCGACTAGGCTTTGACATGTCAGTGACGGCATCCTAGCATCTCTTCGTGGACAGAGCCAGGCAGTTTTGGTCCAGGCTACACTTCTCTAATCAGGTGCCTCCTACATCTCTCTGTTATCAACATTAGAGTTTTATTTTGTTATTTTCTATTTCCTCTGTTGGAAACATTCATCGGGGTTTCTTCCCATTGTGAAATAGTTTTTATGTAGTAATTAGTATGCTTTTTAAATTAGATAGTTTTATGTGTCTTATATTTATTAACTTCATGGGCTATTCATATTTGTTGTTTGAATATTTTTTAAATTGTATTGTTTTTATCCTATACATGTTTGTGTTTTTTATTGTTTTTTTACTGTTTCCTACACTATACCATGCACTGATGATGGAGCTTGATCATTAAAAGTGCACTCTACATACATTAAATTACTTGTAAGGGACAAGCTGTTTTTATTGATCCTATTTAATTGGTTCCTCTACCGTTCAACGACTCGGGAAAAATACATAATTAAGAATTTGATACCTGTGTACAATGCGGTGTCTTACGGGTTGTTTTTATTTAGTTCCCTGAATTGATTCGAAAACACGTCGACTAATATAGAATACTGTAGTACGAGGTAATTATTTTCTCTCAGGATTAATAACAGCTGACTAACCCGTTATAATATGTTTGTCCATCTGTTAGGTCATTTGTATCATCATGCGGTTGAATGAATGAGCATAAGGCGGGCATTAAATCTCCTATGTAATCTGGCTCTAGATGTTCCCTTAGGATTCTTCTCACCCCTCATTTAGGTCAAGCGTTTGCAGAGGGCTCGTCTCCTGGAAGTTTGTTTGTTTGCCACGCTTAATATTCACAGCTCTCTTTCTATGCATCCTTTCTGTCAACAATACAGTTTTCCCCAATATACAATAGTTACACGAAGTATTAAAATCACTGCTAATGCTAAATCACGTTATTGAACGTTTAAATAAAGCGATAGCAATGTGATTTTTAATCCAAAAGGCCAGTTATTGGCATTGGACCAGATTAAGTTTTGCAAAGTAGAAAAAGTCCGCTATTCATGCTCTACTATTGTTCTTCTACACATTTTATCGTTAGCCAAGTATTAAGCGAGTTATTTTGCTTTCTTGCTTCCCCATGAATATGTGGTGAGATGAGATCACAAGTGTGTTATACCAGAAAGTGAGAATTCTGCCTAGTTTACACAACCACCTGCGGACTTTATTAAACAAGAACTAGTGAGAATTTAAATCAACAGCCGATATCAAGAACTCGAAATGTCTAGAAGTGAAAATTTGTGTGATGAAACTTGTAAGAAGTTCGTAGACTTCCTTGCTGGATAAATGTCTTTTCTGCCTTGCTCCGACTTTCCGCACCGGCATAATGCTAATTTTGGGCAACTCTTCGGTTGCCTTCAATTAGGCTGGGCATCGCTACTGCTGCGCTATGGGGGGCTGGCATTTGGTTCCTGGACAGCAACCTAGCAGCAGTAGCGATGTCCAGTATGAAGAAGACAACCAACGATTAGCATCTGAATGAGCGTGAAGACTGCTAGCGCGGAAAGTCGGAGCATGTCAGAAGAGATGGTCAATCTTATATGAAATTTAGAAGTCCGTCACGCAGGAACTGACGTTATAGCGCACTACTAATCTCATCTCTCCATATATATTCTATACCTGAGTACAAACCCAGAATTAGGGGCTTAAAGAAGGCTGAAACACTCGAATGAAAAATACGAATAACACTCTTAATATATGAGTTAAGAATAAATGTATAGAGCAATAATTGTAGAACATCAACATTTTAACAAGATTGGTTCTTTAACATTTTTCCAATCGACTTATGACAAAGGAGATGTTTTAGTATTTCAAACTCTCACCCCTATTCCTCGACCGATTTCAGCCATTGACGAATATGATCTTTATTTTTACACAAAAGTTTTAAATATCTAGTTAGGTAACGAACAAAAATTGCGAACGCTTGAGCTTTAACAGCCATATATATATATATATATATATATATATATATATATATATATATATATATAGATATATATGTATATATGTATATAATTTTGAATGGTCCTTATTTACGTCCTCTCCCGGGTAGGATCGATGTACAATTTGAAAAATCGCGTCATGAGTTTGATCTCACTAACTGATTTCCCTTAGGGGGAATATGCTAAAAGAAGTATGTAAAATACGAACACCGACCATCGGAAATAGTGAAAACATTTGTATGAAGCCTTCTCTTGCTTATTTTAATCAAATATGTATATTATTTTTCTGCTTAATTCATAAACACTCAAAACATTCCTCCAATTTTTAGGATTGTCACGTTTCACACAGTGTCCTTACTTAATGTGTGTCATAAACTCTGAAACACATTCCTTTAGTGCTTAGGAATACGTGTCACTTCTGACTCTGTTCTTTCTTAATGCGAGTCATAAACATTCCAAAAGAATTCTTGCAGTGTATAAGAAGCAGCCGGCACTGCCCTTCCTTAATGCCTGACATAAACAATCCAAAACGTGTCGTCCGATGTATAGGAACGGCTCTCTGCTGTCACTCTCGTTACTTAATGAGTGCCGTTCACTTTCCAAACATTCAAATGTAAAACTAAACTTAGGAAGACTAATGACGTGCTCTTGACAGTTCCTAAGTACTCTCATGAAAACACTGCGTCCTCATTATTCTTCTAAAGGCGAAATAATGTGTTACGACATTCCCTTGACTTACTCAAGGGTGTCGCACATTCGAAGAATATTGCGTCTCTTTAAGTAATTTTGATTCCTTTTACTTACAGAGTGGCTTTTCAGGTTCCTTTTAGTTTGTAATCAATACCAAATGCATAATCAAGTTGAAGTAATTTTTTTTAGGAATCCCTGAGCTGACCTAGCAGCTCTTGCGGAATAAGCAGCAGGTGAGTCGTCATTATTAAAATTACTTCTCAGATCAACTTTCTTATCCTTTCTTTTCCTTCTTGAAAGTCAACCGTGATTAAAACTTTCTGCAATCCATAAACAACATCATTCCCTATGACTTACACGTACTGTTTATCTGGCTTAAAGGTCAATTGTAAATAAAGTTTTGGTGAAAAGTTAGATTTCCATTCCTGGATTTTAATGAGCAATTTTTCTAGGTCTGTCGTTTTTTGTCTGAATATTAGGTCAGTTGACATTGAGACCCTAAACACTGCGGATCTGACGCAATGTTTAATGAAAAACAAATGTCATTATCCTGAGAGGAAAAAGGAGGAAAGAGCTGGCAAAAGAAACGAGATGAGTAAAGTCATTTGCCCTTGGTAAGCGAAATCTCAGCAAGCAGTGCTTTAAATAAAATGTCTAATGTAGGAACCACATGACGTCCACGTATGTAGTGTTTACAGGCGACATCTGGTGAACGGTAAAACTGATTTTCACAGGAATGAACAAGGAAATAAGAGAGTCACAAGGGCATGCAAGGGTTTCCCGTTGCCTTCCGCAACAACCACCACAGCAATGAAATCATAATGAGAAAAATTCTCTTCACGCCAATAAAGGTTGAATGGAAAAATTGCACTCAAACCCAGAGTTGTTAGATAGCCATCCCTCCGTAGCCTGTAGCCTACAAAAGCTGTATAATGATAGGCATTAGCCAGTATGAGTATGCAGACTACAACTTTAATCTATCCTCCAGGCTTGTACAACTGATATGTTGCAAGTGAAAATGTATACAAGGAGGGAGAATTTCCATGCATTCCTATCAAATTGAAAACCCGTAATGATTTGATGAACTTCATTTAAAATTATTTCATTTATACCTCATGCAAGCTAAGGCTTTTCTAATAAATCCTCTTCTGACCAATCCTCCCCTCATAGTCGATATTTATTAAAAGGCGAGGTTAAACAAAGTTTCGCTCGTCATGCTGGTTGCTTCTTCATTGAGTTAGAAATTCAGAAATCCTATTGAGACGTCATGAAGAAGCATGACTAGCGAAACGGTGGTAGAATGTAGCATGACACTGTAGAAGGCCTCCATAATTATGTCACGGACCGTGGAAGTCTACGTTGTTTTCTGCCATAATTTCATCCTTATAAAATTGGTCAAATTTTGGTCAATAACGAACTTGACATTTAGTTTAATATGATACATTTAAATGTATTGTATAGTGACGATCAAACAAATATTCCGAAGACCAGACTATCTGCACTCGCACACTCATACATTGATTCGGGTAATCAGTTATCGAGATCGTACGCATTAAGCAATTTTTAAGAAACTTCTTCAAATTTCTATCAATCCTACCAAGGATTTGAAGAAAATGAGTTCCGATCAAAACGGCTGGAACTTTGATTTGATCTCTACCAAACCTGATATTTAAACTTCTCGTGTACAACTGAATACTACTATATATTCCCTAATAACCGAAATCGGACCTGGAGGAATTGGTTTAGAGGGCCAATATGCAAATTTTGATTTTATTTTATATATTAACGTCCACTTTTTGCTTCTATGTCTAATTGGGACGGGTTATCTACAGGTTACCACCCTTTTCTGGGCAGGGTGGGACTAAGGATTTGTTTAATGAGTTCATCACTAAATTAATTCCTACTGCCCAGGCGGGAATTGAACTCGCCACTCTAGTCTTACCATGTGAGATTAAGGCTAACACTTAACTCATATGGCTAACCTGAGCCCCGTGAATTTTTAAACATCTCCATTGTTGTGCATCGGAATTATAAATAAACAATTTTAGCTTCCGGTTTATGTTACTATGGCTAATCGGCACGAGTTATTTAGATTTAGTCACTCTTTTATAGCCAGGGCACTTCTGATTTAATTTAGAGTTTTCGTCACTTAATAAATTTCTATTTCCCATGCATGAAACTAACCTTGCCTTTTTTTTTTCTTTTTCTATGATGAAGTAATATTCTTCAATTGTTTTCAAATTTTCAGTATTCAGTAAATTCCCAAACGGTTTTCAATTTAAGTTATTATGTTACTTATCATCCAATAGCCCCATTAGATAATATAGATTAGAATGCACACCTGTCATCTGTGTAGCATTCCTACACGTGGGAATTATGCTTGCAGACCATGCATGGTGGAAATCTTTTTTAATAATTGGATGGGATTTGTATAACCTCAGTCTTGGTGGGTCCCGCATTTAGCTTATCAAAAGTAAAACAAACCATATTGGCCATCCGATCCGAGAGGAACAAAAAATATCCAATATAAATAAGAAACCAAATAAAATAGAAACCTTGTTACATAGAGGCCATTTTTTTGCCGGCTCGACTAGAGATCTCCAAGGGGACATTTTTTCCCCAGGCAGTGTCCTTGGCCACCCCAGTCTCAGCTGCCTCCTCCATTCTTCCCTCAGATTTGTCTCCCTCTTTTCCCTTCTGATTTACCTACAGTATCTCCAGCGGGTGCTGCGTGAACTAAGAAGATTTCTCACTTCCTGCAATGGCACGCCGATGACATCATCCTACATTCTGCCATCTGTTTCTTTCTATGAAGCCTGTTTAAACCGCATTTGAAATTTACCCCGGACATGCAATTTTTATTGGTATAGCTGCATTAAACGAAAATAGTAGAAGTGGGGGTTAAATAAAGAAGGAAATTCACTGTTAATATTGGAATTAGATAAAGACCTTATACAACAATACCATAATGTTAGTAGATTTCCCTTAAGTGGTTGTACTAAATACCGAATTTTCGAAACATTACCTCAAATGTCCATCGATCCTACCTAGTAGATGACGTAAATGAGGTCCATTCAAATATAAATATATATATATATATATATATATATATATATAATCAATCTAGTTATCTATCTGTATATTTGTCTGTTGCAGCTCTAGTGGTCGCAATTTTGTTTAATCGTTACCAAACTCGTTATGTAATCGTTTTATGTAAAACTAAAGATCAATGGTCGATGGACATTTGTCAAACATCGCGTCATGATTTCCCCGAAGGGAAATCTGTTAAAAAAGAGTACGTTTTATTTAAAGTTCAGGCTTTTTTTACGTCAAGCCAAACTCTCAATTCATGAAATGCAGAGGAACAATAAATATCAATTGACGGTTAAAAGTAGGGTTTTACTACCAAGTAAATCACTGATTTTACTTACGTATTTTTAACTCCTGGTACGAAGTGAAGAGAGTCTTGCATTTACGAAAGAAATCGGCATTCAGTTTTGAATGGATTTATACTTTTTAACCTCCCCTGAACCCATTTTCGCCGTAAGTTCTGTAAGTATGTAAGTAACTCGCAGAATGACTAGCATTGAATGTGGACATTTTCTATTTAGGTCTCTTGTAAAATCTAGTTATGCGCCTACTCTTTTGATCGAGATAAGCGAACGGGGTGGGGGTGGCTAATAAAATTATGGATTTAAGTATTTATTAGATATAAAGACGATTTGCATAGAACATTTTTTGTTCACCATTAAAAGATCAATCATAAATTATTTTCTATGATATACTGGAGGCAGTGTGAATGAATCAATAAAGTAAATTTTATTCTCGTTCCATATTTAACAATTCTTAGAATATGAAGAAATTTACAGGAGTTTGGGTTAGCCCATCAGCTTGAGTGACAAGGTTTTTTCTTCATTGGAAATAAATGTAGATTTATTCTACCGGATGTTAAATAAAATAATAAATACCTGGGGTCAATGTATTAGGACGGATATATCATCAACTGAAATCTTTTTAAATGATGTATAAAACTCGTTTCATATAATCAATGAAAGGAAAACAACAAGTCCAGACGTCAGATTTCATTACTAATTCAATATTACTAATTTAAACACTTCCGCTGGATTCGAGGGATTTTTTTTTTTTTTTTTTTAATGTATTCCGTTATAAACAGTCAGTAAAAACCTATAATTTAAATTATTTCAAATTCGAGAGAAAAATAATTTTTTATCTACAATACTAACGCTGTAGTATTAGTAGTAAAACATCGATAAAATACAGTGTACTTAAAGTGTTTAAATAGTGAATCAGGTTGCTCTCAACCATTCTGCTTATCTCAAGAAGTCAGTCATGCTTTATCTATTTTATTTAATTACTTCAAGAAACATAATTATGAATACATTCTGAATGACTAATTTTTAGAATTCACTAACAGTTTATATATCTAGTTAGCTCATGAACGATTTCGAAATTCCAATATATCTCCGTTATTATACGTCGGATTAAAAAAATATGTAGAACAAATCTTATTGCAAATTAAATGCTCTATGAATATTGGTATATTACATACATTTATTCTCTATTTTGAATATTAACCGAGATACATTACTGTACTAGATATGGTAAATAGTTTTCAATAAAATTAATAGGTTATATTCAGATATATTTCCATAATTGTTTTTCTTTCCGGCGAAGAATATTCTGTTCATCTCATATATATACGGGGTGTGGCTATTAAATAACGAGGCTGGGACTGTTACAGAAGAAGTGCGCATGCGTCAAACCCCAGCAACTAACAGCTGTTATCGTGAAGCTTCCTCTTTCGAATATAGTGCCTCTCGCTTCTGTAAACAAATCAGTACAGTCGTAGCCTTCGTTCGCATTAGAGTTGTTTTTTTGTTTCGCCGGAAAAATGTTAAGTGTAACAGTAGAGCAACGAATTGTTGTGAAATTTCATGTGAAACTTGGAAAAACCGCTATTGAAACTTATAATTTATTGAAAGAAGTGTATGGCAATGAATGTTTATCGCGTGCACGTGTTTTTGAGTGATTTAAGCGTTTTCAAGATGGCCGAGAAGACGTTCAAGATGATTCACGCCCGGGTCGTCCTTCCACGTCGAAAACGGATGACAATATCGAAAAAATCAGTAATCTGATTCTATCTGACCGTTGGTTAAGTATTCGTGCGATTGCTGAAACTGTACGAATTGATAAAGAATCCGTACGCCAAATATTACATAACAATTTTAACATGCAAAAAGTGTGTGCCAAAATGGTGCCTAAAATTCCCACATTTGAACAACGGGAAGCTCGCAAAAATGTTTGTACTGACACTTTGAATTCCATTGAAAATGAACCAAATTTACTGGAAAGGATAATAACATGTGACGAATCATGGTTTTTTATGTATGATCCTGAAACAAAGCGCCAATCCATGCACTGGAAGAGCCCATCTTCACCGAGAGCCAAAAAAGCTCGAATGAGCAAATCAAAATTCAAAGCAATGTTGATTGTTTTTTTCGATATTCATGGGATTGTGAACCTTCACTGGGTTCCTGAAGGTCAAACGATTAATCAACATTACTACCTTCACGTTCTTGCTGAACTCCGCGAAAGAATAAGGAAAAAACGACCTGAATTGTGGAAGGACAAGTCATGGGTTCTCCACCAAGACAATGCGCCGGCTCATTCCGCATTGTCTGTTAAGAGGTTTCTAGCCAAATTCAGCATCCCAGTGTTAGACCATCCGCCTTATTCGCCGGATCTTGCGCCGTGCGACTTCTATCTGTTTCCTAAGGTGAAATCTGCATTAAAAGGAACAAGATTTGAGTCTGTTGAAGCTGTGAAAGAGAAAGCGGCACGCGTCCTGAAGGAGCTGACAGAAAAAGACTTCCAGCACTGTTTCGAACAATGGAAGGTTCGCATGGAGCGTTGTAGGGATAAAGGAGTGGTGTATATTGAAGGTGATAATAAGTAAAAATGTATGAAATAAAAATAAAATGTTTTACAGCGTCAGTCTCGTTATTTAATAGCCACACCCCGTATATATATATATATATATATATATATATATATATATATATATATATATATATATAAACTCTAACGGTCGTAATTTTTGTTCGATCGCAACGAAACTCGATATTTCAACTTTTTATGTAAAAACAAAGATCTAGTTCGTTAATGGCTAAAATCTGACCAAATGGGAGGTGGGGGGGGGTCTAGAATGGAGAATTTCGTAATTCGACTAGTAGTAGCAAACAAATATATATATATAAATAATTTTAATCGGAATTTGCTAAAATTACAAAATTATTCATATATTTGTACCCTCTGATTGATCTTTGTCCTAGATAATGTGAGATCTTTTTTCCCTGCACTTAGGGTCGATAATTATTAAGTTTAACTTTGAATAATTATGAGAAGTTTCATTCTTCCAAGCCATTTTGTTATTGATTGACCTAGCCCCATAGAATGAGAATAAAACCAAAGGAAATATCAACAACAAACAAAAAACTGGTAGTTTGACTTTTACATTGTCTATTACAATTTCCACTCGTTCTCTATCCCTGCTTCTGATATGTATTTTTTTTTATCTTCCACTAGATCCCTTCGTTGTTCAGGATGAAGTATATTTTGGGTTACTGTCAGTCCTTGCGTATTTACAGCCTGTCAAAAAAAAAATCATTTAATTTTCAACTGTTACCTTTTTGAAATGCAGTTTCTAAAAGTCTGCTCCAAGGTATTTGCAGTGCAATCAATGTCTCAGTAGCCACCTTACCAGGTAGATACGCAAATGTGTGTAAGATATTTTTTGTGATCATAAAATTCCATAACTTCAATAAATACAGTACTTACTCAAGGATTTTCCAATTTGCCATGGCTTATGACAATGTTGAAACTCCTGAACTGACTTCAGGAGGTTATAGCGGACAAGGTTTCTATTTGATCTTTCCTTCACCCTAACATACCTATAAGAGAAATGAACCAAATGCTTATTAAGGAAAATGACTGAGTGCCAAAAATCAAAAAAACTTGTCTCAGACACTGACCATTTACTTTTTCAAACTTTATACTTTCAGAAAGAAGTATTCACGTTTTCTTTCTTCACGGAAAACATACATTTATGAAAAATTGAATTCCACTAGCGGTCAAGAGTTAAGTTAATGTCTTAGACTAAGTTCCACTAAATGTTTATAATACGGGGTGGCCAACCTGTGTTTTGACCGTTTTTCCGCCCCATAAGATTCATCACTCTTTTACAAAATATATTTATTTTATACTGAAGATATTAGTAAAACCAGTATATTGAAGAAATACATTATTTTTCCCTCCATATACTCAAAAAATATCAGCCGAAATTATGAAAAAACATTTACAGATATATTTATTTATGTTTTTATGAGCTCTGAGAATAGTTGAATTATATTCTGTGAGCTCATGTTGTGCGCGCCTCTCGGTAAAATATCAGGTTTACGTTTCACTGTTAATATTGCAAGCGTCCAGGGGACTTATGATGCATTTCCTAAGTGGTCCTCAAAATCATTTGTGTTGTTCATCCATAGCTTGATATATCTACTGCTATGTATAACAACAAAGTGAAGTTCCCTTACATATGGAAACAACTATATTACTAAATGTAATTCCATTTGTGGAGATATGTGCTTAATGAAGATTAGAGAGCCGTCCCCCGCAGAAATTCCCCACCATTGTTAACATTGCCCATTGTTCATATAGGTCCGTAGTGGGTTTAATTGTCTCGCCTTGGCCAGCAATATGTATTCCGTGTCCATAGGTCGTAATGATGCAACTGATTCATAATTCATCTTCAATTTGCTTAATGACCCAATGTATGTGTGCTACGTGATGTCAGATTTTTTTTTTATTATGTAGCTCCCTCATAGCGTTACTTGTCAAACCAGTTTCTTATATTACTGCAGTCTGTTGCACTGACCTTCTATGCGTTTGGAGAGCTCAATGTACTCAATAAAGTAGTATGCCAAGACATTTTTATTTAATTCCTCTTCTTTGGACTTGCAATAAAATATTCTAATAGTAATTGTGGAATGTTTAATTATACTGACTTTTTTTTTTTTTTTTCGAAGAACGATATATTTTTAGCCTATTAATACAGTAAAGTCCTGCCTGCATGACCACGCGAGTTCTTGTGTCTAAGACCCTATTCTCAAACGCAACCAATAAGTCCGTGTAATTAAAGTGTCTATACCTCAATATTTATCTTTGTTTTCCTTTGTACCTCAGGTAATATTACTGGTATGTCGGGAGATTTAAGAAGGCTTAACCAATCCGTTAAAGGTATTGTCTTTAACGGTACTTTTGCGTTTAATATTCTAAGCGCATCTATGTCCGTCACGTAGAAGTTAATGCTTCCACAAGATCAGACAACAGATACGCCAACAGAAATAGGAGAGCCACTCAACAATTTTCCCTTATGTGAGTTCAAATATCGCAATTACTTCCGTACCAACTGAGTCTAAAAAATCAACCTCTTTATCGAAAGCATGCTGAAAGGATTCACTCGCAAGCTTTGGTTTGTGAAGTTTTGGGGGTGGCCGTGTTGTAGTTATTGAAGCTATGGATTAATATGTTAGAGTGGGCAACTTCAGATTCTAAATTTTGATTAGCTACAACGATCACCACTCATCTAGGTTGCATTACTATACGTACTCCGGTGGCCAAACTCGTAGGCCAATGATGAAAAGAATAATACAGCATGAGGGAAATCTGCTTAACGGACTTATCCAGTTGAAAGGTTTATCATTAACAACAAATCTGTGAGTCTTGACAAATTAGTTCCGTGGAAATGTTCAGCTTTTTCGGTAAAACATGTCTATGTGCTTTCTGTCAACTTAGAGATAGTTGGTCCGTTTCCAACTGAAACCCATCTGCTTTTCTTCGCAACGAATGACTTCACCTGCTTGTAATTACACAAGGGGTGATTTTTATGTTGCAATTACGGAATTAATGCATCAAACGTTACAAAAACAAAAACACGATTTAGTAAATCAAAATGGGATTGCATTTCCTAACCAATCATTATCCTGTTTCCTCAACACTTCTCGAGTAATAGCCTTCGGAAATGCGTCACTACTTTCCCCGTAACCTTTGCAACAGTCCTAGTTGCTATAGGTCATTTTGAAACTGAGCCAAATGTCATGATTCCATTTTCCAAATGCCATAGTTAGGCAGATAGTTTTGTTTATGATGAGTACACCGTGCCTCTTTTCTTCTCAACAGAAGCTACACTTCAGCTATGTTCCTAAAGAGGCTGTCCTAATAGAGTGTTTCAGTATTTCCTCAATTTCAGACAATTAATTGTTAGTAATAAAGTCCGTCACGCAGGAGCTACATAAACTAAGCAGATTTTCCAAGCTCACTTCTGATCTCATCTCACTTGAAGCCTAATATTTCGATATTCTCTATCTTGAATATTAACCCAGATATTTGCATTTTTATTAAGTGTAACTGACGAGCTATGGTTCTCACCGAATGCTAGTTCGGTCGTTTCCGTAACTGATCGGCAATCGTATGGAGATTTCTCAATTGTATAACTTTACGTGGGAAGTCTGCTTAGTGTACGCAGCTCCTGCGTGACGGGCTTTATTTTGTCATCTCCTAGGTAGGATCCGAAGAAATTTTTCGAAAATCTCGTCATGACTACAACCCTAATAGCTTATTTCCCTTGACGGAAAGCTGCTAAAAGGGCGAGATTTATTCTGGCTTAATTTGCTAATGGGACTTGTTCTCCGGCTACTTAGCTGGCTTCTGAATGATGGTATGGGCACTGAATGTGGCAAATGCTAATTTGGTTGTTAGCCTGACGCTGTGACTGTAAAGGAAGTGCTTCAGCAACTGTTGGATCCCATGGAAGGAGTAAG
Organism: Riptortus pedestris; assembly: GCA_019009955.1. Taxonomy (NCBI): domain Eukaryota; kingdom Metazoa; phylum Arthropoda; class Insecta; order Hemiptera; family Alydidae; genus Riptortus; species Riptortus pedestris. Next base: position 56,541,160 of record CM032230.1, on the reverse strand, counting down.
GAGGCATTCTAGAGAGAGGTGTCAGGTATACTGGGGGCAGAGCACGTGGTTCCCGCCAGCTGTGAGACTGGTTCAGCCTACACTATCCCCTCTCAACTCTCAATGCGCTCTTTTCTTTATCCATGTTTTTTTTTATTGTTATATGCCTTTCTTTCTTCCTGGATTTTTTATCTTATTAGTCCTTACTCATCGTAAGGTCTTTAACTTACCTTTGCCATTGGCCATGTAATTGTAGAAATTCTCTCTCTCTTTTCCTGCTTCCTCTTTTCTCCCAACTCTCCCGTTGTTTTGTACAGCAGTCAGACTTTAATCAAAATTGTCATAGCCCACTTAGAAAGCTATTCTTCATCAATGAATCCTTTAATAGTTTGACTAACAACAAATCAAAAATAAATTAAATCAATAAATTAAAAATGCATGGTATATCACATTTTTACAGTTTTATTAAAATCGGAAACAAAATTAATTTATTATATATAATTATTAAAAATATAGATTCTACAACTATCCTATTATGTACTTTAACATTTCATGGAAATACATTAATTTCATTTTAATGACCAACCACTGTTATGTTGAGAATTGTTCTGACTCCTATATTAAAAGACCTTCATTTAGATTTTTGAGCGAAGAAACTCCCCATAATATAAATTATTGTTACGTTTTATTACCAAAACCAGTAATAAACGTTGTTAATAAGAGTTCTTTTGGATTGCAAAATTAAATACTCACAAGTTTCACAGTTTTTATCACTGCACAATTTATTTCACAATGCACAATACACTTGGTAATTATTCTTAATTACTACTCAAAGTATACACTGATAGCGTCACGGTTCTTCAGAATACACAGTCCAATAATTCACTCACGGTCACTGAAGTACACCAAAAGACGGCACTGCACTGTCCTTTACTTCGCGGCACTGCACTGTCTTAAACACGCCACTAAACTGTTACTTGCAGTCACGGCACAACACTATTCTTCTTATAAAAACACTTTACCGCACTGCACTAAGTCGCACTGTAGCACCGAACGCACATATGAGCTCTTGAGAAGAAAACTGACTGGCTCGCGGCTGGCCGGTTCTTTATATAGGTCCTCCGCATACATGAAAGGGGACTTGGCTGGGCCCTTCGACGTCTGGACTGGAAGGTTCTAGTAGGAGCTCGACTCTCTGCTAATCCTTCATGTATTTAATTTTCGTAACATTATTACGTTCAAGTTCAATGAGAACAATTTTGTATTTGTGCATTAAGTAATGTGATTCATAATATAACAGCTTATTGTTAATATGACGTGTGTAGGAGGGGGGGGGGGTTACTGAAGGCCGAAAACTAAAAAATGTAAATATCTCGGTTAATAATCAAGTGTGTTTGAAAAAGTCCATCTCACAGGTGCTGCGTAAACTAAGCAGATTTCCATTGTGAAGTTTAATAATAGATATATAAAATATATAATTTTGAACGGACCTCATTTTTATCATTACTAGGTAGGATCGGTGGACATTTGAAGAAATGTTTCAAAAATCGCGCCATGAGTACAACCTCAATAGCTGATTTCCCTCAGGGGGAAACTGATAAAAAGTAGATGTATGTGGAGTCTCTCAGGTAACCCTGTTAAATAAAGGCGGGGACTTTTGAAAGCACTTGAGAATGGGCTTTTTTCTCCCTACCGAATTAGTTTTCTGCAATATTATACCGCTGGAAGGAAATGAGTTAATAATGTCAGATCGTTTTATCAGCTGTTTACTTCAGTTTTATCTTATCTGTATACGGAATACCTTTAACCTGATTGCTGTTTCATTTATTTTTATTTTTCCGTTAAAAAAAGAAAATGTTTTGACCATTTTAATGTCATTTAATTCCCGACAATGTTTTCTCATCGCTCAATTTAACTCACATTTTAATTTCATTGTAGTATGCCTTCATCTATAATTTATTTATTTTATTATTGGAAAACTCTCTCCAAATCTCATTATATAATGCTTTCATTAGCATTACTAATTGGCGATTGCATGCAACAGCCTTGGAACTGAATGATACTCAATTAAAATAGCCAAGGCACTCGTTACTGCAGAATTCAACAGTCAAAGAAAGTCAAATTAAACCTTTGCTGTAAAAATAAATTCCATTCCATTGAGTACGTGTGAATTTTCTTTCTTCCTGAATACAAGCAATCTTTATATTAATGGATACAGTTTAAGTCTGTGAATGTTCTTGAAATGTTAAAACCACTATAAGCTCGCCAAGTTCAAGATAAGACTGAGTTCAGCGTCCGCATTATTTACATACTCAGCAGGGACATTTTTGACACTTCAAATATATGAAGATTCCTTTATCGCTTCGTTTATAAAAAATCATAAGGTAAACATTTTTTTTGTTCTAGCAGATTTCCCTTCGGGGAAATCAGCTTTGGAGATTATACTCATAACGCGATTTTCTTCGAACCTTATTCGAGAAACCTTTCTTCGAATGTCCATCGATCCTGACTAGTAGATGACGAAAATGAGTTCCGTTCAAAGTTATATATATATATATATATATATATATCAGTTGCCGTTCAAGCGGTTGCAATTTTTATTTTATAATTGCCAAACTCCATATTTAATCGTTTTATGTAAGAGGAAAGATGGAGTTCGTATTTATAGGTTATAGATTTGATTTTCACATTGCTTGTAGCTTTTGCATCGAGTAAAATACTGTAAAAGTAATTAAAATAATTAGTCTATTTACCATCTAATTGCAAGTACTTATATTACAGATTGTAACCTTGTGAATAATATGAAATTAATTACAAACTCAAAGATAAAGAAATAAAAATAAATTATTATTATATTAGTATGCCTCAGTAATCTTTGACCTTGGATTTATATTTTAGTTTTCGCCCAGCATAAAAATAATGATTTAGGGTCTTTTCCTATTAACTTACTTAATATTAGATTGCAGAAGTAGATCTGTTGTCAAATGTAATCTTAATTTATGGTCATACAAGACGATGGTATCTGCCTGGACGGTTTTTTTTTTCTACTTAAAAACCATTGAGGCACACCTAAAGGATATCTGAATTTTTCAGTTGGTCTATAGTTCAATAATCCAGCCTGTAAATTATGAAAAGTTATTATTTATTTCGGTAAACAACATTTTAAGAATTGAAATATATTTCATTTATGGGATAGAGAAGTGTCAAGAGGAGAAAGGGCAAACATAGTCACTTGCTGAAATGCGTTGGTAAGAGTTACAGAGGAAATTGCTAGAGAATGTAAATGTATGTTCAACAGAACGCTGAGTGCACTGCAGTTCACGTTTATAATCTGACAGATTACCTATTTGATTGCATTACGACACAGACAGCTGCATCAACGTTTTAACTAATGCAATAAAGAGGGCTTCATCTATTAGCAGAGAGATAATCAATACAAGTATTACAGACACTAAAAGCAGCATAGTTTAACCTTGTTGCTTTGTTCGATGTGACCGAGTACCCGTCACATTCAAAAATAATTATTTCAAAAATTAGTAAAGGATTTCAATTTAATAAAGCATTTCCTGAAATGTGCCGCGGTTCACAAAAAGTAGTTTTGCCAGGATTCCGCCTACCATCTGACCTACTAAATATATTACTAATTGGTCATATTGCCGGCTCAAAATGTCTTCTACGGAAAATAGGAAAATTCAGTTCTTGCTTCCAAATGACAGATTTTGTCTCCTAATTTAAAACGCCCTTCTTCAGCCACCATCAACTTCAGCAAAGTCAAACATTCGAAATGGAAATTTGCATCATATTTTACAACATTCTGGTTCTACTAATAATATTAAATAATCATCATTATAAATCATTAAATGTTTAAAAAAAAAAGTAGAAAAATTTACATTGTTATTTTTATTTAACACATTGGTTTTCCGACACGAAATAAATCGTATGTCTTTTTCAGGCGAGTTATTCCGCTACGAGTGACTTCATAGTTTATAAGTGCAAATATGGATAGATGACCTCCTGGAAGAAAATAAGTTGAAGCTTGTCTGCAAGAATCAACTCGTTGTAGGCTTCTGCGAAGAGCTTTGTCTATCAAAAGCCGGCTAAGAGATAATTCGAAGAAACATTTTTTCTACAAAAGAAAATTCTGTACGCTTTTTGACGTTTATTACGAATCATAATTAGTATTTTTAACAATATAATATGATGATGATCAATTTGGTATCTCGGGCCGGAATCCGATAAGTACTGTTGCAGCCAAGGTGTTAATACTTGAGGCTCAGGTCTTAATCTCACCTGATGATCCTAGAGAGTTGGGTTCGGATTCCGCCTGGGCAATAGGGATTTATTTAATGGCAAACTCATTAAATAAAATCCTTAGTTCTATCCTGGTTAAATAAGAGTGGTAACATGTAGTTAACTCGTCTCAATTAGCCGCCAAGTAGGTAAACGTGGGCGTTAATAAGATTTTTTATTATAAAGCTTATTGCTGTAGTGTTGTCTACTTCTCATTGATAGTTTTTGGTATGGTATTTGAATATTGGCGTTTTGTTTCACCAACTTAAGTAGAATTTGTGCCGTCCTGATTTCAACTTTATTCAAACTTGATCTTTAATTTTAAACAAAACTATTAAATACCAATATTGGCAACAGTCAAACAAAATCTGCGACCTCTTTCAAACGTAGAGTGTTTTCCACATTTTAGTTATCTCTTAAGTAGGATCAGTGGACATTTGAAGAATGCTTCCCGAATTCGCAGTGAGTATAAACTTAAGTGGAATCTGCTGAAAACAATTATAACCTAGTATTATATCACTAGGTATAGTAGTGGGGTTTTTTGCTGAAGATTCATATAGCACGCGTGGCATCTAACACTTGCAAGTAGCATGAATACTCCTAATGTCTCGTTGCTAACGGGTGGTTGTTATGGGAATCAACAGCTGTCATTCATGTTGACATTAGTAAGAAACCTCCCTGTGACAACAGTACTGTCACCTAGTAAGGTTTTTTTTCGGCGGGAGTAGGAGCAGGAGTTTCTAAGGGGGTAGGCCATGGTCGATTATACCGCGAAGGAGGCCTTGGAACCGCTATACCGGACGCCTTCTTGAACTCAATACCTCTTTACTATGCACCGCTGTCTAAATACTTAGTTACCCAAATAGAATTTCATTTAAAAAAAAAGAACACTTAACTCAAGAATTAAATTATTTTATTAATTCCTTATTTTATTCATAATACCTGTTTTATTTAAAACGTTCAAGCAATCTAGACTTCAAAATTAAGCTGTATATGGCCAGTAGTATATGTGGCTGTTTAAAGAGAAAACGCATTGGTAGAAGGGGGGAGGGTCAACTAAAGTCTGAAGATGCAAAAAATATCAATAACTCAAGATTCAGCTAAACATTTAGAACCACTATTGCAGTGCAGCATACTTTCATCAAGATTGATTGTATATCATTTTTCGATCCGAGTAATATTAACGGAGTTATTTAATATTCTACGTTTAGTAAGTACTTAGTTTTTCCTGAACCAATTCATATATCGAGTTTGGCAACGATCAAACATGCATTGAGTAAATCTGTTGTAAATTATCTTCACTCAATGATCGCATAGCACAGTGCATTGCGATTCCACGGGGGGGCAACTTAGAGTTCAGTAAAAACAAGATGAAATCGTCAAGACAGACCAGAGAGGTGGAGGTTCTGTCGTTTATGTGGAGTACATGTTTCCTACTTATACAAATAATTCAAGCATCTGGGAGAAATGATATAGAATTAGACTTAGGTTGCTTGCGGAAACCAGATGTTTGCCTTCTCGAACCCTCGGAAATAATCTTAGATCACATAGTATACAAGTGGTGATTAGGCCAGGTGATAGTGCAACATGGCCTTTCACAAACGAAGAAGTCCGTCACGCAGGGGCTACATATACATAGCAGATTCCTCACGTGCTGGGCGCGCTAAAGATCCAACAACGTTTATTTTCCACTTTTCCTGTAATCAAAATCTTATGTAAAAAGGACTTAGGATGGGGTGTTTACTGAATGCTGAAAACTTATAAAAAATGCAAATATCTCGGTTAATATTTGAGATAGTGAAACAATGTCTAAAACAAGATTTCTTGAAAATTAAATTTGTAACCAGATTTGTTCTATACAATTTTCGATCCGACTCTTAATAGTGGAGATATTTCGAGTTGTCCATCCCCTCCCAACACTCCTCCAGGATCCGATGCAGCCGTTAACGTATTTGACCTTTACTTATTCATGAAGTGCTTATATGTCGAGTTTGATAACCTCGAATCAAAAATTAGGACGGTGCGTTAATAGACAAATAAATCTATCTATCCTCCCTCATCGTCGGCCCTTATTTTCGTCTTCTCCTGTGGAGGGCCGATGGACATTTGGAAGAAATGTTTTAAAAACAATTAGCTAACTAGAGAGCTCTCGACGTGGAAAGAAGTGCATAATCAAACCTTTTTGGAGACGTAAAAGAACAGCACAAATGACACGTCGGTGACATCACTGAGGAACTTGAAATTACTGGTACTATCTATGCGGGAAGTGGGACATTTAAAAATATTAGAATCTGTTGATCTGCGCAAGATGTTGTGTAGTAGCCAACAGTGCGCACGACGAGGGGAGTTACGGTAGATGACCACCTGCGATTCAACAATGGTGCTGGCGGAGCTTCAAGTGCTGTAGTATCTAGTAAGTATAGGACCTTGATCTGCTGACGCTGACATTAACACAGCTGTAATCTATTAGTGCCATCATAAACCCAGTGGCTCTGTCAATCTGCATGTCACCACAATTTAATAAGGAATTCAAACACGAACAGGGTCTTGAAAGTGCTCATATAGAACTCTAAGCAGAAATTTGAACTGCTCATTACTTAACTTAAAGACCTAAGAGACCTTTAGTGATCTAACAAAGTTAAACTATACGGAGATAGGGATTTATGCGGGTATTTTTGTTGACGCCTTCATAAAGTTTAGGATCTTCAGGCTCTTCTGATCTTCTGAAAACATGTGATTGACTGAGCCAAAAATATAAATAAAAGCCCGTCGCACAGGGGCTGCGTAAACTAAGCAGATTCCCCACGTAACGTTTTAGAATAGAGAAATTTACATACAGATAACACTTAACATCACCGTGAATATCGAATGAATAAATACAAACGGTAATGAGAAATCTTTTTGTCAATTTTAATACTCCTCCCAACGGGAAGCTTCTGAATTGTAAACTAACACGTCAGCCAACAGATAGATTGAAATATTCTTCATTTGGAAAGAAAAACGATTACTGAAATATATCTAATAATAACACATTTATTTTATTCAAAACTATTAACTATGTCTAATACTCTTATTTATAATGAATAAGTATAATTTGTATTTCGATTCCCCCCTCTATACCACCCCTCTCACTGGTCCGATTTCAGCCATTAATGAACTTGATCATTATTTTTACATAAAGGATTAAATATGGAGTTGCAACAATATAACAAAAATTGCGACCGCTAGACTGACGTGTATATGTCATTTTGAACGGACCTCATTTTCGTCATCTCCTGGGTAGGATCAATGAGCATTTAAAGACATTTTCCGAAAAACGCGTCATGAAAACGGCCTCAATTGATAATTTCCCGTATTACCTAAAACTAAATAGTTTGAATATTTCGTGACATACTCAATAACATTTTTTTCAGACGATAGACCCGAAAATCCCATAGTGCGAAGCTTCTAATGAAGTAAAATCAATGTGGAAACCAGTGGCCTTTATTATTTCTGACTGACACCTTTAGATTTCAGAAGCTCCACTCAGCACCAATCTTTATCAAATGCGATTGGGTCCAAATTTCAATTATTTACTAACAGTTAATCAATAGAAAAGTACATTCACCTCGATTTATGATATCTTAACATTACGTTATGTGGTTCTCCAAAGTGAGGTAACTTTCTTTTCCCCGTTTTTTCCCCTTTGTTGTACGTTTTTATCATACCTTATAAGTCGATACAATTGACCGTGAAAGGAAGAATACAGACCTCAACGAGGCCAAAATTCGATAGGGTTGCGATGCGTGAGGCCCTGTGCCATGTTCTCAGACATTTTAACAGTTAACCGTTACTCTCCCTATACATCGTCAAGGGGACAAGTGTGGGAATTTTAATATTCTGACATATTTTACGTAGACATTTTGATAGGTTTAACAGATAATTTTGTTCAGTTTATTAGAGTAAACCAGAAAAACTTACAAGTTGTTTATATAAATGGTAGATCTTTTACAAATTGGCAATGAAACTGTTTCATAGCAATACTAAGTAACTAAAATTTGCTTAAGCTTCCCGAAAATATGAAGGAAATGTAAAATTTCATCCAGACACTGGGTGTATATTGTGGGTTCCTTCTATACTCAGTGACCGTTAAGACCCTTCATACCTGAGGTAAGGTAACCCTACCATAGCTTCATTCAGCCGTACCCTAGGTGTTTGAAGACGGCACCTGAGAATATTATGAGCCGTAGTTCCTTCGCACCCCAGGAAAATAATCATCCCTCACAAAGAGCAAGTATTAAAAAAAAAAAATACTGTCATTGGGGGTTAGATTTCAGAGTATGGTATTAGAAAGTACTCTTAGAGACCATCATTCTGCCACCTCTCTAAGTTCATAGATAAAGCTCCAGTTTCACTTCCTTGTTCGATGTAATGGAAGTACTGTAATCACGAAAAATGTTGGTTTTCAGTTTTCAACTATATTATTCGTTTTCACTCTGTTTAAACTAGTAATATCAAGTTGTGCGCAACAATTTCGGTTGAAAAGATGGTAGAAATGAAGCATTACAAATGTCGTCCTACTTTTCAGTCACGAGAGATTCTATAGGACCTTCTTAATCCCTTGTGAGAAGTGAAGAACGTACTGTAATAGCCTAAGTTTTCGGTTTTCAGAATTTAACGGAATTATTCATTTTGACCCCCTCTGAACGCATTTGGACCAGTTTCGGCGTGACGTATTAATCAGAGAATGCTGAAATTTTTTATTTTGGGATTGTTAGCAGATTCTCCTTAAAGGAATTCAGCTATTGAGATAGTACTCATGACGTGGTTTTCAAAATATATCCTCAAATGTCCATCGATCCTCCTCAGGAAATGACGAAAATTAGGTCCGTTCAAAACTGTGTGTGTGTGTGTGTGTGTGTATACACGCTCTAGCGGTCGCAATTTTCGTCTGATCGATTCCAAACTCGGTATTTATACATCCTTTCTAAAACTGAAAATCATTAACGGCGAAAATCGGACAAGTCTGAGGAAGTGGGTTTAGAGGGGAGTTTCGAAATATCTCGGATCAAAAAATTGTATAGAACCAATCTTATGGCAAATATAATCTAATCTTAATTATTGACCGAGAAATATGCATTTTTTAATTTTCGGCCTTCAGTAAACCTCCACTCTTACTCATGTCATAGCAACATTAAGCTGTTATGTCACGAAGCACTTTATTTGAAGCCTAAATACCAAATATTATTCTCATTGAGCTTGTAAATACGTGACGCCCGTGGGATATCTGCTTAGTTTACGACGGCCTTTTTTTTTTTTGGTCAGAGTTTATTTCAATGGTTAAATACCATACCTACGCTTTATTATAATAAAAATATGAAACGTGCTAATGTATCTTCTCGAACATTTATTAATTTTGCTGGAGGAGGTTAATAAACACAAGGAGGGAAGAATATAAAACATTGCCCAAATGAAGCCGACAAAGGTTTCTCGGAAATAAATTATTTCCCACGTTCGTTTCGACCATTTTGAAGGAAGGCTCCCATCAAGTAAAGTACTGCAACATTTAATCCACTCCCACTCGGTAAGAGGGTAAAATTTAGATAAGGGGGGGGGTTGCCAGACAGCTCGTGTGGGGGGGGGGAGCATCTTCAAGACAAACGGCTCATGAATTTGTTAGACAAGAAGAGGATACATAAATACCTACCCAGCATCCAACGGAGCCTGCATCTCCTAACGTCTTGTACATAGCGGCTGAATATGTTTATTTTCCCTCCTGCAACACTAGTCTCTATCATAAATTCGTTTAGAATATATATATTTAATCTACCGGAGTTTATCGTTGAGTGCAAATGTACGCTAGATCAGGGTTCTGTTGTACTATCATTCAAAACACTGTCTCGTGAATTCACTTTGATTTTCAATCGAGATTATGTGACAAAAAGTATAAGAAAAAATAAAAGACCTAAAACGTTATAACATAAAACATTAAAAAAAAATGTCCGTCACACTGGAGCTGCATAAACTAAGCAGATTTCCATCGTGAAGTTTAGTAATAGTGTGAATATTAAGTGAATAAATACAAACGGAAATAAGAAATGTTTCAGTCAATTTCAATATCCTACCGACAGGAAGCGTTTGAAATGTAAACAAACAGATCTTCCAGCCTCACACCGGAATGAAAAACAATTACTGAAATATATCGGAATATAACATATTAATTTTATTGAGAAATGTTTACTATATCTAGTACTGTAATTAATAATGTGTCAGAATAATTGTTATCCCAATCAACCAAATTTTAGTCCTTTAGACGGGGGGGGGGGATCACCAGGACATATTTGCATCTATCTCTTATAATAAAGATCTCTTGAATACAATATTTGATATATAAGCTTCGAATAATGTAGTTGATACCCCCCTTTAGGGAAATCACCTAAAAAATAGGGAGACAGGCAACTTTTTTAATATGATTTAATTAATGAGAAAGATACCTTCGTTGATGTACATTTGAGGTAATTTTTCAAAAATCCCGTCATGAGTACGATTTCAATAGCTGATTCCTTTAAGGGGAATCTGCTAACAATCCCAAAATAAGAAATTTCAGCATTATCTGAACCTTCAGAAATATTTTTGAAGCAAATAACTGTAATATTTAAAACTAATGTTATACATAATTAACGAAATCAATCTAATTAATGAGTCTGGTTTATGTTTTATGTTCTCATTGTATAAGTTACAAATTCATTGTATTAATTAAACTTACTTTGCCTATATGCAAATAAGACCAGCTGGAAAGTTTAACTCCTAGTGGTAACTAACTAACTACTCTTTGACAGGCTTGTTGGGGCTAGGAATTTGAAACTCACTTTATAAATTTCTAGACCTAGGCTGGAAAATGTTAGTGGAATATTGCCCGGCCCCAATAGGCAGGACTACGTACTTGTTGTTCTTTATTAGGCGCATTACTAGAGTGAATCTATTTCGGTAGGCATCAAAATTCTGATATCGTTCCGCTCAATTCATGCTAAGAGGATATTATGCATTAACGAGCAAGTGATGATAGCTGTTTGTTCCTGTCTAGTACTCACGTAGTTAGTACGTCCCTCCTCAGACTCTAATATTATAGATGTTATTTAAATATTTACATAGATTATTATGATATCATTAATGTTGTAGATAAGAAATTTCCAAAGTAGAAATTAGTATTCTATTGAATTCATTTTAACTGCGTCCTCTTCCCTACCTACACTTTACTAAATAATATTTTTAATCCCACCATGGTAAGGAAGTATAGATAACCTATGTATAATCCACCCCTGTTCTCCTTAGTTTCTCTTTAATTACTTTCCTTCTTTAATGTTTTTTCCCCGTCATTCGAATGAAAGTTCGTCACGCAGGGCCGATGCTTAGTTTGCTGCGTAAACTAAGGAGTTTCCGCACGAGCTGGTACTGATCTCTTCTCACCTTACAGTTTCTATTTCTAAGAGGAAATCCGATCTCTAATTTGTTATACCAGCAACTGGGAAATCTGCATAGTTCACGCAGCCCATGCGTGACGGACTTTAAACTGTATTTCGGATACTAAAGAAAGATACTTTCGTTGATGTACCTAAAGAGACCTACTTTTGGGTATCGAAGGATTTACTATATCTAGTACTGTAATTTATAATGAATCAGAATAATTTTTATCTCAATCAATCAAATTTAAGAAGTCCAACAATTTATAACGGGACGGAGGGGTCAAAAGAATATATTTGCTTGTATCTCGTATAATAAAGCTCTCTGGAAAACAATATTTGGTATTTAAGCTTCAACATTATTAAGCTTAATATATATATATATATATGGCATAAGTAGAAGTGGGGGTTTGCTGAAGGATGAAAACTGAAAAATGCAAATATCTCGGTTAATATTCAGGATGGAGAATAAATGTATATAACAATATTTATAGTAAATTTAATTTGCAATATGATTGGTTTTACACAATTATTCGATCTGACGTATAGTAACAGAGATATTTCGATTTTTCGAAATTCCTCCCCTCGAAGCCCCCCCCCCCTACCGCTGGTCCGTGTTCAGCCGTTAACGAACTTGATGTTTATTTTTACATAGAACGACGAAATATCGAGTTTGGTAACGATTAAACAACAATTGCGACCGCTATAGCGGTAACAGATAAATTAAATTAAATTTTCCTTAAGGGAAATCAGCTAAAAATATGAACTGTAAAAAGATTAACTGATATATTACGTCCACCAATGTCTTATATAATTTTCGTTCATTGTATCTGAAGAATGATGCCAAAGATCTCTGAAACTGTAAGCATAAATAAAACACACTCATCTTTTGATTGATCGAGTACGTTTGTAGCCGATGTCTAACAATACTAGACCAGACTTAACTTAATTTATGCCTAACGTCACCACAATTCTGGTGGCGTCCATTGCAGTGGTTCATGGTAGGATATTCGACAAGCAACTGATGGTGGCTGTTAGTTCCTGTTTAGTTCTCACCTAGTTATTGTGGCCTTCAGCTAACGTCAGCATCTCGCCAATTACGTAAATATTGCCATTATTCCCGCCGGTTTTGCCTTGAGATCGTACAGTTCTTAAACACATAGGCTAAACATTTGCTGGTTATGCCTACTTATTATCCTTATTTAGTTCTTTGCATATTAAGCTTTTCAGTTTTCTGCCACTCGGTATCTTTTATCTGGTTTGCCTCGAGGGAAAATAGCCATTGAGGTCGTGACACATGTTTTTAAAGCTTTCTTCAAACATTTAACTGTGCTACCTAGTTGTCAAAAATGAAGTCTTCCCAAATTTGTGTGTGAGAGAATGTGTTCATTTCTAATCGCTTTGACCTCCTTAACGCTGATAAAAGATCTTCATCCATCCCGTATAACTCAAGTTATTTCCTAAATAGTTGTTCTATACATTTTAATACGAGTATTATTCTAATGTTAAGGGAGTCCTTGTATTTCTGGGACTAATATCATAATCTTATTAATGCGGCAATGCGGTTAAAAACGGAATGCAAGAGCCAAGTACATGGTTTTATTTAATGACGTCATTACTACAGAGAGGCTCCATTAAGTGGAGATAGTGCAGATTCCTGGAGACCTCCTTGCTGGTCGGATCTCAGTTGTTGGAGGCTGGGTGTGGGTGGTGAGACAATGTGGGGGACCCAGGTGACAGGACAACGACCCCTCCTTTCTCTTCTCTCTCTCTCTAAGCCGTCTGCCCTATTCTCCACTTGCAAAGACGAAACGACCAAGGAAATTGAATGAAATATGCAAGTTGAATCTTGTTTTATTTGGTGGGAGGTGGTGGGGAGTGGGAGAGTGTTTGTACTATATCTCACTGATAAGTAAGTATATGCCTATGACATATAAATCTCTCATATTTGACCTTTCTCCGATCAATAATAAAACCTCATTTTCCTTTTGATTTGGAAACCATGTAGATGTCATTAACTGAATTGAGGGAAATGTCAGCAGTGCCATTGGCTGTCAATGATAGAGGTCATAAATTAGGAAAACCTGGACTTAAAGTTCACCGTAACATCTACCAGGAGAGTCTTTAGGTACTTCAAGGAATGTCTCATTAGATGCATGTACATAAGTCTCTTTAGTTACATTCGGGATAGTTCCCCCCGACAGATGTCTATTTAGTTGTATCAACGATTGTCTCTTAAGAAACACCAGTTAACATTTTTTTGTACATCAAAGGAGGTCTCTTTAGATACAATAATAACGGTTTATTTAGATACATGATTCAGCAACAATGTTCTCTTTAGATTCATAGACGATGGATGGTCTCTCAAGATACAGTAACTAAGGTCCTTCAGATACGTCCACGAATGTTTCTTTAGAAACACCAATGGTAGTCTCTTTATATACATCGATGAAGGTCTCTTGAGACACTTCAACGAAGATGTCTTTATTTGTTAGCCTCTTTGTATTTATTGTCTAGTCACCTCCATATCCTCACCCTTCCATGGGAGAGAAGTGAACGAACCTCTACTGTGAATACAATTCCAGAGTAATCTTGGACCGTCCAATTATCTTGTTTTTATGAAGTCTGGCAGCTTAATGGGCTCTGGGAAGATGTGGTCCCCTTTGACGCAACGTGGAGCTGTCGTTCTGGAAAAATAGTCTTGACGGTTTACAAGCGATGAAGCACCGTAATTGGTACTTAGTGACATGTCTGTTCTGTAAGACATCCAACTAGATAAGTCACTGTACTGCCCGGATCGAAGAGTATAAACTTTCAGGGCGGCCAGTATGGTAGTAAACTCCAGTCTTAGTTGTAGAATACATAATTGATTCATTGCAGTTCGGGATAGCGGAGAACTGAGTTTCTTTCTGGAGCTGCGTGTAACACAGTTATCCAAGAATGGAATAGGGTGAGATTTCCCAAAACATTGCCAAAGATTTTCTGTCAATGCCAAAGGAGTTGCTTTCGGTAGCCAGAGCTTTAGAAAGTTTCAACGAGTATTGTTGCACAAATGTACTACAAATAAAAAATTGTGTAATTGCTTAGAGGTGGGTAGGGGGGAGGTGATTTCAAATTAGAATGAAACCATTTGTTTAATTAACCCGTTTAATGAATAAACTACCATTTTCATAGGTTTCACCTTCAATCGGGAATCATATACATCGTGTTCACAAAGAGAATAAGAATAAGAAAATAAATCCCAACCTCAAATAATGAAATGGAATGTTAAAATTTGGCTAAGAGTTCACCTGTGGTATTGATTCGGTAATGTGACCTATTTGTAGAAGAAATTGAAACTCCAATTAGCTGGTAGACCAGGTGTCCTTTTTTCTGCTACGATGACGAGATGTGGCCAGCCTGTAGAGAGTATAATCATGGTTGACCGCAAATAGATTGGTTGAATTCACCCTTGACATTCTTCTACATGAATTCCAATATCTCTATACCACTGGACCGTATCAGGCATGGTATGATTCTATGTTTTGCATCGATTTCAAATTGTTATCATTATTTTTTCCCTGTTTTTTTTTCGTATTTACATTGTGAAATGCTGGTATTTATCCATTGAAATACACATTGCGACGGGTTTTTATCTTTCCTATAAGCTTATGACGAGATGGATTGCTCAAGTTTCATTTCCTTCACCGAGGAAATGAACTCAGGACTCAAAAAAACGTTCAAGAATAGGAATAGCACAACACTTGTACTACACTAACATCCTATAAACGTTGACAGATAAAGTCAACAGTGGATGAATGGCTGTCTAGATATCAGAATATACCATGACACTAATAAAAAGTTTAATATTAACACTTTATGACTAAAGCGCAAGAACCATTTTGCCATGAACTCTCTCTAATACAATAGCTAACTGATTACAGAACTTGAAACATGAATGCACATTACTGCTGAATGTTTGCAGGCCAGTATATAAACACAACACCGTTTACTTACACTAGAAGTCATCCGAAGCCAGTGAGAACCGTAGATTGAAATAAATGACCAGCCATTTAATCCTCTAGTATACATACATTTTAACTTATGTCTAATATGCATACATGAATCTTGTTTATACTGTTTGCATGGGAAACGCATTCAGATATAAACTTACGGTTTAGATCAGAGAGGAATAAATTAGGCTTTAGTAACTGTAAGCAGGCCAACAAAAAAAAAACAACAATTTTCTTATGACTAGTTCTGTTTAGGGAAAAAATAATAACCTTGGTAGAAAATATGACATTTAAAGGGAAAATATTTCATTAAAAATTCCGTCACGCAGGGTCTGTATAAACTAAGCAGATTTTCCACATGCTGGTGTGACACACGAATGATCTCATCTCACCGCGTATTCTCCGTTTCTATGTAAAAAGAATGATGAGTAGAAAAGGTAGTTTAGTGAAGGCTGAAAAGAAGAAGGCACGAATAACTCCCTTAATTTGGAGTTACGAAATAATTCTTACAATAATAATTGTTGGCCATCAGTTGTTTAACAAGATTGCATCAGTAACATGCTACGATTGGAAAATACAAAATGTCTTAGTTATTATGAATCGGATCGTAAGCTTCATAGCAACAGAGATATTTTGAGTTTTCGAATTTCCTCCCAGGACTAGACCCTTCGCCCTCATTACAGGTGCCATTTCAATCATTAACAAATAAAGTCTTTAGTGTCGTGTACGTTATAGATCAAATAAATATTTTTTAGATAAAGGACGTAAAATATGAATTGATGACGTCATAACAGAAGATGTTTGCATGTATCTAATCTAGTAAAGGCCTGTTGAAAATAATATTTGATATTTACTGCAACATGGCTTAACAGCTTATTTTTAATTTGATATAACTAGGGGATTTGGGTTTATTGAAGGCTGCAAACTAAAAAATGTAAATATCTCAGTTAATATTCAAGATTTATAGACAATAATAATAGCATTTATAGGAAATAAAATGTTCAATAAGAAAGGTCCTACACATAATTTCGATTCAACATATAATAGAGATATTTTCAATTTTCCAAATCTCCCCCTCTAACACCCCCCTTCTTATTGGCCAGATTTCAGCCATTACCGAACTTGATCTTTAGTTTTACATAAAACTTTAATTATTGAGTTTGGTAACGATCAAACAATAACCGGAGGTAACATATATATATATATATATATATATAAATATATATATATATATATATATATATTATTATTATTATTTTTTTCGTCATCTCCTAGGTAGGATAAGTTGACATTTTAAGTCTTTTTTTTCGAATTTAGCCTCATGAGTATCACCTCAATAGCTGATTTCGCTTAACGGAAATCCGTGAATAGCACATTTTAAGAGATAAGTGTTATCAGTAAATGAGTAGTGACAGCTGTCTCTGCCATGGATATATGCGGTCTGTGTAGTGGCTGGCTCAGAGTGTCTGTATTGCACAAGACAGCCTTGAATATGCAATATGCTACTCCCACACTCGCATGTAGTTACTGCGCCGGTTTCCCATTCAACTCTCTTAGGCCTTCACTTCGCCCTCTTAACATATAACAATATGCATAAAGTAAATTGAACTAAATTAACGTTTAATGCATTCTATTCAAGTTTCTATAGTAACAAATCACTCATATTTTATAGTGATAAGCACTTATCAAAACTCGGGGCTCAGGTTAGCCATGTGAGTTAAAGCATCGACCTTAATCTCACATGGTAAACCTAGAGTGGCGAGTTGGATTCCCGCTATGGGCAATAGGTGTTCACGTGACGGAATTCACTAAATAAAATCCTTAGTCCCACCCTGACTAAGAAAGGGTGGTAACATGTACATAACCCGTCCCAATTAGCCTTACTTGCAAAAAGTGGACGTTAATAAATAGTTTAATTTTTATCAAAACTCTGTAAAACTTGTTAGAAGTTAGATACCTTTTTAGCCTTTCCCACCTACTTATTATTTTTTTCCAGTGTGAAAAAAAAATGATAAAATTGTTTTCATCAAAATAATGATAACTTGAAACTTATATAATATGTGTTCTTCCTTTTCAAATCCTGGAGCCCCAGAGCTATTTCTAAAAATTCAGCGATGCATAAATTCAGTGCACAAAACATACTCGTAGGACTAGTTCTAGTTAGAGTAAAAATAATAACCTTGGAAGAAAATAAGGTGTTTTAAGAAATTTCTTAAGAAAGTCCATCACGCAGAGACAGCTACTGCAAAACTAAGCATATTTCCCTCAAGCTGGTATGATACACTAGTGATCACATCTCACCATATATTTTCTACTTATAAGTTAAAATCCCATGAGTAGAAGTGGGAGTTCACTTGTGTCGAATGGAACAAATAAATATCAGATGTATCAATAAACATTGACGATAAATGGTGTAGATCAAATAAACATTTTCGAGTTAAGAACAGACTCTGAATTGAAGGAGTCATCGCGCATCGTATTTGTAAACAATATCTGTTATTTACGCATAGGATATTGCGTTTCACGGGCTTGTTGCTAGCGAGAAATGAAGGGTATGTTGAAGTCCAAAAATTAAAATATCTCGGTTGATATTCGAGATAGAGCAATAGTGTTTTGAAGAATGTTTACGATTTTTTGAAGGGAAAAGACAAATTTGAGAGTGTGTCTATTAAATAGTAAATAAAAGATTCTGTATTCCGTTTATTCTTGTTTATTAATGATTCCACAATAGGAATTTATTTAGTGATGAACTCAAAAAATAAAATCCTTAGTCCCATCCTGGGAAGTAACCTGTAGATACCAGTCCCAATTATTTGACGTTAATAAATAATAATAATAATGATTCCACATTATTAAAAAAGAAATAGTAAACTGAGGACCTTTTGGTCCAAGTAAATGGTCCACGGGCTTCGTCTCTGAGAGCATTTGCAGTCAAGGCACGGGCAACTATTTGTGATTAAACCCACATAGTGCCTTTATAATTTCTTGTTAGTGCGTTTCTAATATAAACTGTGGATTATTTATCAGAGTCATGTATTATTCTAAAAATGCCAATCACCATCGCTGTGGGGCACAAACCAAATAAAAAAAATAATTAATAGATTCAATAGTCCTTGGACTTTTTTTTCGCCTTTTACTCATTACTATTTTCTTCTTGAAGCATTTCTCGTGTAAGGAAAATAATGGAATGCCACTAACCTAGAAACCGAACGAATATTCAGTACTGACACAGCAGTAAAATGGTGTTTGAAGGTCATTCCCGACTTATAACTCTTTCCAACGAGATAGGCAGGCTACGAACGATAATTCCTCAAAACTCTATCTAGAATAATTGCATATACTTGCATCTGTATTCAGCCTCTCTTAACTGACCTGTTATGTTCATTGAAGCTATTTTATTCCTATGATCTATGGAAAATAGGTTTCACTAATAAAGACATTTTAACTCTAAAGTCGGGGAAAAATTATTTTCAATAACGGACGACGGGAAAACGACGTTGTTCTTTAATTTATACGTACGAATTACGAATGTTTGTTGTAATCAGTTATTCAAAATTATTAAAGAATTAACTTCTGTTATCTGTTATAACCCTGTGGGTTTTACTTAAAAATTTACTTATGAGGCGATTTTCAAAACATTTCTTCAAATACCCATCGATTCTATCTAGGAGTTGACAAAAAAAATGAGTCCCTTTCAAAACTATATATATATATATATATATATATATATATATATATATATATATATATATATATATATAAACGCTCCAGTGGTCGCAATTTTTTTTAATTGTTACGAAACTCGATATTTTAGCGTTTTGTGTAAAATTTAAGATCAAGTTCATTAATGGCTGAATTCTGACCTGTTGGAGAGTGGGCATAGAGGGGGATTCTGAAAATTCAAAATATCTCCGTTATTACTTGTTGGATCGAAATATGTATAGAACTGATCTTATTGCAAATGGTATGTTTTATACATGTTTTTGCTATATTGAATATTAACCGATATATTTACATCAGTAAACCCCCCACTCCTACTCATGTCATATTAATAATAAGGTGTTATATTATGATATATTTCAAGGTTGAATACCAAACATAGTTTTCATTGAACTTTTACTTTCTGAGATGCAAAGACGTTGTGTGATGATGTCATGAATTCAGATGTTACGTTCTGTCTAGAAAATGTTTATTTGATCTATGCCATAATTAATATTTAATCGTTATAGTCAACACTGAAGATCATATTCATTATTGGCGGGCGTGGTATAGTGGGGGAGAAGAGAGGGGGGGGGATTCCAATACTCTGCTGATCCCTGAAGGACAGACGTTTTAGCAGATTTCCCTTAATGCAATTCAGCTATTGAGATCGTACTCATGAAACAATTTTTGTAAAAATCCTTGAAATGAGGTCCGTTCAAAATTATATATATATATATATATATATATATATATATATATATATATATTTGTCTGTTACCGCACTAGCGGTAGCAATTCTTGTTTGATCTTATCCAAACTCGATATATAAGCGCTTCAGGCAAATATAAATGTCAAGTTCATTAATATATTAATTGATATCGAACCAGTTGGTTTAGAGTTGGGGTTTAGAGGGGGGAATTCCGAAAATTCGATATATTTCCGTTATTATACCCCGAATCAGAAAAGTGTATAGATGCAATCTTATTGCAAATAAAATGTTCTATAAATATTGCAATTTATTCTCTATCTTTAATATTAACGGAGATATTTGCATTGTTTAGTTTTCGGACTCTGTAAACCCCCCACGTCGACTCATGTCATATTAACAATAAGCTGTTATATCATTAACCACATTATTCCAAGCTTAAATGCCAAATGTTGTTTCTATTGAACGTTTTCTGGGCGAGATACTTGCAAATGACGTCATCAATTAACATTTTGAGGACGAAAATTGAAAATATTGATTTATTCTATACCATACTCGATAATTAGGTGTACCTTCTTAAATTAAATATTTTAAACTCCAGCTAAACTGTTTTACTGTATGTGTATGTGTGTGTTTGTTTGTTTGTGCGTGTGTGTGTGTGTGTGTTTGTGTGAGAAAGTGTGTGTGTGTGTGTGTGTGTGTGTGTGTGTGTGTGTGTGTGTGTGTGTGTACGCATGTTTGTATCTGTGATAAAGAAAGTGAGAGCATATGATTGTAAATATTTTAGATATTAGAAAATTTAATCTGTTCATTTTATTGTACATACTAATTTTTATTTATTTGATTTTCGATTTGTTTTTAACCATTGAAAGTATATAATTGTTTACGTAATTTTATTAGTCTTTATAGTTTTTAATTTTCTAGTTTCCTTACAAGATTTTTTATTTTTGAATTTAATGTTTTGTTTTTGTTTATTTATTTTATTTGTTGATTCGAGTTTTTTTTTGTTTTTCGTTGAGTTTTGTTATTTGATTGCGTTCTGTTAATTAGTTGAGTTTTGTTATTTGATTGCGTTCTGTTATTTAGTTGAGTTTTATTTGGTTGCGTTCTGTTATTTAGTTGCGTTTTATATGGTTGCGTTCTGTTATTTAGATGAGTTTTGTTATTTGATTGCGTTCTGTTATTTAGTTGAGTTTTGTTATTTGTTTGCGTTCTTAGTTTGTATTGTTTGATTTTTTTCTTTTTACTGTTTTCATTTTTGTATTTTGTTTATATACATTGTTTTATTTATTTTTTTTTTATGAGCAATATCGCCTCGCAGCGAACGGTCCTAAATAAATAAATAAAGATCATATTACTAAATGCCTGATATCGGGGGTGGTAATAGGACTGGTTTACAAGGGGGATTTTGCAAGTTCAAAATATCTCCCTTATGAGTCGTATCGCAAAATGTTAAATGGCCTATCTTGTTAAGCCATTGGCGCTCTACAGTTGTTATATGCATTTTTTCAGGTCATTTGTCCTCTCTTGTTTTTAGCTTTCAATACCCCATCCCTTACAACCTTTTTATCATAGTTTTTTTACATAGTAATAGAGAATATGTGATGAGATGAGATCACGAGTGTGTTATGCCAGCACGTGGGAAATCTGCTTAGTTTAAGCAGCTCGCGTGACGACGGACTTTTAGCAGCTATTGAGGTCGTACTCATGACGCGATTTTCGAAAATTTTCTTCAAATGTCCTTCGATCCTACCCAGGAGATGACGAAAATGAGATCCGTTCAAAATTATATATATATTTGTCTGTTAACTCTCTAGCGGTCGCAATTTTTTTTTTATCGTTACCAAACTCGATATTTAAACGTTTTATGTAAAAAGACAGATCAAATTCGTTAACGGCTGAAATCGGACCCGTGGGAGGGGGAGTTTAGAGGGGGGATTTTCGAAAATTCGAAATATCTTCGTTACCATACGTCGGATCAAAAACTTGTATAGAACCAATCGTATTGCAAATTAAATTTGCTATAAACTATATACGTTTATTCTCTATCTTGAATATTAACCGGAATATTTGCATTTTTAATAAATTTGGGCTGATAACAGACGACTGTTTCCCGCCAAAAGGTAGTTCGGCCCTTTGCCGTAACTGTTCGGCTCTCTTATGGAGATTTCTCTATAGTATAACTTCACGTGGGAAATCTGCATAATAAACGCAGCACCTGCGTGACGGACTTTTACTATGTGGTGTTGACAGGAACGAAAACACTGAAGGTATCAGCATTGTTCTGAGTGAGGGGGTAGTAACCACAGATAGTAAGCGTGCCCCCTGCCTGTGGTCTACTGCTGACTCGCCTGTCCCTGGCTGCAAGTATTGTCTCTACTTTGTCAGCGGATTCCCCTTCATCATACAGTCTGCTTCTCGTTATCTGTAGCCCCTTAGCTTCGTCGAACCTTCAACCTCTATCCTCCTCAGGTTTCTTCCAACTTCTAGTGAACTAATTTCGTGCTCTTTTAGGTCACTAGTGTCGGACCAGGTATTAAGTATAACTTTAGCAGATTTCCCCTAAGGGAAATCAGCTATTAAGGTTGTAGTCATGTCGCGGTTTTCGATATTTTTTTTTCAAATGTCCACCGATTTTATTCAGGTGATGCCGAAAATGAGGCCCGTTCGAAATTACATATATATATATATATATATATATATATATATATATATATATAAATATATATACACACATACATGAACAAACATATCTTGAATATTAGCTGAGATATTTGGATTTTTCAGATTTCAGCCTTCAGCAAACACCCACTTCTTTTCATGTTACATAAACAATACTATGCTATTTAATAAACCACATTATTCAAAGCTTAAATACTAATAATATTGTTTTCAAGAGACTTTATTATACGAGATACATGCAGATATGTTCTGGTGATTCCCCCACCCCTCTTAAGTTCTTGGACTACTAAAATTTAATTTATTAATGTAAAAAAGATTGTGATTCATTATAAATTACAGTAGATATTGTAAGCAGTTTTCAATAAAATTAATATGTTATATTCTGATATATTTCAGTAGATGGCAAAAAAAAAAAAAAAAAAAAGAGGTTCATTCAAAATTATTTATATAGTACTAGTGTTAGAAATTAAGTAGTAATTTATCAGAAATTAAGTAGTAAATACTAAAATGGTACTTTTTACTTTGCTAATTTTGATATTTAATAAAGTGTTTTAAAAAGGAGCTTTGGCAGATGATATCGATCATGAAAGAAATATTAAAATAAATAAGTTATAAATAATGAAAAAAGAATTAGACTACATAGAATCAGATGTAAGTGCATTGCGATTCATATTTTCTTTGCAGATACCTCCTGGCATTTACTAATCGAAAAAGTGCTTAAAACGCCACATTTTGACTTTTTGTGTTGGCAAAAGTCAAGTTTGCATTAATGAAAATGTTCCAATTTAAAAAAAAAAAAAAAAACTTCTTTTTGTAGAACACTAAAAATGCTACAGTATCCCCCAAAACTTATGAGTATTTTTGCCAATTATAATAATATTAAAAACTCTAAAACCTATAGCAGTAATATTAGATATAAGGATTTTTATATGAATGTTTCAATACAGATAGGTGTCAACTGAAGCTAACAGCTCTCAAATCACCGTTCATGTTTCACTGGACAATTTCATAAAAATGATATTAAGGTGGGCTCTGCCCCACTAAAACTAATTGGGACGGGTCATCTACAGGTTGCAGGTTAGGGCTAAGGATTTTAATTATTGAGTTTGTGCTGAACTTGCCACTCTTTGTGAACCATTTTTGGTACACAGGTTTTGGTACGATTTTTGATACCAGATTTTAAAAGGAGGTAATTGGCGAGGACCATCTCATATTATATTTAACAAATATAATAAAGAACTTATAAAGTTTATCAAAAGCGCAGATAAGGATGTAGCAAAAATACATTAGAATGTAAAGTTGATTGTGAGGAATGGGAATTATAATTCAATATATTTACCTTACATAGACTCTCAAATTAAACATCGGTTGAGTTTAACTTTAATTGATTTGTTTTTTGTTCTTATTTTATTTATTATTTTTTTCATTTCATTAATTAGTTTTATTTGTAATTATCTTACTTATTTTAATATTTTATTTTATTATTTTTTTTATATTATATTTGAGTAGATAGTTGATTAATGTGTATATATTGTGAAATAAAAATGTATTTAAACATAATCTTCGATGTAATATGCCATGGGCAATGGCAATGGGACATGTACCCGTATTCAAATAAATAACTCTTCATAGGTTACTATGAGTAGAAAAAAAAAGTCCGTCACCCAGGGCCTGCGTAAACTAAGCAGATTTCCCACGTGAAGTTATACAATAGAGAAATTTCAGAATAGAGAGCCGAACAGTTATGAAAACGGCCCGAACTAGCTCTTGACCGAAACTCACAACTAGACCCGAAGTTAGCCGATCTCATCTCAGAAGCTGAAAACAGAAAAATGCAAATATCTCGGTTAATATTCAAGATACGGAATAAATGTATATAACACTATTTATGGTAAATTAAATTTGCAAAAGATTGATTTCATATAATTTTTCGATCCTACGTATAGTAACGGAGATATACGAAAATTGCGGCCGCTAGAGCGTTAACAGACATATATATATATATATATATATATATATAATTTTGAACGGACCTCATTTTCGTCATCTCCTGGGTAGGATCGATGGACATTTGAAGAAATTTTTCGAAACTCGCGTCATGAGTACGACCTCAATAGCTGATTTCCCTTAAGGGAAATCTGCTAAAAATGTGTAACATGTGAAATTAAGACCATATTCTAAAGTCACATAGCTAACTTACAATGTTATAATCGCTACATGAGGACAATTTTATAACATAATAGATAATACAGAGAGGTGAAGAAAATTAGGCTTTTATATCAAAGTTAATATAGGATCAGGATAATTTTATACTCACTATAGTAACATTGCCTGCTCTACCAAATCTCAGCTGATTTAATATTTTCAATCCAGCTGTTAGTCCTTCCTAAACTTAATTTGTGCTAGAATTAGTGCTGGAGTTAATTCCAAACAGTCTGGATAGTTGTAGGAGAGTCTTGATAGCTGGTTGAGTGGGGAGAGGTCCCTAATGAAACCACTTGCCGAAGACGCCATTAGTTTTGGGCTTTAAGTGCTAATTTGGGTCAGCTTGGAGCAGCCCAAGTATTTGGTTCAATTAATTCCGAGTGGGTGTCGGTATGGACGCAGATCCCTGAATTAGTTAGGGCATTCGGTTAGTCTATGTGTGTTGTCCTTGCTCTCATTCAGTTGTGTGTCTTCTGTAACTGTGCGTACGTATGAATGTAATCAGTAAAAGTACGTCACGCAGAGGCTGCGCAAACTAAGCAGATTTCCCTCGTGAAATATTGCAATAGATAAATCTAAAAACTGGTAATACAACACCACCGTGAATATTAAGTGAATAAATACAAACGGCAATAAGAAATCGTTCATTCAGTTTTAATAGCCTCCAGACAGGAAGCTTCTGAAATGTAAAAAAAGAAAAGGTCTGCCAACCACTCACCGGAAAGAAAAACAATTACTGAAATATATCAGAATATAACATATTAATTTTATTGAAAACTGCTTACAATATCTACTACTGTAATTTATAATGAATCGCAATCATTTTTATATTGATCAATCAAATTTTAGTAGTCCAAGAACTTAAGACGAGTGAATGGAATCATCAGAAAATATTTGCATGTATCTGCTATAATGAAGTTTCTTGAAAACAACATTTAGTATTTAAACTTCGAACAATGTGGTTTATTATATACATAGCATTGTTTATGTAACATGAGTAGAATTAGGGGTTTTCTGAAGGCTGAAAACAGAAAACTCCAAATATCTCACTTAATATTCAAGATAGAGAATAAATATCCATAACAATATATATATATATATATATATATATATATATATATATATATATATATATATATAAAATTTCGAACGGATCTCATTTTCATTTTTTATCATCTTCTGGGTAGGATAGATGGACATTTGAAGAAATGTTTCGAAAATCGCGTCATGAATACGACTTCAATAGCTTACTTCCTAAAGGGGGAAATCCGCTAAAAGCTAGTCACGCAACTGGGTTGCGTAACTAAGCAGATTTCTCACTTACTCTAATGGCAGGCAGATGTTTTCATATCACATTCCACTCTCGAGTTCTCCCATAATAAGAAGCCTGTGTAAACATGGCGTGGAAATAAATATGCCATGAGACGCTTACCACATGTTAAGTAAAGTCTTCCGGAGTAATGTCAGTACTAACAAATAAATCGGCTAATATTACAACTAGGGAAAAATGTGTACACCAACAGTTGTTATTTATTATCATATACTCTTTGCTATTATGCTATTAAAGCTAATCGGGCTATGTGTAGTTATGCACCCTTTTCTATCCAAGAAGGGAGTAGGGATTTTACTTAGTGAGTTCGTCCCAATTCTTAATATCTCCGATATAATATTCAGATTTTTATATTTTAATATGCCCTTTCTCTTTATATTTACTTGTCATAAAGCATTCAAATATTGACTTTAGAAACGATGAAAAAATTGTAGGGCTATTTAAAATAATTTACACATATACACATAAGCATTATTTTTTATTTCGTTTTCTAGCAAACTCAATGGAAATTCCAAGCGTTTCTGGACAACTACACATTGAGTCCAGCCTCAGTAGCTCATTTCCCTTAAAGAAAACTCCTAAAAAAATACAATGTAACATAATACACAAAAGTCCGTCACGCAGGGGCTACGTTACCTAAGCATATTTTTCACGTGCGCCACGTATTTGCATTTATCACAAAAAGTAAATGTTAAAACAATATTTGGTATTTAAGCTCCAAAAAAAGTGACTATAAGTAGTCGGGGAGGGGGTTACTGAAGGCTGAATACTAATAATTGCAAATACCTTGGTCAATATTCATATTATAGAAAATATGTATTTAACAACATTTATAGGCAATTAAATTTACAATAAGATTCGTTCTATATAATGTTTTGATCCGACGTATAATAAGGAGATATTTAGAATTTTCGAAATCTCCCCTTCGCAATGGTCCAATTTCTTCCATTAACGAACTTGATCCTTCATCATACATAAAACGATTAAATATCGAGTTTGGTAACGATACAACAAAAAGTGCGCCCGCTGTATATATATAATTTTGAACTGACCTCATTTTCGAAATCTCCTAGCTAGATCGATGGATATTTGAGGACATTTTTCCAAAGTCACGTCATAGGTACGACATCAATATCCATAAGGGAAATCTGCTAAAACAATACAATACACCATATAAAGGTAGAACAAAATACAAACTAGAAAAAAAATCGGTCAAGCATTGAGTACGGACGCACTCAATTTGGAGAGTACGTGTACTAACATTTCTAAAAACGGAATGGATAAAAATAATACTCTACAGATGCTTGTTTTGAAGAAGATGTTTATCTCTCATAGTAGACTAACAAAAGAAAAAACTTTTTCAGGAGAGTAGTTGGGAGACAAGTGGAGGGGATAGAAGCCTGACCTCCCTTAGGAGAACTGAATCTTCTCCGAAACAATCAAATCTCGTATGATATCATCGATTTCTCGAAACTATTTCCTCTTCTTAAAATTCTACAGAATGAATGTTCCTTAGTTCCTTAAATGTTAATTTGCTTTCATATGCTCATAAATATTTATATTACAAAAATCATGTACAAGTTCAAGAAAGATTCCAAACGGTTTTATAGCATTTTCTGAACAACTGAAATATTTTTGTTACAATATAGTTATTTCCAACACATTATAAACAATAGTAGCAAAAATTGAAGGGGGTGTCAGTTTTGGCTTAATTATTCTCAGTGAAAAATTCGTACAATGTATTTCCATTTAGACATTCAAAAGCGTTCGTGAACTTATATTTACTGGTTGCAAATATATTGTTACGTTTATTACTAAGATAATAATCGTTGTTTATTAGGGTTCTTTTTGATTGAAAAATTAAATACACACACTTTAACGTTTTTATAACTGCACAATTTATTTTACGATCGCTACTTTTGTACTTGCGCTTGATGAATTATTTTTCACTACTAACCACAATATGCACTGTTAACTTCACGTTATTATTACACAGCACAATCACTAAAGAAACAGGACAATAGCTCATGATCACTGGAATCACTGGTGTTCAGCTAAAATCTGCACTTTTTTTTTTTTTTTTTTTTTTTTTTTTTTTATCTGAGGCCCATTTAATTCATACCACGGCTTTGTTAACTGCGCGGGCCGTCAAGCCACGCGAGGCGGTACAGACAGTTCCCCCCCTGCTGAACTGAGAGTTCT
Organism: Riptortus pedestris; assembly: GCA_019009955.1. Classification (NCBI taxonomy): domain Eukaryota; kingdom Metazoa; phylum Arthropoda; class Insecta; order Hemiptera; family Alydidae; genus Riptortus; species Riptortus pedestris. The sequence goes on along the minus strand of CM032230.1, from coordinate 56,512,633 downwards.
ATTTTGAGGGGTTTTTGTGGACTTTTTTGGTGGTGAGATGTAGAACTCTAAGGTAGGTTTCCCGGCAACGGGCAGTTGCCGGGTGGGATTGTAACCACACTGCTGGGCGAGCTGGGCGACTTTATATAGCCCGGCGTCTGCTCTAGTAGGTAAGAGGCGCCAACTGGAACGCTGATTGGTGGGAGCCGGGTTCGTCACCTAGAAGGTTCTAGATTCCCACCCTGGCCTCCTTTACGCTCATCCTTTGTAGTGTTCTCCTCATCTTCTTTGCACTTCTTAAATACGCGATTTAATATACGTAATTGTCAAGTAGTAACAAAATCCACCAAGTAGACCAATGAAAGCATTTTCCACAACATTATAAAAGTCCGTCACGCAGGGGCTGCGTAAACTAAGCAGATTTCCCACGTGAAGTTTTACAATAGAGAAAATTCACAAGAGTCGAGCAGTTAAGGAAATGGCCGACCTAGCTTTTGGCGGGAAAGTCATCCGTCCGTTAGCCGCCCAGATTTAATAAAAAATGCAAATAACTCGGTTAATATTCAAGATAGAGAATAAATGTATATAACAGTATTTATAACAAATTTACTTTGCAATAAGATTGATTCTGTACAATTGTTCGATCCGACGTATAGTAACAGAGATATTTTGAATTTTCGAAAATCCTCCCCTCTAACCCCCCCCCCTCCCACTGGTCCGATTTCAGCCATTAACGAACTTGATCTTTCTTTTTACATAAAACGACTAAATATCGAGTTTGGTAACGATCAAACAAAAATTGCGACCGCTAGAGCGGTAACAAACAAATATATATATATATATATATATATATATATATATATATATATATATACACACACACACACACACACACACAGTTTTGAACGGACCTCATTTTCATCATCTACTAGGACATTTCAAGAAACATTTCGAAAATTCCGTCATGAGTACAACCTCAATAGCTGATTTCCCTTATGGGAAATCTGCTAAAAGGGTGATCGTATCGACACACTGCCAGAAATTAAGTTCTTCATCTTCAAAGACTCCAGACGCTAACAGGACCGTAAGGACTTTACGGAGGACCTGCATAAACTAAGTAGATTTCCCACGTGCTGGAATGACACATTAGTAATGTCATCTCACCATATATTCTCTATTTCTAAATCAAAATAGGTCAAGCAGTTGTGGAGGTTTATTGTAGACTGAAAATACTTGTAACTGGCTTTAGATACCGATATATCAGCAATTTCAGGTCGTTAAAACTTTAGCAAGATTGGTTCTACAACAGCTTTCTATCCAAATCAAAATAACAAAGATATTTTGCATTTTCAAATTTTCCCCTCCTCTCATACCTTGTCCTATTCCAGCGAGTAACAAATATAATCTTTAGTATTGACTGAAACGTTTAATATCGATTATGGGTTGGATCAAATAAATATTTTCGGGATGAGAACTTAATATTAATTGATGACATCATGACCCGATGAATTTGCATGTATGCCGTATAATAAAGGTCTCTTGAAAATAATATTTGGCATTTAAGCATAGAATCAAGTGCTTCATGATACAAGGTATTACTTTTAATATGACGTGAATCGAAGTGGGGGTTTGCTGATTGCTTAAAACTAAAAAATCCAAATATCTGGGATCATATTCATGACAGAGAAAATATGTATATAACAATATATTCATAGGCCATTAAATGTTCAATATCATTGAGAATTTTTCGATTTGACTTGTAATAACGCAGATATTTCAAACTTTCGAAATCCTCACACCTAAACTCCCCTACCCAGCCCGAAAAATACCCATAACACAGAATGCACATTTTCCTCTCTTTATACTTTTGCAATTTTTTTTATGACGAAGGAAAGCAACCATTTTTGCTATACATTATAGATTACTTTCTTTTCCTGGCTGGCAGGAAATGTTTTCAGCTCTATCGGACGATTATGATCATTCAAGATTTGTTCCAAGTATTGTTGTCAATATAGTAAAAACAAAACAAAATGGAATAAATAGCAATAAGGAAAATGTCCCCAGGAACTTCAACTGTCATTTCAACGCTTTCTTTTACTTGGTTATACAGTAGTTGCACAATCTGGCTGTTACATTGTTGTTTTATTAGCGAATTGCCCTTTTGAGAATACGTTATAACCAATCTAGTTGCAATTTAATTTTCTGTAGATGCTGTTGTAAATGTTTTCCCTCACTTTCAAATGCTAACAATAAGCTGATATATTATGAAACGACTTTCTTCAAAACTTAAATACCAAACATTGCATTAAAATGGCCTTTACATTGAGATATGTGATGTTATCAATAATGATTACGTTTTCTGGAGACCTCAATTTCTTCTTGACCGTTACCATATTCAATACTTACTGTCAAAGCTAAAGTTTTTTTTTTTTTTTGAGGGCTGAACAAAATATCTCCGTTGTTGTAAATTGGATGAAAAAATGCTTTATAATCAATATTTTTAATCATTTAATGTACTAAATAAATTAAGGTGTTGGTCTTAATCTCGCTTAGTAAACCTAGATTGGTGAGCTCGATTCTCACCTGGGCATAAGAATTTATTTAGTGTGAAAAATTCATTTAATAAAATCATTTTCTACACTGGCTAGAAAAGCCTGGTCACCTGTAGATTTCCGTCCCAATTAGCCATAGTTGCATAAAGTGGGTGTTAATGAATAACAACAAGAACAATGCCCTACGCTTCTTTCTCTAAAAATTGTTTTCATAATTTAAATATTAAACAAGATGTTTGAAATTTTAGTTTTTAGCTTTCAGGTTACCCTTTTCTTACTAATGGCAAAATTTAATATCGAATTTGAGAGACTATAATTGTCAAGTCAAGGACTTAAATTAGGATATTGTCAAATGAAAACACATTATTTTATTGATTATTTAGAGGGGAGTACAATTAATAATCTGTAGCTTTCAAATAACAAAATATTTAAATTATTAATTATGTGCTGATGGTGTGACTTGAAAATTAAATAAAGTATAGAATTTAAAAAAAAAAGAAAAATCGGATTTTAACTTCATTTATCTTAAATTACGAAATCTCCTAAACAGTTGTAAACATGAGTGATCTATGTCTAAAGAGATGTTTTATGAAAACTTCACGATAAAAAAATTAAAATACACTAGATAGAAAATATTTTCGATGCACCATGATCTTTGTTGTTCATTTTTACTTCGTAGTTCATTCCAATGCAGGTTTCCTTTGTATGTTTGTTCAGAGTGCATTTATTGCTTGAGAGAGCTGTACATATTTGTCCGTCATAGCCTTGCAGTGGCTGGGTGGGTTACGCTATTCGAGAAGAAACCATGTAGGTTTTATGCTTGGAAGGCAGATTCTAATGCCTTTGGCCTTGGGCTTCTGGCGTACGTTCGTAATGTCAGCTTTTAGAAACAACAAGTTTTTTCATAAGAGTATAATACTTATTGATCTCTTAACGCTATTTCCTTTATATTCTATTACTAGTAAATAATTAAATTCGATTCATAATCGTCTAATTCTATTAGTCTTAGGCCGCTGTTTTTAATTGTTAATAATTTCCAAGTTCACATCCTTATTTGGATATATCTGTGATTAAAATCTATACAATCTTCTGGAAAGAGTCACATATTTAAAAAAAAATCGTTGCTGCAATTTATTTAAGCTTTATTCATTCCGCCTTCCCTTCAAAAAGTTTATATCCCGAGATTCCTAGCTCAGTAGACCGACCAACACCGTCTCAAACCTGGGTTATCCCAGAAAGCTTTAAGAACGAGACAGAACACTTTTTACTGTTCACAAGGTATTTTAAACGAATGCGCAGCCCACACAGATAGGCGTCACGTGCCTCATCGTGTCATGGGTCGCCGCGCTCTACGTCAGCTCTATTGAGTTTAGATCATTTTCTAATTAGCCTAAGTACTTACGTAGTTTTTATTTTATTTAATTAACTAATGCCCAACACTTTTTAACTAATGATATGATAGTGACCAAAGAATAAATCAATATATGTTGATATCATTGCAGGCAAAGGGTCAATTTTTTTTTATTTTTATTTTTGTATGTGTTTCGCGATTTTTCTGTAATGTATGTATCTAATGTACCTTCAGACATTACTGTATGTAATGTATCTTCAGAAACACTTAGACTAAAAAGGCCGTCACGCATGGGCTGCGTAAACTAAACAGATTTCCCTCTTGAAGATTTGAGAATATAACATATTATTTTTCTTGTAAACTATTTACTATATCGAGCACTTTATTTTTAAATGAAATGATTAAATATCAAGTTTGGTTACGATCAAACAAAAATGTGTTTCTTTAATTCCAAAAATAATGATATTTACATTTTTCAGTTTTCAGCCTTCAGCAAACCCCCACTTCTACTCATCCAACATAAACAATACTCCGTTATGCAATAAACCATATTATTCGAAGCTTAAATACCAGATATTGCTTTCAAGAGACCTTTTCTTATACATGATACATGCAAATTTGTTCTAGTGACCTCCCCCCCGTCTTAAGTTCTTGGATTCTTTATAAAATACAGTACTAGATATAGTAAATAGTTTTGAATAAAATTAATATGTTATATTCTGATATATTTCAGTACTTGCTTTTCTTTCCGGTAAAAGGTTGGCAGACTTGTTTGTTTACATTCCAGTCGCTTCCTGTCGGGAGGTTTCTTATTATCGTTAGTATTTATTCACTTAATATTATGTGCTATTATGTTACAAGTAGATTTATCTATTATTAAACCTCACGAGAGAAGTCTGCTTATTTTACGAATGCCCAGCGTGACGGACTTTTAGCAGATTTCCCTTAAGGGAAATCAGCTATTGAGGTCGTACTCATGACGCGATTTTCGAAAAATTTCTTCAAATGTCCATCGATCCAACCCAGGAGATGACGAAAATGAGGTCCGTTCAAAATTATATATATGCATTTATATATATATATATATATATATATATATATATATATATTTGTCTGTTAACGCTCTAGCGGTCGTAATTTTTGTTTGATCCTTATCAAACTCGATATTTAAACGTTTTATACAAAAAGACAGATCAAATTCGTTAATGGCTGAAATCGGACCAGTGGGAGGGTCGTATAAAGGGGGGATTTTCGAAAATTCGAAATTTCTCCGTTACCATACGTCGGATCAAAAAATTGTAAAGAACCAATCTTTTTGTAAATTAAATTTACTATAAATATTGTTCTATACATTTATTCTCTAAATGAATATTAACCGAGATATTTACATTGTTATTAAATTTGGGCCGATAACGGACGATAGTTTCCCGCCAAAAGCTAGTTCGGCCCTTTGCCTTAACTGTTAGGCTCTCATATGAAGATTTCTCTATTGTGTAACTTCACGTGGGAAATCTGCTTAGTTTACAAAGCCCCTGCGTGACGGACGTTTTTTATAGTTTTCGGCTTTCAGTACACCCCCACTCTCAATCATGTCATATTAAGAATAAGTTATATTATGAAGCACTATATTTGAAGAATAAATACCAAATATTCTTCTCATTGAAGTTTTATTTTTTGAGATAAATGGAAATACGTGGCAACTGCGGGAAATCTGCTTAGTTTACTACGTGACCGACTTTTTCCTCGACTGCCAAGGTTGCCCTATAAGCCTCAAGCGGAATACAAATTTCTTCCGAGACATAAATAAATCTTATTCCAATAACTGAAGAAACAACATTGGTATTTCTCCTCAGTTGATCACAGCACGTTCTCATAAGCTTTGGAAGCTACACAGTTCCGGGATAAGACATTGTGAGAGAGATAGACGGCTCATTTTATCTGACCTGTTGGGGATGAGCACGTTTAAAAATAAGTATGTCATTGTATTATTTATCAGGCAGTGGTCGGAAGAGAGAGCATCCGGCATTGCTGGAGACATGTCCTGGAGGCACTCCTATTTTTGTACCGCTCTGTTTGTTTCTTTCTACTTCCAATGGAGTCTTCTGTGTATCCGATAGAGGTTTACATTGGGTGTTTTATGAACAAGAATCTGAGACAGAAATAGCTATGGGTCTCACTAACCATAGCCAGGCTTATCTAGTGGCACACTTTCCAGTTGTCTTACGCTAAGCTTTTTATCACTTGACATACTAACGCTGACTGATAAAATATACTGTGCAGCGTTTTTACAAGTTGCCTGGAATTAATTGTACTTAATGCGTGCTAGATTCTATTTGGGGTGGGGCAACACCGTTTGGTGAGGGGAACTCTTCAACTGGAATATTTTGTATATGTATCTCTTAAAAAAATGTCCTCCATGCAGGTTTTTCACATTTCTCCACGCGCGCCAGATATTTGCATTTATCTCAAAAAATAAAAGTTCAGTGAGAACAATATTTGGTACTTATACCTGAAATAAAGTGCTTCATGGTATAACAGCTTATTGTTAATATGACATGAGTAGAAGTGGGGTTTTTATGAAGGCGGAAACCAAAAAACGTAAAATATCTCGGCTAATAATGAAGATAGTGAAAAGTCCGTCACGCAGGGGCTGCGTAAACTAAGCAGATTTCCCACGTGAAGTTTTACAATAGAGAAATCTGCCCAATAACAAGTGTAGTAAGTAGTAAGGGATCACTAAACTTATACACGAGGGACGAATAGTTACGAAAACGGCCGCCAGAGCTCTCTTCGGAAAGTACCAAACAGCTCACTCCTGCCGACCAATGCAGAATACAAATGCAAATATCTCGGTTAATATTCAAGATACAGAATACATGTATAGAACAATATTTATAGTACATTTAATTTGCAATAAGATTGATTCTATACAATTTTTCGATCCGACGCATAATAACGGAGATATTTCGAATTTTCCGAAAATCCCCCCTCTAACCCCCCCCCTCCCACTGGTCCGATTTCAGCCATTAACGAACTTGATCTTCCTTTTTACATAAAACGATTAAATTCCGAGTTTGGTAACGATCAAACAAAAATTGCGACCGCTAGAGCGTTAACAGACAAATATATGTATATATATATAATTTTGATCGGACCTCATTTTCGTCATCTCCTGGGTAGGATCGATGGACATTTGAAGAAGTTATTCGAAACTCGTGTCATGAGTACGACCTCAATAGCTGATTTCCCTTAAGGGAAATCTGCTAAAAACGCGCATTACATCATATGTAGAACATTACATTTGCATTAAGATTGGTTCTATACACTTTTTAGATCCGACGAATAACTGAGATATTACTAATTTTCGAAATCTCCTCCTTTAACCCCCCCCCACTCTCGGATTTTAGCAATTAACGAACGTGATCTTTAGTTTGGTAACGATCAAATAAAAAAAGTCCGTCACGCAGGGGCTGCGTAAACTAAGCAGATTTCCCACGTGAAGTTTTACAATAGAGAAATCTGCCTAATAACAGCTGTAGTAGTAAGAAACCTCTAAACCTAAAAAACATTATTTAGGACGTAATAACCCAGTAGTTTCTAGCCCAAAAAACAGTTAACCTAACCTCTAAACCTATTCACGAGGGACGATAGTTATGGAAACGGCCCACATTGGGCCGGATGACCAATCTAGGTGGAAATAATTCATGAAATCAAAACATCTAATTAAGTTATTTGCCTTAATCTGGAACGTCTATTAATCCAATATGGCATGGTATTTTGGAATTAGCACCCGTACAAACATCACAAGAGTACACAAACAATGACAAATCCCATGTTTTCATTCTAATGATTAACAAGTTTGCAGCTCAGTTTTACCTAAAAATTTACTTAGAAAGGTTGTTTTTTTCTGTATTTAAATTATCGAAAGTAAATTATTAAACTATTTTATTAAGATGGACACCATATCCATAGGTAAGTTAATAATGAAAATACAATAATATCTCAAAATTATACGAAATAAAAAATTGTAGCATCCGTAAAAAAAATATACCGCATAATACCGCTAAGATAATTATGTCTGTTGTTGTTTATAATACAAACTAACAATTCATAAAAAATGTATTGCTAATATTTGCTAACTTTGTCGTACGGGCTATTTTCAGAAAAAGAAATCACGATTACGAGACGGGACGTTTTTCTTCTTTGGCAAAGCTGTTCAAACACAAAGCCAATAATTGAGACCATTTTGTCACAACTTGCTGTGAAAAATATCCAACAACATTCATTGGAAAAATTGACCAATAGTTTAAACCTTTTGTTGTCAAAAATTAAAATTAAATGGCAAGAAGCTGGACGATACAAAGATTTGTTTCTTTAAAAAAATACTATTTGGTTGGATAAAATTTTCACATTTATATGTATATGTGATGAAGAGGAACCTCTGCCATCTACTTCTGGAGGTCGACCAATTAAGCCATTTGAAGACTGCTGTGCTAAAACGAAGAAAACAAAAATAGGAGATATTATAAAAGACCTTTAAATGAAATAGTGTTTGCTTCTGAAGTCGCTGGTAAAAAAGTCGGGAAAACGTGATGCAGCTAACATCATTAAATAAGTAGCTCATTGTTCATCTGATGTAGCCACTCAAATTAAAAAACTTCGAATGAGTTAACTTAATGAAACCCACCCATTTACTAACGAAGAAGCGTAGCTATTTTCATTGACTGTAAGCTGTCAAAAAATTCATATACGTTGTTTCGGAATCATGCATTAAACATTAATCATCAAATATATCCATCTTATTATCAATTAGGAAAAACAAAAAACGATTGTTATCCATCTGGACCTGGAGATATGGTAGTTACTGAGAATTGCGTCACTTTCAATGTACAGTCCATAGTGGATTTGACAACTATGAGACTTGTTCTTGCCCACAGCAAAGTTTTTTAAAATTTCCCCTCTCAAACAACATTTGTTATGATATGTAAATGGGGTTGTGATGGTAGCAGTGGTCATAGTAGGTACAAGCAGAAATTTGAAGACCAGGATGCCGACGATGAGTATTTATTTTCTTATTCATTTGTTTATTTAAAAATGCACGAATTAGGTAGAGTAGAAATTTTAGTTTGGAGCAATCCTTTTCCTTTGTCCACACGAAACTGCAGGCCACTAAAGTTTATGTTTTCCAAAGAAACCACCGATTTGACTATCACCGAAACAAATAAAATTAAACAACAAATAGAGTCGCTACAATCTACTAAAGTAACTTTGGAAAATATAGATATCAATGTTGATTACAAATTTTTTCTGACCATAGTGGACGGAAAAGTTTGTAATGCTCCAACAGGGACCAAGTCAAGTCAGAGATGTTATATATGTGGAGCAATTCTTAATTTGATGAATGCTATTAATCCATTAATATCACATGATAACAAAGAAAATTATGATTTTGGAATTTCCCCATTGCATGCCTGGATTAGGTCACTCGAATGCTTCATTCATATAAGTTACAGACTTATTATAAAAAAATGGGCTATCACAACCAATGAACACAAAGAAGAAATAAAAACCAAAAAAATGGAAATTCAAAAAAAAATTTAAAGATGAGATGGGATTAATAATTGATAGACATAAACCCGGATTTGGTACAAGCAATGCCGGAAATACGGCAAGACGATTTTTCAAAAACCACGAAAAAAGTGCCACTATAACCGGATTAGACGACGAACTTTTAAAAAGATTTTACAACATCTTGACTAGTTTGTCATCTGGCTATGAGATTAATGTCGACAAATTTCAGACATACGTTCAAGATACAAGAACGTTATACCTAAGTACATATTCATGGCATTACATGTCCGTGACTGTTCATACAATTTTGACCCATAGCACCCAAATAATTAAAAATTGCCTCGAAATAAAGATTTGAGGCATTTCGAGAGTGCCATACCCGGAAATGCTCTCGAATAGATACAAATACGGATTTAGCACAAAGGCTGTTGGTGACATCAGACCCTTTAATTAATTCTTTTAGGAAGGAGACCAGGAAATGTCGAAATCGTTTACATAAGGATGTACTATCGCTTTTGCAGCCCCCAAGTTCTAATATAAATAAAGATTCAGAAAGCGATAATAGCGATAGTGATAGTGATGATTAACAAATAATATCTCCCATTAACTGTTCTTCTTTCATGATTTAAATTGTTACCTATGTTTTGGATTTTTCTTTATATATTGTAGTTATTATTTTCTTTATATATTGTGGTTATTATTTACGACTAAATAATTGTATAATAATAATAAAACCATAAAACATTAAAAAATAACAAGTTAGCAGTTTTTTCCACCTAGATCGGCCATCCGACCCACTGTGCGGCCGCCAGAGCTCTCGTCGGAAACTCCGAACATAGCCTATTGGTGACCACACGCAGAATACAAATGCAAATATCTCGGTTAATATTCAAGATAAAGAATTAATGTATAGGACAATTTTTATAGTAAATTTAGTTTCAATAAGACTGGTTCAATAGAATTTTTCGATCCGACTTATAGTAATGGAGATATTTCGAATTTTCGAAATTCCTCCCCCTCTAAACCATCCCTCACTCTGGTCCGATTTCAGCCGTTAACGAACTTGATCTTTCTTTTTACATAAAACGCTTAAATATGAAGTTTGGTATGGATCAAACAAAAATTGCGACCGCTAGAGCGGTAACAGACAAATATATAGATCGAGAGATAGATATATATATATATCTATATATATATATATATATATATATATATATATATATATATATATATATATATATATATATATATACAGTTTTGAACGGACCTCATTTTCGTCATCTACTAGGTAGGATCGATGGACATTTGAACAAAAATGTCGAAAATTCCGTCATGAGTACAACCTCAATAGCTGATTTCCCTTAAGGGAAATCTGCTAATTGCGACCGCTAGAGCGTAAAGATTTTCGTCATCTCCTAGGTAGGATCGATGGTTTCGGATTGTTAAATGGGGGGAGGATTATTGTTTAAAAAGTATAACCATAAATGAAAACCTTACTGTTTTTTTTTCTTATGAAATTATCAAAAAGTTGATGTGATTGGCACATTCCCAGACAAAGCTCTGATTCTAGTCCCTAAAGACAGATGTTACATATTAGCTGATATTAGATCGTGAAAAATGTTAACGTGTTATTTCGCAAAGTATTTATATAAACTTATGAGTGCTAAATGCAGTCAGGCAGGTGCTCTGTAAACTAAGCAGATTTCTGACGTACTGGAATATGACACATTCATGATTTCATCTCATTACTTATTCTATATTTATCTCGTAGTAAGAAGCCTATTTAAACAAGAATTAAAATGTATGTTGGAGGTGAGTTGCTAAGTATGGTACTTAAATTTTAAAATTGAGTAGAAGTAGAGGTTTACAAATGGTTGAAAGTAAAAAATAATTTTTGATCACACTCATAGTAACAGAGCTATTTCGAGTTTCCAATTATTTCTTCTCCCCCGGTCCTATTTTTGCCAAACGATCTTGATATTTAGTTAGGGCGAGGGGGTGGACTAGAGGGAGAATTTCGTAAATTTGAAATATCTCTGTTACTATACGTCGGATCGACAAATTGTATGCATGCAATCTTATTGCAAATGTAATTTCCTAAAAATGACTTTACACCTTTTTCTTTATCGGGCTGATAATAGTCCTTAAAGTCTCATTTAACCAGCTTTAAAGATTTAATTTATTTTCATTCAATAAAATATCAAAAAAAAGGAAAGTTTAAAAATAATCTTATTTATTGTTGCGGTAGGATTGGAGGGAAAGGGTTTTATGGATTTATAAATGTTAAGTATAACTTAATAGCCACTGGAGGTTCCCATACTTTCAGCATACAGTAGGCAAAATGCAGGAAGACTAAGATAAAGGGAAGAGGCACGAGAGAGAAGGCCGAGCTAATCTGCACACAATTGCTTCAAGGTTTAATCAAACCACGGAACCTCTAGAGATAATTCAGAAGAGACATTGCTATGAATACCTGCATTCATAATGATAAATGGAAGAAGGGAAAGGGGGCTACATTTCTCAATGAATGCCTGAACACGTGGCTTTCCATTCATAATAGTTACATATTTTATACAATTTCATAGAATGGAATGTCTGTTCTCTGGAGGGTTTAATCTTTCGCTCAGCTCCAATATGTAGGGAATTTCAGCCCTTCTACTGAATATTCGAAAACCTAAGTAGATGAGCTGGAGTTGGTTATTTTTAGAAGCGCATTCCCCATTCAAATGCGTGGGGCAGATTCTGGATTTTTAGCTCTTGCCGAAATTCGCCAGGACAGTAGACAAAACCTTCATGCCAATATACTCATTTCAGTTAAATGTTAAATAACATATTAAGTTACGTCAAATATTTTTCGTTGTCTATAACACAATAAAATAAGTTCATAGCGTTTTTTACTGATGATTTCAATAAACACTTCAGATTCTTGTAAATATTTATAATCAATTATATAATGGCCTGTATTGATATACTACTTGTCGCCATCTTCCGGGAAACGTTTTAATTCCGTCCTCCCAGAACTTATCAGATTTGTGCACAATGGACTTCTCTATGTCACCATCGTTGAATGACAAAAATATATTTTTTTTCTCTTCCATTTTGAGCAAACGTATCACTTAAAGATAAAGAATCTCGGTTGAAACTGGTGTATAAAAGCCCCTTAATTAATGTTTTTGATGAAAGTGCTTGTGTAATGTATAGCCAGTTAATACAATTATTATGTTATTTAAATGAAATACTTCATGGGTACTTTAAATAGTAAGGTATATATATATATATATATATATATATATATTTCAATTGATTGTTTTAATAAATACATTAAGTACTCTTTAAATGTACTATTTACTACTGTAGTAAATATTATTTAAAATTACTATGCTTGGTGAAGTGCTTTAACTTTGAAAGGTGATGGCAGTTTCAGGAAAATGTGCCTTTGGTAGCTTATTCCAAGGAAATAGCTTTTCTAACGCTTAGAATTAACTTTTATAGTTATTGTGATTAATAAAGGTATTTTTCTATCTCTTTGTCTATCTATAATACATTCGTTATAAAATTAGCTTATATTCAATTAATATATTTTATAAAATCCACCAATTTAATTATTATATAAAATAAACGAATTTTATTAACAATCTCCTTAACACTCTTAATAACACCCTAAATTGAGGGGGATGACGTACATTTTAAATGTATTGTTCTTTGTTTTCAGCCTCTGATTTATTATAGGATGAATTAGTTTATAAATGAGAAACGTATCTCTTACCTTAAAGAGACAACCTGATTAAAAGTTATTTTTTGACACAAATATATTGGATTATGGCAGTATTTATTTCGTGAATAAATAACGTCCTTCATCCATGAAGTTTTTAAATTTATTTTTTATGTTGTATTTTTTTTTTACAGATTTAAAGCATTCTCGCCTTTATTATGAGACGAATCGAAATATTTCGTATAACCAATGTTGTTGGTAAAGCTCTTCCAGCAATTCGTATTTATTTTTTATATTTTTCTCTGGACGAATAATAAGAGGAATATTTCAGTATCGCCTAACAGCCATTAGTGATTTTAGAGTCTAGCGGTGACCTACGTGGGCAGAAGGGCTTATTGATAATAGGCACGTAGCTTTGAATAGTGCTTAATTAATTTATGATTCTATGCTCCTGAAGTGACGCCCTGTGTGGTTTGAAACACCGAGAATAATAAACTAAATCGATGAAAAGTTGGTTTGTTTTACTGACCTGCCATTTTATCAACTTTGGTGTGGATTTATATGGCACTAGTGCTCACTATAATAGTTTAGACCAAGTAATGTTGAAAACCAACGACAGAATAGCCCATTGAATTCCACACTTCTATAATAGTCAGTTCGTAAAAACAATTTCTATGGAAATATACATATTATATTAATTTAAGAACTTAGTAATCTCTTCATTTTCTTCAAATAAAATAAATATCTTTTCAGCCATTCCCTTGTAATATCCGAAAACTAAAAAGTGCCAATAAACGGAATAGTGAATAAGGTATATTTTAAATATTAATTGTCAAGTATGTACTGAAATAAAAATCGTTTTCTGCTAAATTTTAAAGAGTGGATTAAGTTAACCCCTGATTGCTCCATACATTTTCATGATTACATTTCCAGGAAATGTTCGTTCCGTACAGTCATTATATTGTTTTATACTTATCATGTAATATCTATTGGAGGAATATTGATCAGTTTAATAGCGTTCTTGTAAAATTAAAGTAGCTGTAATCGGGTCACGAGAAGGGAGTGGGGTAGTTTAGATTGGAAAAAATTATATACATCCATATATCTCCGTTATTATGAGCCGGATTTTGCAAATTTAATTTGATATAAATGTGGTTATATAAAATGTTTTTGTATCTCCAATATGAAGCGGGTTATTTGTATTTCATTTTGTTTTTAAATATACTAAACGCACACTACTACTCACCTCTCATTAACAATAACCTAATATATCATAACACCTCTTCTTCTACACTTAAATACCGAATATTTTTAGCAGATTTCCCTTAAGGGAAATCAGTTATTGAGGTCGTACTCATGATGCGATATATATATATATATATATATATATATATATATATATATAGATATAGATATATTTGTCTGCTAACACTCTAGCGGTCGCAATTTTTATTTAATCGTCACCAAACTCGGTATTTAATCGTTTTAGGTACAAAGGAAGATCAAGTTCGTTAACGGCTGAAATCGGACCAGTGGGGGGGGGGGATTTTCGAAAATTAGAAATATCTCCGTTACTATACGTAGGATCGAAAAATTTTATAGAAACAATCTTATTGCAAATTGAATGTACTATAAATATTGTTATATACATGTATTCTCTATCTTGAATATTAACCGCGATATTGGCATTTTTCAGTTTTCAGCCATCAGCAAACCGCCACTTCTACTCATGTTACATAAACAATACTCAGCTACATAATAAATCACATTATTTAAAGTTTAAATACCAAAAATTGTATTCAAGAGACCTTTATTATACGAGATACATGAATATATGTCCCGGTGATCCCCCCCCCCCAGTCTTAAGGTTTTGTACTACTAAAATTTGATTGAATGAGATAACAATTATTCTGACTCATTATTAATTACAGTACTAGATATAGTAAATAGTTCTCAATAAAATTAATATGTTATATTCTGATATATTTCAGTAATTGTTTTTCTTTCCGGTGTGAGGTGGGCAGACCATTTTTTTTTTACATTTCTAACCCAACGCTTCCTGTCGGCAGGTTATTGAAATTGGATGAAACATTTTTTATTTCCGTTTGTATTTATTCACGGTGGTGTTGTGTTACCAGTACGTAGATTTATCTATTAGTAAACAACACGAGGGAAATCTGCTTAGTTTACGCAGCTCCTGTGTGACGGACTTTTTATTTGATAAATAATTTACTTGGCATTTAACCTTTGCAAAAGTAAAAATCATATTCGGTTATGCTTATACGATTTTCACATCCTTATGTGTTCTTTTATGTTCCTTGAGTGTTAGTAATAAATAATGCATGTTACATGTTTCCATGTGAATAAGAAGTAAAAGAACATTCTCATAAATGGAAATATTAGTCTCATATAATGGGTAAGTGACAGGAGTGATGTGAATTACAGTTTGCTGTCTGAATTTGAATGGGAAGAAATACAAAGATGAGAAGAGGAGGGACTCGGGTTGAGTGGTTGTAGGGACAATTACCCTTGGATGTGGATGGAGCTTTGTTGGAGTCCCTACCATAATGCAGGCAAATATTCCAGGTAGGTGTCGGGGCGGCCAAAGGCTATTCAATGCCTCTCACAATAAAGGGATGGGGGGCAGGGTGGTGTGCTGTCTCTCTCTCTCTCTCTCTCTCTCTCTCTCTCTCTCTCTCTCTCTCTCTCTCTCTCTCTCTCTCTCTCTCTCTCTCTCTCTCTCTCTCTCTCACACACACACTCTCTCTCTCACACACACACACTCTCTCTCACACACACACACACACTCTCTCTCTCTCTCTCTCACACACACACTCACTCTCTCACTCTCTCTCTCTCTCACACACACACACACTCTCTCTCTCACACACACACTCTCATTCTACACACTCTCTCTCACACACACACACTCTCTCTCTCACACACACCCACTCTCTCTCTCTCTCTCTCTCTCTCTCTCTCTTTGGCATAGTATTAGTAAATATTTTGTTGAGAAAAAAAATAGACATGTTATCCTATTATGTTACGTTAACATTTAATAGAAATAAATACATTTCACTTTTCTACCTTACATTAGTATTATTAAGGATTCTTGTTTTTAGAGAACAACATGATATTATAAGATATTAATGTCCACTTTATGTTACGATGGCTATTTGAGACGGGTTATCTACAAGTGACAACACTCTTTTATTCAGGTTGGTCCTAAGGATTTTATTTAAGGGGTCCGTCACTAAATAAATTTCTATTGCCCGGGTGGGAATCGAACTCACGACTCCAGGTTTACCAAGTGAGATTAAGATGGACGCCTTAACTCACATGGCTAACCTAAGTTCGCGAAGAGAACACGATGTACATGACGTAATAGCGATGTACGTGCTTTATTTTCATTAAGAACTCCGGCTCTATGCATCAATAATCTTGAACCAATAATAACCACTTGCTACGCTTCTTTATGATTACATGACTCATATGTTGACTAAGGCCTGTCCTTATCGTCATCTATTCTGCTTGGTTGCTAATTCCTTAGTAGACTTCTTGGAAACATTATTGATTCCCTAAATTGGTTAAGGTATTTTACGATTTTTTCCCAACGTATAAATTGATATAAGATGAATCAAGATGGTTTATAGGTGTTGTAGAATAACAGATATAGCCAATGTTCAGTAAAATTGTTTTTTGTTATTTATTTTAAAATGTTTACTTCCTTCTAGGAAGTAAATGAATTATAGAATAGTAAAATATTTTGGGTTTCATATTTCAATAGGATTATCTGTTTGACCTCTTCCCTGAACCATTTTTTACTAGTTTCATCATGACATTGGTACATATTTATTTAATTACTCAAATAAGTATTTTTCTCGCTTAACTCAAAGATGTACATGTAAATGTTGAAATTTCATATTTAGAACTGCTGTAACGTCTAGTTGTTCTCTCTTCTCTTTTCATCGAAATCAACTCAGGACGAGGGGGAGCGGTCGAGAAGAGGGCGATAATAACGATTGCTATGTAGAGATACAAAATATTTGTATAGGACATTTTTACTTCCTTGTATAGACTAAAAGAAGTATTGTAATTCGCAAAACATAATTAGCATTCTATGATCTAGAGTCTTACATTTTTACTTGATCAATACCATACTCAATATTTAACTGATTCATTTAAAACTATATATAAAAATCGTTAAAAGTATATCTAAAGGTATATATGATTAATGTTCTAAAACAACATTGAATTATTGTAAAATTACATATTAGAATTACTCCGTAATAGCACTCACTATTGTCTAGTAAAGCATTAATTAATGGGAGAAAGGGTTTTATGACGTTCAGCCTCAACACAAATGTGAAGATTCAATTTATGGTCACTATCACCACGTGTGTGTGTGTGTGTGTGTGTGTGTGTGTGTGTATATACGTGTATATATATATATATATATATATATATATATACATATATATACTAGCTCAGATACCCAGGAATTCATTTGAGGCTGAATGGTGATGGTACTTTTTAGCAGGCTTTACATTGCACAATATTTTGACATTTACCCGTCCCAGTGTTTAGGATTGATACCCGTCGTTGCCTTGGATTTGCTAATAATAGAATATTTGTTCGATAAGACTTCACTGTCTTCGATATTTTTATATTTCCCGTCTCTTATACATATAAATAAGGTGAATTTTTATTTCAGGCCTTCCTTATAACCCCCCTCTCGTCCGAATCTAAAAATCCTAATATAACTTATAATCATGGAAGAATTAATGCTAATTGACTTACCGAGTTTTGTTAAGTTCGTTAGTGCCCAATAAAATTGTTGGGTCCCTCTAAAGTTTTACGTAAAACTCATTTATACTTAGGTATACGACAAAAGTGTATATAACAAAAGTTACTTCAAATAACAAAATAAACAACTTTTGTTATGTTTATATTTGCGGAAAAACCAATAGGAAACGAAATATCACTATTTTTAATTTCAGGCCTCCCTTATAACCCCCACTCCTGCCCGTCCCTAGAAATGTTGGTATGGCTTATTACAATGAAGGCGTTAGTGCTAATGCACATACCGAGTTTTATTTAGTTCGGTTGAGTCTTTTTTGGCAAATAGTATTGTTGACTCCCGCTATAATTTTTAGCGTATAACGCATTTAAACTTCGGTATACGACAAAAGTGTATATTACAAAAGTTACTCTAAATAACAAAATAAACAACTTTTGTTATGTGCATATTTGCCGAAAAACCAATAGAAAACGAAATATCGCTATTTTTAATTTCAGGCCTCCCTTATAACCCCCACTCCTGTTCGCCTCAGAGAAAATTAATATAGCCTAAAGTCTAAGTTGGGTTAGTAGTAATATACATACCAAGTTTCATAAAATTCGGTTCAGCCGTTTATGCGTGAAAAGGTAACAAACAAACATACACGAAAGAAACCAAATGCAGATATGGTGTCTATGACATGTGAAACGAAAAGTTATCGTGAAATTTCGCGAAAAAAATCAATGTACAGACAGAGGTTACAATTTTATATATATATATATATATATATATATATATATATATATATATATATATATATATATATATGAAAAACTGTTGTTGGCTTCTTGATTAGTTAATAGTGGGTCGTCAATTTCTCAACAAAAGAACAAAATTATGCAGCCAAAATACTTTTGATTCAATGTACTTCGGATATACATATTAATTGTAAGAATTTAAAAAAAAATTTATCTCTAATATGATGTGTTCGGGAAAAAGCAAATTCAGTCTTCATTGCCTATTTTTTCTGATTGAATGAATTGACTATTCGCTGATAGAGCTAGCAAAATCAGTGTGGGGCTTGTCAGCTGTTAGCCTTGACATGAAGGCCGCTATTTATTAGTACGTCTCTATCAGCTGGCATTAGGAGCAGGTAACCCCACAGCCTTTGCTCATTACAGAAAATGAGGTTGTTGGTTTTCCTCCCTATCTCCAATCTATGGGCTTCCTCTTCCTTTTTTATTACTAGTCCTTTGAACATTTTTTTACTATCCCAGCCTTTTTTCCCCTGCAGAGTTTTTTCCTTCTTTAATTTGTGTACGAAATGTCTTCTAATCGTTCATAGATAATCCAGTAGTCAGTAATTACTCCTAATTTTAAGTAATGGGTCTTAATAAATTTGAAAAGCTTTTGCCTGATTCCTGAACTCTGATTCAATACGTTGAGGAATGTAAATACTGAACTGGAGCTTGTTCAAGTGAACAGATGGTAGTTTTATTAGCATAACTACGAATTAGACCCACATATCTGATAGAAAGAAAACCAACTCCATTTTTTCTGAATTGCCATCCTTACCTAACATTCAAACGCATACTTATTGAATGCCGTCAATGTATTAACTTGTAAATGCCTTATGACTTACATGTATTAATTACTGTTGAAGGATAGTTCATGAATTAACATAATACTCTAACATCTGAAGACTGAACATCTTTGTTTTAAAATATTGTTCTTTATTTCTTTCTACTCCTGTGTCAAATTTTATTTGGTTTTTGACTCTCCTTTATAATATTATTCAACACTTTTTTGATGGAATTACTGAAACATTTTTTATTTTACAATAATCACCCTTGCAAAGTATTTTAATTTATTTAGTATTTCTGCCTTATTAAGACTTATACTTACTCTTTCAATTTCATTTTTATCAACTGTTATATTATTTTATAACGTTATAAGTTATGCATATATAACTTGTCCTGTTTATGGTCACGTTGTTTTTTAATATGCTCTTGCATTTATTATTTAGTTATGTTGTTATGAGTAATTATAGCTTCGTAAAATTAATAAATAAAACTAAAACAATTTATGCCGAGCTTATTTAACTAAGTGTAAAGTAGGTCATAGTTTTATATACAGATAAAATTCATTTATTTGAAAATAAATATGAAGACAAGCGTTTTCACCAACCAGTTATCTATAAAGTTATTTGCCTCACAATTCATAAATTTAATATTTCAGGGGCCACGTTTTCGCCCGCCTTTCCCATAAATTTCATTTGGATAATAATCAGCTTAGCGGTGATCGCCGCTAGGTGTTGGGGCTTAATGGTCTGCATTGAATAAACGATACGACGGAAATTACTTTTCTATTTTTACCTTCAACGCTCCATGATTCGGTTTTTTTTCTTCTTTTTTTTTTTCGCTTACCACCTAATGAAATATTTTGTTCTTCTCAGGCAAGGTTTTTATGTTTCAGACCTTTTTGATGTCTCTTCATTTCAAAACTTTTCGGACGTTGGTTTTGAGGATGGTAATGCCAAATAATATATAGGATTTATGGAAATGTGTGGCCCAATCTCTCTGACAATTTTTTTTAAAAGACGTCCGCAAACTAGGGAATTGGACGCGGTTGTGCCATTCTATTTTAGCAGATTTCCCTGAAGGGAAATCAGCTATTCAGGTCATACTCATGACGCGAATTTCCAAAAATTTCCTCAAAAGTCCATCGATCCTACCCAGGAGATGACGAACATGAGGCGTTCAAAATTTTATATATATATATATATATATATAACGTGTTAACGCTCTAGCGGTCGCAATTTTTGTTTGATCATTACCAAACTTGGAATTTAATCGTTTTATATAAAAAGGAAGATCAAGTTCGTTAATGGCTGAAATCAGACCAGTGGGAGGGGGGGGGGTTTAGAGGGGGGGATTTTCGGAAAATTCAAAATATCTCCGTTATTATGTGTTGGATCGAAAAATTGCATAGAATCAATGTTATTGGAAATGTACTATAAATATTGTTCTATACATTTATTCTCTATCTTGAATATTAACCGAGATATTTGCATTTGTATTCTGCATTGGTCGGCAGGAATGAGCTGTTTGGTACTTTAGTTTAGTGATCCCTTACTACTTACTGCAGTGGTTATTAGGCAGATTTCTCTATTGTAAAACTTCACGTGGGAAATCTGCTTAGTTTAGCAGCTCCTGCGTGACGGACTTTTTTTTCTTTCTCCACTACGTAAGAAGCCTATGTAACTGTCAGATATAATTTAAGTTGAGCAGGAGGTGTTTAGTAGAATAATTGATTAGTGAAATTTCCTTGAGTAGGAGTGGGAGAGGGGGCTAACTGAAGGCTGAAATAGAAACTAATTACTCGCTTAGTATTCCAACTAAAATATGTATATAGAAATATTATATAGAACTAAACTTTTAGAGTATTAAAAGATTTACATAATTGATTACAAAATATTTGCCATTCAACCCATAATAAATTTAGATTTTTTTTAATTTTAGCCCTACTCCTCCTGGTTTAAAAAATACTAATTATATCTTTACCTTCATACGAATTATCTAACTACTGACTATGATATCTATCAAGTAAATATTTAGGTCTTTAGAAAATATAATCTTCGTTTATGACGCCACGACAGTAAAAAAAAAATCCACCTCTACTCATTCTCATAAGATTTCCGAGCAAAGGTGGGTACTAGAGCTAGTAAGCATACAAAAATTTGAATGAGTGGTATTTTGGTGTTATAGGGAAAATAAAAAGGAAATTTATCCTCGTTTTTCTTACGTTGCTCAGTGGAAATCCGCTAAACATTAGAGAGAGAAATGAAAAGTGAAATAACGTTGTGGAAATAACGGAGGGACAGGAGATTATAGTAGTTAACTTAATTGTATTACAGGTGCTTCAACTAACAATATAATGACCGGAGGTTGGTAATTAAAGAATCTTCTCTCATAGTGAACGCCACCCATTGATCTTTATACTCTTCACAAGTACTCGTTTCATTGTTACGGATTGGTAACGTACTAAGCAGCTGTTATTACTCATTCAATGCCAAGCATGCGCGAATGCTTATAAAAAGTTAAAAAGTCCGTCACGCAGGGGAGGCGTAAACTAAGCAGATTTCCCAAGTGAAGTTATACAATAGAGAAATCTCCATACGAAAGCCGAACAGTTAAGGAAACGGCCGAACTAGCTTTTGGTGGGAAACTCACTCGTCCGTTATCCGCCCCCATTTAATAAAAATGCAAATATCTCGGTTAATATTCAAGATAGAAAATAAATGTATAAAAGAATATTTATAGTAAATTTAATTTGCAATAAGATTGATTCTATACAATGTTTTGATCCGATCCGACGTATGGTAACGGAGGTGTTTCGAATTTTCGAAAATCCCCCCTATAAAATCAGCTATTGAGGTCGTACTCATGACGCGATTTCGAAACATTTTTCTTCAAATGTCCATCGATCCTACCCAGGAGATGACGAAAATGAGGTCCGTTCAAAATTATATATATATATATATATATATATATATATATATATATATATATATATATATATAAATTTGTCTGTTAAATCTCTGGCGGTCACAATTTTTGTTTAATCGTTACGAAACTTGATATTTAACCGTTTTATGTAAAAACACAGATCTAGTTCGTTAATTGCTAAAATCGGACCAGAGGGATGGGGGGGTTAGAGGGGGGGAATGTTCGAAATATCTCCGTTATTATGCATCGGATGGAAAAATTGCATAGAACCAATCTTATTGCAAATTAACTTTACTATAAATATTGTTATATACATTTATTCTCTATCTTGAATATTAACCGATATATTTGCATTTTTATTAAGTATGTGGGACTTGTGGTCGGGTATTGTTCGGATTAGTTCGGCCGTTTCCGTAACTGTTCGGCTCTGTTGGAAGCTTCTTCTTACCTGTCGTTTCAGCTTTTACTTTGTGAGATTTATGCAAATACGCCCCCCCCTTTCTTAGTTCTTGGACTACTAAAATTTGAGTTAAAATATAAATTATTCTTACAATTCAGAAGCCGTTTCCGTGAAAACAAAACTGAATGATTTCTCATTACCGTTTGTATTTACTCACTGGTGTGTGTTACCAGTATGCAGATTTCTCTATTGCTAAACTTCACATGGGTAATCTGCTTAGTTTACGCAGCTCCTGCGTGACGGACTTTTATTTTCATATACTATTACATAGCTTCAGTTAAACTTATTTCTCCTGAATTTTATTATTATTATTTATTAATTTTATTTGTTGTTGTTATTTATGAACGTCCACTTTGTGTTACTTTGCTTCATTATCTACAAAGGGGGGGGGGGGACTATGGGACTATATCTACAGGAAAATCATCAGGGAAATCTGCTAATATTTCTGAATCTGTAAACAGCCCAAAAAGACTGAATTATCTACTTCTATTGGGCCTTCCATTTCATTTTCACTTATCTTTGTCTATGTTTTGACATTCGTTAAGTGTTGCACCACTCATTCAAATTGCTCTCTATCTGATTTACGTATGTAGATTTTTAAGTTACATTATGTCAATTCATAGGTCTGTTATTCAGTAACGCTGACTATTCTATTCTCTTCTTTTAAGTGACATTTCAGTGATTAATAAATAATCTCCACAGCTTCAAGATAACAAAATTAATAGTGTATCTTCAACAGATAATACGGACTATATATAACTTTTTATTGGGATTTCGCTTGAATGATATGCCGCTTGGAAGAGAGCTGGAGCTGGAAGAGCAGGTCTTATCGGAAATGGGGTGCCATAAATAATTGGTAGGATTGGTTGGGGGTCATGGCATATCCGATACGAGCATTGGCTGGGTGATTATCCCAGACCTGCTGGGTCAACATCCAATCCCCTACACCTACTCCACAATACAATTCTCCACCTTACTCTCAACTGATAAGGTGCAAACAGCATCAAAGCAGTCATCTGATTATAACACAGGACTACAGTAGTTTTGGTGCCAATGTTTTGGCACAAAACTACGATTTTAAGTATATTTGGGCTGTTGAATCCAAATCTGGTTACAGTTTTCCCCTATCAGCTTTAGTTTTCAAGATAATTTAATTAATATGCCAGTGCTTACGCAATGAAGCTCAAATATAATGATACGTATATATTATATTGATATAAAAACGCAGAACTATTAAAGATATAAAATTACAAAGCTATTTAACTAAGTCAAACCCAAATAAAACCTTATAGTACAGTTAAACATATATACAAGTATTTTTGAGGAAACAAAATACACTGAATAGCAAAATAACACATTACTCAACGCAACAGAAGCTTATTTTAAGCGATTTTCTTGAGTGAAGTCTCGTTTCAAACTCCAGCTGTAATCTGCCATCATATAGGTATCCCATTTTCCTTGGTAGTAGTTGTACTCCATCATTTTGATGTCTTGATGAAATCTTTCACCTTGTTCTTCACCTGTGTCTCCTAAATTTTAAGGAAAGCAGTCCAAGTGCCTGTGTCAGATGGTGGACTTTGATGCTCATATTGCATCCTAGTGTTTGAAATTTATTCAGCACATGGTTTACCAGCTTAACATAGTTTTCACTTTTGTGATTTCTCAAAACATTTTTCATTATATCAACAAATGAAAGCCAAGCTTTTTTTTCGATTTCCTTCATTGTCCCTACAAAAACCGGATCTTTTGTAAGTATTCGTAGCTGTGGTCCATCAAATATTCCAGCTTTGAGCTTTTCCGTACTTATCTGGGCAGCTTTCTCCCTAAGTACGCAAAGCAAAGCCCATAAGCATCAAGGACCTAAACAAAATGCTTTATTAGGCCTAGGCTTGATCTGCAGGGGAAGGGATTATAATCGATGTACTGAAATGAAACATTTCCATTAAGGGACGCAATTTTCAAAAAAAATATCTTCAAAATATCCATTGATCCTACCCAGGAGATAACGAAAATGGGTTCCGTTCAAAATTATATATACATTATAATGCAGTCGCAATTTTTGTTTGGTCGTTACAAAGATAGATGTTTATCCATTTTATGTACAACTAAAGATCAAGTTCGTTAATGTGTGAAATCGGACTAGTGGGAGGGGGGTTTTCGGTGGGGAATTTAGAAAATTCAAAATACCTCCGATATTATACTTTGGGTGGAAAATTTGTATAGAACCAATCTTATTCCAAATGTAATTTTCTTTAAATATTATTATATTAATCTCTGTTTTGACAGTTAAATAATTTTGGAACAGAAAAAAAAAAAAGCAGAACGTAATTTCTAAAGGAATGTTTGAATGACTCATCTGACATCGGAATTCAGTTAAGTCGAAAATATTTTCCTGGAATTGTGTGTAATCGTAGAGTACTCATAATAAGTTCTTGGATCTACTGTTTTAATGTGATGCGGGGCTATGACTTTGAGCTCATCCTTAAAAATTGTTTGCTGAAAAATTTCCGCACTTATGCGAACTCCTCCGTCAGGCATTGTATAAACCAAGTCTTTTTTAATGTCTGGTGTTATATGGTACCTATAATGTTCAGGAATATAATTTTTTTTTTTAGGAGCTTCCTTCGCAGCGCAGGCGATATTGCTCAGTTAAATGGTTTTTTTTTAAGAAAAACGACCATTGAATTACTAATAGTAGAATAAGAAGCACAACATTTAGAACATAGAATGAAAAAAAAATAATTAAACGGAACAATATTGACCAAAAACTTAGAACACAATGAAAAAATAACCACAATTAAATCCATTAAATATTTGTTAAAAGAGTATTCAAAAACTAAAATTATGTAGTAATAAAAGTTAAAATACTTTTCAAAGTTTAAGAAATTAAAATAATAGATAAATTAAAAAAACAAAAACAAACATTTATATAACACGATTTGTATAAATATCACACGGTCACACAGAAACACACACACAAACAAAAACGCATGGATATGGAATTGTAAAATTATTCAATTTTTTTTAAAATGCAATTTAAAAATAAATCGTATTAGAGTTGAAGTTTTGTATTTAGTTTTATGCTTTTAAGTGGTGAATAATAATAGGTATATGTGGGCTACCAATGAGGAATTCGGGTAAGTTAAGGAATAAACAATGATACAATATGTTGTTACTAGCTGCTATGGCCGAAATTCAGGTTGTCTGGATTACCCCGTTCGGAGATCTGCTGAAACTTTCATGAGTCTCCTGAAGTCGAAACTTTTGTTTGGGGGATTTGATAGATATTTGGGGCCGTGGCGGACGTCCGTTTGTTCGCATGATAATATCAGATGGGAGTAGTGTGTGGTTTGCGGGGGTGTGGAGAGCTAACCCTGCCCCAATTATGCACATATATTACTATCCTCTCGCTACCAAAGCGCTTTCTATTGATTCAACCCTTTGCTTGGAAACAGATTGCTTTCTGAAACTCCTTATGTGCTTTTAGGGACTCTGACAATCCTCCATTTCCCAGTATTGGAGTTTATAATTTTGAAAGGTGTATTTGGTTTTGCTCTTCCTCATCAACTCTTATTATTATTGTGTCTGTCACAACATGTACATATTTTTTTGCGGGATAGATGTGAATTCGTGATACTCAGCAAGCACGTACACATCATTTCCGGTACCGTTTCCGTAAACTATTCGTCCCTCGTGAATAGGTTTAGAGATCCCTTACTACTACAGTTGTTATTGGGCAGATTTCTTCACTGTAAAACTTTTCGTGGGAAATGTGCTTAGTTACGCAGCCCCTGCGTGACGGACTTTTACCAGTTACTGGACATTTTAAAAAAAAAAAAACACTTTTCCTTCAAGATGACATTCATTAATCTAATTGGTCTTTCTTCTTGCTTGAACTAGTCAATGTAGCTCAAATTAGTTAATAAAGCAAATCATTTAAGTAGGCATCAGCTGTCTTAATATAAATTCATTGCATCTTCTTGTCCTTTAATCCATGACCCGATTCGCCTCCGTGGTCCGTGTCCAGGGATTTACTTCAATTGGATTCCACCCAGTATGCCAAGTGTCTGGAACGTAGATCCACTGGAAAATTGGTTTAAAATTGAAATATATTTGTATGTAAGACTCTTCTTCCACGTTCCGCCCAAATTCTGACCAAACGCTGTCCTCTTCGACGTTAGCCTATGAGGTTACTCTAAAATAGCCATCCATACTCAAGGGTGGAGGGGACACTGGTGTAATTTGGAGAACCACAAATTAAAATATATTAGAGTATTTTATATAAGACATATATAAGCATTCTGATTCTTGGAGGACAACAACGCTTATAAAATTTTAAAATTTGAGGTTTTCTCTTAAATGCGACACTTTTTTAACAATGGTGGATATTGAAGGGTATAACCCCTGTAGAAATGTGGGTCCATTGGAAATCAGGAGCTAGTGACTCAAATTCTAAAAGCTATTGGTGCCTACGTAAAGTAATTAGGATCCTAGGTAAAAGTAGGACTTTACACAAGTAAAGTGAGATAGGCTCATCAAAATTTTTGAATATAATTAATGGTTCACCCTCGCAGCCATTGGTCCTGTTTACATAAATTTATTGCGTGCATAAAGGAATAAAAAATAGTTATTATTACTACGTATGCTGGTGGGATTCTATCCATTATTCCTTGATGATGTAAATAAAAACGTCAAATACCTCCTCTCTTAGTACATTATT